>OU898283.1:43290458-43888069 GCA_918026665.1 Diabrotica balteata | reverse complement strand
TCGACATTTCTAATAACTAACGGTAAGATAATTAATATTTTTTAATAGATAATATATGGTAGCTAACTTATAATTTATTCTCTTTCAGCCCTGAAGAAGCCAAATTTATTTCTCTTTGGCGAAAACGTTCGGCGAAACAATTGATACACATTAGAGTTTTTTATTGCAGATTTCCCCAATATTTAAGAGTTTACTATATATATATATATATATTTATTATATATATATATATATATATATATATATATATATATATATATATATCGATATCTAAACTTGTCCAAATAATACCTCGTAAGATTTTTTTAGAAAGGAATGCAATAGGATTCTGTCTGTATCTTGTCTTTCTGTTAAAATATATTTGCTACAAACATAAAAGTTTGTCTAGAAAAAATGTAGAGAAGTCTAGATGCGCCTAGTCTTGCCGACAACATTATATATTTTGTATTCGTCGTGTTCTACATTATAGTTATGTTAACATAGTTAGTTGTTTCATCAATGTATGTATAAAACTGTTCTAGCGATTATTAATGTATTTGCTTTTTGGGTATATTGGTAATTTGTCTTTATTAACTCGATTTCATTGTCATTTTAACAAATCTTTAACTTCCGTTAGATTCTTATACCATTTCTCTCCTCATTGGATCTCTCTTGTATTTTCTCCTATTTAAACATCCTGCAACATATTTAACCTTAAATAATAAAAGGAAAAATATAGCAATACTAGTTACAAAAAAAAGAAAACACTAAAACGAACAAGAAAAGAATAAAAATAAGTAGCAGTGAAAAACCAATGCACCAGATGAATCAGAAAGTACAACTTGGTTACTAAAACTTACCTCTGATGAAGGCTGAGTTGTTGAGTTTGGAGGAAAATAAAGTTCTTCTAAGCGTATTCTCCAAGACATATTATGCAAATTATTTCGAGATATCTTCCTACTGAAAGCAGATCTAATTACATAAGTACAGAAATGTGTGTATTGTTACGATTTTAAATTGTTATGGCATATAGAACTGTAAATATTTTATGACTAATTCTTTTATTGATTCTCGTAATTTGTAGGTCAAAATATACCTGAGCTTCGCTACCAGTTGTTTACAGAAATCTCTAGACACTAATTTTAGTGAGTCATCCACGTCTCGAGGTTGAAAAACGAGTCGAGCGCCTTCACCAAAATACGAGATTATTCAAGAAGTTCCGCCGAATTCTCTGGATGACAACAGTTGTGTATATAAATGAAAGATTTTTATTTGGCAGTCAGTGATAAGAAGCTCGGCAACCGCGATATTTAAATGTAACGAAACATAAATTATTATTTGTAATATAAATTAGAATTAATAAAGACTTTAATAAATTCGTAATTAGTTATCGTGAGTTTTAATAAATTAGAATATAGACAATAAATTAGAATAAAGACAAATAAATTAGAACAATATAAATATATACTACAGTGGTGTCAGGTGTTGGGTTTGAATATAAAAAGACTTTTGAATTCTTGAAAAGACTTTTGAACTTTTGAAAAGTATTGTTCATCGGGAACATCCGCGTATTTCGGTAGTGATCGTTGTACGAAAGAACATTTAAAAAAAAGTACGTGTGTGCTTGACCAAAGATGCTGCTAGTAGAACTTTCAGTGAAACAGTTGCGTGAGCAACTAGAAGAACGTGATGAAGACTGCAGCGGGTCCAAGAAGATACTCCAAGAACGACTAAAAAATGTTCTTAACAAGAATGGAGATGACCCAGAGACATTCCATTTTCAGTCAGCAGAAGAAGCCGTTTTAACGAAAATAATTGATGGAAAATTCGAGACTGTTTCCAAAAGATTCGATGAAACGTCTCAAATGATCGAAGAAACTTCTCAAATTATTAAAGAAACAGCTAGACAAAACGACGAGAAATTTGAAAATATGTCTAGAAGATTCGACGAAGTATGTATTCAGAATAGTGAGAAGTTTGAAGAAGTCTCTAAAAACATTTGATAAAGTTGAAGAGAAAATCAAACAGTTAGAGACCATGATAACTAACACGAGAGTGCTACCACCAATTAATACGGTAGCTTTAGATCCGGTAGAGATAAAAGAAGACGAGACGAAATGTAAGTTGGAAACACGGCCGAAATTTGAAGGAAGCGGAGGTTATGTTCATGTCAAAGTTCCAACTTTCGACGGAAAATCGTCATGGAACAACTACATGAAACAGTTCGAATCAGCTGCAAGAGCGAATGGATGGTCAGAAAAAGAAAAGGCTGTAAACCTGACTATAGCTCTTCGAGGAGATGCCTTAGATGTGCTCCAGACCATAGCCGTAGAGGAGACGGATGATTTCGAACAACTGAAGAAGAGGTTAAATATGCGATATGGCCACGAACACTTGGAGCATGTATATCAGTCGCAGCTCAAAAATCGAAGACAAAAGAAAGATGAGGCTCTTCAAGAATATGAAGTAGATATCGCCAGATTAGTGCGATATGCTTATCCAACAGCTCCCGAAGACATGATGGAAAAGTTGGCCGTTCAAACGTTTATTGATGGTCTTCGTGATCATGAGATGCAAAGAACACTACGATTAGCTCGTCACAAGACGCTGATGGATGTCTTATCTGCCGCCCTCGAATACGAGTCAGCTACGCTAGCCTCTGGCGGGTACAGCTAAAGTTAGAACTGTAAAAGAGGAAGGAGACGAAGATAAACTTGACCAGCTCTTTAATATGATAAAAAGCATGACACACAAGAAAACGAAGACCATAAGACCGAAGACAAAACCAGAACGCGTCGGCCTTAGGGGAGCAGCTTCGACCCAGAACTTTACCAAAGACCCTCTGATACTAATAGCTTCTTTGAAATGTCGTGAAGATAGTGTATATGTAGATGGAGAAATAAATGGTAAAAAGCATACGTTGTTGGTGGATACTGGAGCGACCAGAACCATTATACGCCCGACAGTTATAAACAGCCGAAAGAAACTGTTACCAACGAGGTTGCGACTTCGGACCGCCACAGGTGAAAATGCCAACATTCATGGAGAAATCCAGGTACAATTAGGAATTGGAGCAGAAAAGTTCGTCCATACTGTTATAGTTGCTGACATCGAAGAGGATGTTATATTAGGAATGGACGTAATGAATACGCATGGATTCCAATTGGATTTTAAGAATAAGGTAATCAAAGTTGGTAACGAGGAGGTATTTCTCCATCCACATGATGACAACACTATGCAAGCAGCCGTTAAAGAAGATACAGTCGTGCCTGCGAGAAGTGAAACGATAATAGTAGCGCGGCTACAGGGAATTGTGGACGAAGGGAACACCTGTTATGATGGAGCCTTGGAATCATGACGACGAAGTTGGCCGTGGAATCATAATTGGAAAGAATTAGTGACTTCGGCTAAAGAAATTCCTGTGAGACTTATTAATGTCAATGACTACCCAGTGACCATCAAGAAAGAGACAAAAGTAGGAACTTGTGTACCTGTCACATCCATAATCCGTCAGACGACAACGTCTGATAATTCCAACGACAAATTTGATCAAATGGTTGCGGTTGCTGGACAGTCTCTGAATCAGATTGAGAAAAGGAAATTAAGGGAATTTCTTCGGCAGTATCGTGATATTTTCGTACCGAAAGGAGGAAAGACGGGAAGAACTACCGTTGTTAAGCATAAAATTGATACTGGTAATGCTAAGCCAATTCGTCAAACAGCTCGACGATTACCACAGGCGAAAAGAGAGGAAGCTGAAACGATTGTTCAGGAAATGAAGAAAGACGGGGTGATAGAACCTTCTACGAGCCCATGGGTCTCTCCGGTGGTCCTGGTTAAGAAGAAAGACGGAACAACGAGGTTCTGTGTGGATTACCGTTTGCTGAACAACGTTACCAAGAAAGATAGTTATCCTCTGCCTCGGATCGATGACACATTAGACACATTGGCTGGAAGTAAATTATTTTCTACTTTGGACTTGAAGTCTGGATACTGGCAGGTAGAAATGGACCCGGTAGATAAAGAAAAGACAGCCTTCACCACAGGATCTGGATTATGGCAATTCAACGTTATGCCATTTGGACTTTGTAACGCTCCTGCGACATTTGAGAGGCTTATGGAAAATGTGTTGAGAGGGTTATCTTGGAAAACATGCCTAGTTTATCTAGACGACATAATCGTCTTGGGGGAGACATTTGAAGACCATCTGAAGAATTTAGAAAACGTTTTTAATCGACTTAAAGCTGCCCAATTGATGTTAAACCCCAAGAAGTGCCAGCTATTTCAAGGTAAAGTCAATTATCTGGGTCATATAGTCAGTAAAGAAGGAGTGGCCGTGGATAAGGGAAAAATCGATTCTATTAAGGAATGGCCAAAACCAACTGACAAACATCAAGTGAGAAGTTTTCTGGACTGTGTACTTACTACCGGAGGTTTATTAAGAAGTTTGCAGATATCGCTAAACCATTAACGCGACTTACAGAGGAAGCAAGAGAATACCGCTGGGATGTAGACTGCCAGAATGCCTTTGAAACCTTAAAAAAGCATTTAATCACAGCACCAATTTTAGGGTATCCACTGCCAGAAGGAGAGTTCATCTTAGATACAGATGCAAGTAATGTGGGAATTGGAGGAGTGCTGTCTCAGATTCAAGGAGGACAGGAAAGAGTCCTTGGATATTTTAGTAAAGTTCTCTCAAAACCTGAGCGAAATTATTGCGTCACGAGAAGAGAACTTCTGGCAGTAGTGAAATCAGTAGAGCACTTCTATCAATACCTCTATGGAAGGAAGTTTTTAATCCGAACCGACCATGCCGCCCTTAAGTGGTTGATGCAGTTTAAGAATCCAGAGGGTCAGATAGCCAGGTGGATCGAACGACTCCAAGAATATGATTTTAAGATTGAGCACCGGGCCGGAGTTAGCCACCGAAACGCCGATTCTCTTTCCAGAAGGCCATGCCCAGCAGAGTGTTCTCACTGCAACAAAACGGAATCCAAGGAAGCAGCAGTGCTAAGAACGACGGTGGTCCACGACGACTGGACGCCTACCAAGATCAGGGAAGAACAAGAGAGAGATCCAGTTATACAGAAAATCCGAAAATGGAAAGAGGAAAACCGTCGACCACCTTGGCAAGAAATATCGAACCTAGGCTCAATAGTTAAGACGTATTGGGCCCAGTGGGACTCATTTATCATGGAAGATGGCTTGCTCAAACGAGTCCTGGAAAATGATGACGGTTCAGAGAAGAGAAGACAGTTGGTGATTCCAAAGAGCAGAATAGCCGAAGTACTTCGTCAGTTACACGACAGTCCATCAGGAGGGCATTTTGGTGTGAAAAAGACCCTTCAGCGAATTCGGGAACGGTTTTATTGGATGAACAGTTCCGACGATGTAAAAGACTGGTGTAAGAAATGTACTATTTGTGCTACGAGTAACGGGCCTTATCGAAAAAGGAGAGCTCCTATGAGACAATATAATGTTGGAAGCCCGTTTGAAAGAATAGCTTTGGACATTGCTGGGCCATTTCCAGAAAGTGATAATGGAGGCAAGTACATGTTGGTAGTAATGGATTACTTCACTAAGTGGGTCGAGATTTACGCACTTCCAGACCAGAAGGCCGCCACCGTTGCAGATAAGTTGATCCAAGAATATATCAGCCGATTTGGAGTGCCTTTGGAGATCCATAGTGACCAAGGCAGGAACTTCGAAAGCGATTTATTCCAAGGAATATGTGATAGACTAGGTATGAAGAAAACAAGAACTACGGCTTATCATCCGCAATCGGATGGTATGGTAGAACGAATGAATAGAACAGTTGGCAAGTATTTGACAAAGATGGTGTCCGATCATCAGCGAGACTGGGACCAATATCTTCCGTTCTTCACAATGGCCTACAGATCTGCTGTTAATGAATCAACAGGCCAGACACCAGCCAAAGTCCTATTCGGACGCGAGATGCGACTACCTTGTGATCTAGAGTTTGGGTGTCGACCTGGAGAAGATGTAGCAGGTGAAGATTATGTGATCGAATTACGAAGAAGAATGGACGATGTACACGAGTTGGTCCGTTCCCATCTCCAAATCGCTAGTGACCGAATGAAGAAACGGTACGATACACAAGCCGAAAAGGGGTGTTTTAAGAAGAACGATAAAGTCTGGCTTTATAACCCCAAAAAGCGAAAAGGTTGTTCTCCCAAATTGCAGCAGTTTTGGGAAGGTCCATACCTCATTATGGAGAAGATCAATGATGTTATTTACCGAATAAGCAAGATTCCGAGAGGAAAGCCGATGATAGTACACCATAACCGGTTGGCGTCTTTCGAGGGTGACCACGACGTAGATGAAGAAGTGGAAGTAAACCAAGTCCAAGATGTGTCTGACCTCACGTTTGAGGAATTCATGGGTGCCTATGGAGGTACCGGTAAAGCAAGACATGGTGTTACCACTGAAGAAAGGCAAGATCTACTCGCGCTTCCCGATGACTACTCACTGGCCCTTACCATCCCGGCCAGTATCAAAGATGCACCAGGGTTGGCATCCGTCTTTCAAAGGAAGTTTGGTCGAGTTGCAGAACTTCAATGCCAAGTGCCAGCTCCTGGTAAAACCTTGAAACTTCAAGATGCATCACGTTACCTTTTCTACCTGGTAACAAAAGACACTGCCCGTGACCAACCTACCTACCGAGATGTATGGGAAGCCTTACTTCAGTTGAGAGAGCACGTACTAGAGTCCGACGTGCAAAAGTTAGCCATGCCAAAGTTGGAGTGCCGCCAATTAGATTGGAGGGTTATACGAAACATGGTGGAGGAAATCTTTAAAGACACCGAAGTCCAGGTGTTAGTCTGTTGCAATCCGCATAGTTACTGGTGCGGAGAGAAAACCGTCCCTTGTCATTTCTATACAACTGGAAGTTGTAAAAGAGGGTCCAGTTGCCGATATCAGCATGTCGTTCCAGTTCCAGTCCCGACAAGGTTCCAGGAGGAACCATCTTTTAAGAGGGGGGCAATGTTACGATTTTAAATGTTATGGCATATAGAACTGTAAATATTTTATGACTAATTCTTTTATTGATTCTCGTAATTTGTAGGTCAAAATATACCTGAGCTTCGCTACCAGTTGTTTACAGAAATCTCTAGACACTAATTTTAGTGAGTCATCCACGTCTCGAGGTTGAAAAACGAGTCGAGCGCCTTCACCAAAATACGAGATTATTCAAGAAGTCCGCCGAATTCTCTGGATGACAACAGTTGTGTATATAAATGAAAGATTTTTATTTGGCAGTCAGTCATAAGAAGCTCGGCAACCGCGATATTTAAATGTAACGAAACATAAATTATTATTTGTAATATAAATTAGAATTAATAAAGACTTTAATAAATTCGTAATTAGTTATCGTGAGTTTTAATAAATTAGATTATAGACAATAAATTAGAATAAAGACAAATAAATTTAGAACTATACAAACTTCAACAGTATGTTTTTATATCGAATGAAACAAAAATTTAAAAACTTGCAAGTAATAGAATATGTTATAAATAATATTGTGTGTTTGATAAAATAAATATTGATTTGCAAAGTGCTCAACAAACTTTACAAAAACCTACAAATCTATTGTATCCTATTCTAAGAAATAAATAAAAAATTTTAATTGTATATAAAGAATGCAGTAATAACACATAAATATTTAAGAACAAAGTTAACGGAAGATTGAGCTCAAACAAAATAAATTAGATCTAGAATAGAAATTACAAAAATACATTCATACAAATGAAGATTTTAATTTTTCACCGTAATCTTAAGATGCACCATAACAAAAAGATTAGCACCAGAATGCTGAACAATAAAACAATCATAAATCAAAAAGTAAGCTCCTTTAAGATGTGCCGCTATGAGATAATACACAAAATATCATGTACGAATATAGAATAACGAATCTAGAAATATTAAAAACACAGAGGAGTGTACAAAAGGCTTTTAGTAGTGTCAATCACGAAAAAATTATACCTATGTATCTTGTAACAGCTGAAAAATGATGACCATAACGAGAACTTATATTGACACCAATATTCAAATCTCCAAATGTAAAAATACAAAAAGAAATTACTGGTGTTACATGGGGATAGAATGTTTGTTCACAAAGCCCAGAAAGAGACGTATTTTAGGCACTCATTTATCGTGCTAGTTAAATAGGAATTATTGAAGTAAATTGAAAAGTATTTAAGTATAAAACTAAGTGAAAGTGATTTGTATACTGAATATTGGAATCGTAAGTTGATAAAACATACTTTTTTTTTTATCTATTTGGATTTAGATATTTAGGTAAATCACTGCAATTAGTTATAAGTATTATCCAATTTCAATGAACTGATGACTTATAATTTATATTATTTCTGAAAACACAACCCATCCATTATCTGCCTACAGGAACCAAATTTCAAAAATTTAAATCATGTATATAACTGTCGTAAGTATTCATGTTTCTATCATAACAGATTAAACCAATACATTGTCAGTGAAAGACTAGCAATTTACATGGGTGAAAAATTCATAAGCACAGAGTTACCAGTGACTTAAAATAATATTGAATTATTAACTATTGCAATAAATATACCTTAAAAGATTTATATATTTATTTATTATGTGTATCCCAACAAATCAAACTATATCCCGAGAAGATTTAACAGCTATTTTGGAACAAATTCCTTTACCTAGAATTATCGTTGGAGATCTTAGCTGCCACAATCCGATTTGGGGTTCCATAAAACTCAACCCGAAACGACGAATTATAGAAGATATAACATTCCAAAATCTGAATCTACTTAACGACAGAAGACCAACTAGATTCAACATACAAAATTAGTTTATGGCCATATGGGTAAGCACTTTAAGGCCAAAAAAACAATTATAATTTTACTGTTTTAAAATAATGAGAGAAATATAAGACGAAGGGGCAAAACTTATTAAAATTATTACTAGAAATGTCAAATTCCTTTTAAAATTTTAAAAACCAATGCACGAGATCAACAGACCATTTTAATAATGTATACTTAGAAGAGAATCTGTTAAATTATCAATCTTCAAAAAGTATACAATTAAAATGGTCTCAAAAGAAATAAGTTAATTTTGCTGAAGTTTAATAACTCCACACACGGAGTCTCTGGTCGCCGGGAAAAATCTAAATGATTCGAGAAGTCAGTAACAACGAAATGGTAGCGTCCATCACTGTTGGAATCTCACACACACATTCACACTGAGCGAAATGCGGCAAGCTGACTCTCAAAAGCCGAGGCGCCTCCACTCACGAGCACACTAGTCCACGAAATTTTCAGTGCAATACACTGGTTTCGGTTTCGGGCCGGGTTAAGCTCGAGACTAGCACAGGACCAATGGTCACTAGATACCCGGTCCTTGTGCATCTAGCTCTAAAAACACCACACGACCACATCTGTAAAGAACATCATTTCCAACAAAGCCTTTCTCCCTGGTTCTCTGGTTCTCTGTAAGTCGACAAAACTCCTCCAGGAGAAGAAAAGCTGCAATCCATCCAAGAAAAGAAGAGCTTTCGCCAGTGACTTTTGGGTGTATTGCCTTTGTACAAGCCATACAACAAAATCCAAACTCAAGCCTAAAGAGGGTCAACCGACCCTAAACGGGTACGTATATTCTCATCACAATCGCAATAAAAATTTTTCTTACCTATCCCAACAAGAATAACATTGCAACAACCGTAGGGATAGCAACAGATACATATTTAGCTAACTAGATAAAAAATTCGATAGTTAGCTAAGCCAAACTATATGAAAACATCGGTGAATAAAGAAGAGTGAAAAATACGAGAAAAATTATATCCAAAAAAAAAGGTAGCATCAAAGTAATACATAAGTTCTTACAAAATCCAACCCAAGCTAACAACTTAATTACCGAGATAACTTACTTGGAGTTTAGTATTGTCATCGGTCAATAATTTTTTTTACTTTATTCAAACAAAAATATATAACTTACCTATAAATACAGTATATTATGGCCATAAATCCAAAAATTGCTCCAAATACCAGAGACCCGTGCAAAAACACAAAATAATCTTTAGCAGCATGAAACAATTAAAAGATAATTTTGAATTAATTACTGTTTTAAATATCACAAATTCATACCAATTTTGCTTACACCATCTATCCGCCGAGAGCATCTAAATTACCTTAAGGATCCAACTATAGTTTCTAACAGCTTTGACCTCGGCGTCAAAATTTGAGCGTTCGTGAACTCCCCACCATTCATTTCCCTTTCTGTCTTTGAATGTCCAACAGACTGGACGAAATTTTGTTAGAGTGGTCTCTAGATCAGGTAAGCCGAAAAATTCCTTTTCTCTTTTATATTTTTAAATAAATATTTATTTTAGTTACCAGAACTATGTTTATTGGCCCGACGTTATCTAAATACCAATGGATTTATGATATATGTTCTGAAACCAACAATTCAAAGAATAAGTCGTTTGCTTAGCAGTCCAATCCTATACATTTTTATGGTGGATATAATGTTTCTGCTGCCGATAGATTCGACGTTCTGAAATTCCAGCCTGAATACCTAACACTAATTGCAAAACTAATACATCTAAAAATCATTATATCTAGATGTGGGTTTAATTAATATTTTACTTCTGGTAGGAAACTGATTCGGTATATCACTCTCACGGGCCGTTAATGTTAAAGGTCTGTCATTTTGATTGTGATCAAAATCATATGATAGTTAGACATATTATTAGATTGTCTCACGTGATAGCAATTTTCTTACAAGTGTCCAATTTTCTTTCTCAACAACATATGATCTTGGCTTTCGTAAACCTCGTCTAACCACAGCAGGTTTCCATTGCCCATCTTCTCTTATAACCACATTATCCCCTACACTTAATTCTTCTTTTGTAGCTTTACTTCTATCATAGTAGTGCTTGTACAATTTTCTTTATTATCCAATTTATTACTTTTCATTTTTTTTTGGTCTACTGTTCTGGTAATATTTTTCATGTAAACTTAGAGAAGTTATAGACTTAGAGGTACTAAGTACATGACTATTCAAGAGTTGTGCTGGGGATTTGTGTGATCCTAATAGTGGTGTGTCCTTATATTTTAATAAGGCTTACTGAAGATTTTTACACTTCCTGAATATATTTTTAGCTATATGGGCGGCTCGTTCTGCCAGCCCATTTGCTCTAGGATATCTAGGGCTATATGTCACAAATTTAAAATTTCATTCCTTAGAGAATTTTCGATATTTCTTAGAGCCAAAAGGCATATTATCAGATCGACTTCCAAAGAAATCCCATAAGTGGCAAACAAAGTCTTAAAGGAATTTATTATTGTCTGGGATGTATTGGAGTGCAACGGAACAATTTCAATCCACTTAGGGAGATAATCTATTACAATTAAATAAGATGTTCCTCCAAGTTCACAAATATCAGCGTATTTAAAATGGCAGTTCTGAAATTTCTCTTAGTATTAACGGCTCTTTAACATTATTTATCTAATATTTCTCACAATCAACACAATTTCTAACCAAATCCACTATGTCCTTATTTATATTTGAGCAGAACAATATTTGTCTTGCTTTTTGCTATGTTTTTGTGACCCCAAAGTGTGTTTCATGAACCAAATTTAACATTATATACCGCAAAGAATCCGGAGCTATGACCCTATAAAATATCAAATCATTTAATGAGTAAACGCCATGCCTAATATAAAAATAATCTTTTACTATGTAAGGTACCCTCGATGCACATGACCCCACTTTTTAACAAAAATCTCTAATTATTTGAAGCTTCTTATCTTATTTAGTTTCAGCTATAAATTCTTCTCTCCTTTCTTCTATTACATTTAATGTATGCACTATTTCCGTTACAAAAGCATCATCCTCTACCTTTTTCTTCAAAAAATGTCGAGACAGCAAATCCTTTCTTCTATTACATTTAATGTATGCACTATTTCCGTTACAAATGCATCATCCTCTACCTTTTTCTTCAAAAAATTTCGAGATAGCAAATTAGCTATCAGTTAAGTCATATTTTAATAATTTCACCTTCATACATTGTAGTCTAGGAGAGTCTACTTCTGCTATGCCTTTCTTCATTATCGAAATCAATGGTTTGGGATCTGTGAAAACCTTATCTTCTCTACCATAAATATATTTATAAAATTTAGTACAAGAAAATAGGATTGCATTTAGTTCCTTTTTAATCTGGCTAAATCTGGTTTCACAATCGGTTAAAGTTCTAGAAGCAAAAGATACAGATTTAAGATTTTGTAATAATACACATCTAACACCATTTTGACGTGAATCTGTTTGAATTATTATTGGAATATTTTCACCAAAATTTGCATGAATTGGTGGTGAGCAAATTAACTTTTTTTATTATATTAAATGAGTGTGTGTGACTTGTAGTTCTCATCCAAAGTGATCTTTTTTCACAATTCTCTTAATGGGACTGATGCATCTGATAAATTTGGTATAAAATTTCAATGGTAATTGATCATGCCCAGTATTCTTTGCAACTCTTTTTTATTATTGGCTTCTTTCAAATTTATAATAGCTTTAACTTTATCTAAATTAGGTGTCATGCCATCTTTATCGAATATATTTCCCAAATATTCTCAAAAGTCCGTATTAAACATTATTACATATATAATATATAAATACCTACATAATATATAATATATTTTTTATGTGAACGATTTCGAAATGTGGGATGAAGTATAATTTTATTTTTATATAAGCATTTCTCAGTCATAATGTAATGCCAAGATATAAAATGTTTGTTTTTTTCGCGATGTGATTGTAATTTTAGTTTCGTATAGGTACTTCTCATTTGTAATTTAATAACTTAACACAGACTGTTTATTTGTTTTCTAAGATGACGTAATCTTTTAAGATTTTTTTTTGTTTGTTACAAAATAGTAAAAGTTTTATTTTAAATTTTTCCATTATATTTCTGTGTCTGAGCTCCTTTCGTTACGAGGGTTAACTATTAGGGAATGGTGCCTAATTCATTTTAATTTTAGAGATCGTAAAAACAGATTGTTCATATTTAAAAAAAAAACCACACCCAATTCTCTTTCTCCCAAGTATGGCATGACGGACTGCTGTATAAAATGAACAGAACTGGGATACAGTGAAGCGATGACATGTCTTCTCTCCTTGTACCTAGCCAACAGAAGATTCAGAGTTCGTATAGAGCTCACCCTATCCGAGAGTCGGAATCATGGAGGCAGGAGTACCACAGGAGCCGTGCTGTCGCCTTACCTGTATACCATATACACTTCAGATACCCCTAGTGACCCACGTACTATGCTCAGCCTATACGCCGACGACACTGCTATAGCTGCTAGCAGTATTGAACCCTGATCTGGCCACTAGATACTTGCAAACGGCCTTGACCAGCTCCAATGTTGGTGTGTTATGTGGAAAATTGCTGTCAACCCGGACAAAACACAGGCTGTTATGTACAAAAAAACGTCATGGACTCCCAGATAGGGAAATATCTATCTTCGGTACTCCATTCGAATGGCAAGATAGTGCCAAATATCTCGGAGTAACGCTAGATAAACGACTCACCTTTACCAAGCAAATAAATCAAACGGTATACAAGGCAAAAATCCTTAGAAGTCAGCTCTCCTCGCTAATAGGGAGGAAAAGTAATCTGAGGTTCAAAGCGAAAATAAGAATGGCAAACGCCATCATTCTGCATCCCTCATATACGCCTCAGCAGCGTGGGGGCATGCATGTAAATCAAACAGAAAGAACTTTGACTGAAGAAAATCCAGACTGTACAGAACTTCATGATCAGAGAGGCTCTTAAAATACCTAAATACGCACCGCTAAGATACGTATATAGGGATTCGCAGCAAAAGAGCGTCCTGGTCATGATAAACGAACATGCATATGAGCTTTTTGAAAACCTCAGAAACCATCCGAACCGTTTGCTAAGAGAGTTGACAAACTACGACCCTAATTTAAGGACTGTACATAGACGGCCAAAACAACAGCTGGCTGGATACAGGGGAAACCCTGATTGAACGTAATGAAAGGATATTCACATAAGATGCCCTAATCTATAGCTTAACAGATTTGGCCAAAAAAATCACAAAAATACACAAAAAAATCAAAAAACAAAAAACGAGCCTAGCTCACCAAAAAAAAACCATAAAATCCTAAAGTACCCTACCTATATTTTTATTTCATTAGTTATTATTATTTCAGTTATTTTTATTTTACTAACCAGTTACAACATAACAAAAAAACCCAAAAACATATACACGGGATGTGTGAGAGCGTTATGCACTTGGGAATGCACATCCCACCCATTAAACCTCCCCTACCCCTATTATTATTTCATCCAAAAATCCCTACTAACAAAGTCTGTTAAAGCTAATAAAGCCAAATTGAATAATCAGGACACAGAATCCTAATCATTAAAGCCACCAGGCTGAGGCCCCTCAGGCACGCCCTTAAGCAACTACCCTTCAGGAATAGCCCTTCAGGACTAAGTTGCCACAGGCAACCCACGAAAACTGAGCATCGAGGTCGTGTGCGACAAACACGGGCTCGTGGCCAGGCCTATCGGTCGCCCAATCGGCAAGGAGACCAAAACTTGTTTTGCCAAATTGACGACTGTGTGACCGAGCACACAACCTCCGAACAGGGGGCCGACAGCTTGCTGCCGACCCCCTGATCGGACACACATTTTTAGGGCCACAGAGCCCGAAGTAAAGTCAAATTAAATTCAGTAAAGTAAATAGGGAGAAAAGCTACACTAAGCTACCCCTACAGCTAGGTGGCCTAACCACAAGTCATGAAAAACGGAGGGTGTTTCTTTTCCCAAATCGCCCGACGTAACAGTTCATAGCCTCCTCTGCGTATGTCAGACGTAGAGGAGTGGTGGTGGAAAAACCTGGGGGTCAGATAGGTACCGAGCCAAAATGACTTGTTCTTTTGGAACGAGACCGGTCTGATATTCGGACATGGAGGTCCCACTATCTAGTAGTGGTACACTCATATTCCATAGGGTTGGGATGAACTATATATATATATATTATATATATATATATATAATATATATATATATATATATATATATATATATATGTGTGTGTGTATTCTCTTTCGACACGAACGAATGGCCTAGATTGTTTGTGTACATAAGTAAATAGTTTGCTTAAGTTACAGAGTTTCCACAATTTTTCTTCCTCTCTTGTATATTGTTGTGACATATTGCCAAATGTCAGATGAAATTGTTAATATTGAGAAATTATTAGTTTACGAGTAGCTCAAAGTATAAATATGGTATTGTTTTTCGCTGTTTTTTAAATTTTACTATATAACTGAATAAGTCAAAATATTAAAAATAAAGAGATTGAATTAAATGGATGAACAAATTTCAACTGCAATTTGCCGTTTATAAATTCAGAGTCACAATATCTTACCGTAATTACGACACTCTGGGCTGTTTCCCATAAAGCCGCACAAAGGAATATCCGGGGGAGAATCTGTTCTTCCTCCTGGCCAGTGAATCTTTTTTTCAGGAACTGGGGAATATTCATTGGTTAAGCCATTGTAGTGTCCTACTACTTCAAATTTTCCAGTAATGGGATTTAAGTCTAAAATAGAATAGTCAGCATCTCTGTCGCCATTACTATCAATTCTAACTTGCCCAGTAATTCCTAAAAGGTAAATTTTATTTTTATAAAATAGTTACATACTATAGAAAATAGCGTAAGAATATAATGTTAGAAGCTATGGATACTCAATGTTAGCGAATGGACCTTGATATTTCTAAATACAAAACAAAATTTACAGAATATTTCCCTAAGAATACTGTAGCGTTTTATATTTAATATAGTTTTTGTTTAAATTTTTGTAGTACGCCCCTGGTTGTTTATACCAAGAGATACTTAAATGCGTAATAACGCTGGAAATATTTTTTTGTCTCTGTTACATTGTCAGGTTAAAATTAGGATCGCTAGAATAATCAATAACTACGTGTTATTATTAAGTATCCCTTTGTTTTCATTTAGTAGATACCCCAATCTGACCCAAATTTATTTCAACTTATCCACGACCTTTGTAAGCCCAATCGTGTCCCTCATGTTCTTACCCTGAGGTAAGCAAAATATATCGTTACAATACATGCAAAACTAAGTAAATGCCCTCTCTAAAATATTTAGTTACGTGCCTTGGTCAAACAAAACTTCAATACAAATTTGCTTGGCGTACCCTTAAAAAGAAAGACGATAATAGATAGGACAAATATTGATCCACTTCTTCTTAGAGTGCCGTCTCCCTACGGAGGTTGGCAATCATAATGGCTATTTTTATTTTAGAACTTGCTGCTCTAAACAAATCAATCGATCTGCATTGGTACCAATCACGTAGATTCTTTAACCATGAGTTCTGCCTTCGGCCAACAGATCTTCTTCCTTGAATCTTTCCCTGTATTATCAGTCTCAAAATTTCATATTTTGGTCCCCTCATCACGTGGCCTAGGTATTCCAGTTTTCTGGTTTGTATAGTGGTGATTAGTTCTGTTTCTTTACCAACCCTCTCCAGTACTTCTTTATTTGTAATTCTATCAGTCCATGATATTTTCAATAATCTGCGGTATAACCAGAGTTCGAAGGCCTCGATTCTTTTTAAATTACATTTTTTTAATGTCCAAGTCTCAGCTCCATATAATAATATTGAAAATATATAACAGCGAATGGTACGTAGTCTGATCTCCAAATTTAGATTTTTGCACGTTAGGAGTGGCTTCATTCGTATAAATGCTGATCTGGCAATCTCTATTCGTCTGTTTATTTCTACAGTATGATCATTGGTTTCATTGATCAAAGTTCCCAAATACTGATATTTTTCTACTTGTTCTATCACGTTACCATTTATTGTCAATAGGTGATGTATATTTTGTGGCCTTTTTGTAATCAGCATGTACTTCGTTTTTTTAGCGTTTATAGTAATTCCCATCTCAGCACTATTTATACTCAAGCTTTCGATAAGATGTTGTAGATCCTCTATACTCGTTGCTATGATCACAGTGTCGTCTGCATATCTTAAATTATTAATTAATTTTCCGTTAACGGTGACTCCCGCTTCGATATTATTGAGCGTGTTTTGGAAAATTTCTTCAGAATATAAGTTAAACAAAAGTGGTGATAACACACATCCCTGTCTAACTCCTCTACAGATCCTCATTTCTTCTGAGTGTTGCCCATCAATTTGAACTATGGCACTTTGGTTCCAATATAATGTTTGCACTATATTTATGATTTTACTGTCAATGCGCTTGTTCATAAGTATTGATATTAGTTTTTCATGTCTTACTTTATCGAAAGCTTTTTCGTAGTCAACGAAGCACAAGTGTAGATCAACATTTACATCCCGACATCGCTGAATTAATATGTTGATGGCAAATAGTCCTTCTCGAGTACCCATTCCATTTCGGAACCCGAACTGCGTCTCGCTAATATCCTCCTCTAGCCTTTCGTATATTCTCTTATGTATTATTTTTAGCAGAACTTTTAAAGTATGACTCATGAGGCTCAGTGTTCGATAATCAGAGCACTCTTTTGCTGCTTGTTTTTTAGGGATGGTTATAAATGCTGACTTTAGCCACTCCTGTGGTATTATTCCCGTATCGTACACCGTGTTGAATAAATCTGCCAATACTTCCAAGTTGTCCTCTTCCACTAGTTTTAACAGTTCTACTGGTATTTCATCTAATCCAGCTGCCTTATTGTCTTTAGAGTTTTTGATAGCATATTTGATTTCATCTATCGTGATCTTCTGTATCTCTAAAGGATTTAATTCTTGTATTTTCTGCATTTCACCTCTTTCATCTTGGAAAAGTTCTCTAACGTACTCCTCCCATCGCCTTAACTTCTCTGGTAAATCTACTAGTAGTACTCCTTTTTTGTCTTTTATGTGTCCTTGCTGTCTATTTCGACCCATTCCAGTCACTTCTCTAATTTTTTTGTGCATATTTCTCATATCATATTTTGTTTCTAGTTCTTCTATCTCTTTACATTGCTTCATCAAATAGATTTCCTTAGCTGTTTTGATTTTTTCCTTAATTATTCGTTGTATTTCTTTATACTTCTGTAGATCTTTTCCTTTATATTTCCTTCTTTCTTCCATCAGTAATAGTATTTCTTCTGTCATCCAGTGTTTTTTAGCCTCTGATTTATGTTCTATTAAACTTTCTTGAGCTGGTTTCAGTAATGTGTTTTTTATATTACACCACTTTTTATTTACATCCATAATTTGTTTGTTGTCAGTTAGTGTTTTTTGCATATTAACATTCACATTATTTTTTATTTCGTTTTTTATTTCTTCGTTTTGTAGCATTCTTACGTTAATTTTTGGTTGTTGTTTTCTGAGTTCAATTCTTTTTAATTTTATTTTCACGTCAGCCACTAGCGGATTGTGGTCTGAGTTAACATCTGCTCCAGGATAAGTTTTAACTGAGGTTATAGAGTTTTTATATCTGCTATTTACGAGTATAAAGTCTATCTGGTTTCTGACAATGTGGTTTTCTGTATGTGAAGGAGACGTCCATGTATATAGTCTTCTTTTAGGAAGCTGAAACCAAGTATTGGCAATTACCATATTCTTTTCTTGGCAGAATTCTATGAGCCTTTCTCCTCTCTCGTTTCTAGTTCCTAGTCCGAACTGTCCAACTATATTTTCAACTGTACCTACTCCAATTTTTGCATTAAAATCTCCTAAAATGTAAGTAATATCTCTAGATTTTGTTAACTTGATTGTATTGTGCAATTCTAAATAAAAGTTTTCGATCTCATCTTCGGTCTTATCAGCAGTGGGAGCGTAAACTTGGATCATATTAATATTACAGTTCCGTGCTTGAATTTTTAGCATTATTATTCTTTCTGAGATTTGAATCACACCTAACACTGATTTTTTAATAGTGTTGCTTATGATAAAAGCTACTCCGTATCGATGATCAGTTTTGTCTCCTCCAGTGTAATAAATATTGATCCACCATATGTATAATATTCCAAGATATATACTATATTTTTATAAGCATGGGTATTAAAGTTAAATAAACTGTCAAATAAACCCGCGATTTCAGAAATCCTAAGCGGTATGATCTGGGAAAATAAATAAACACAATTGAACAATTTGAACAATAAATACTATAGGACAGCATAAGTGCAGTATTTAAGCAAGAGTTACTTTATATAGGATATCATCATCATCATCAATGGTGCTGCAACTCTTAGTGAGCTTTGCCGCGTTTACTATTGCCTTCCATGTTTGTCGGTCCTGTGCAAGTAATTTCCATTGTCGCACTCTCATTTTCTCTACATCTTCTTTGACTGCATTTTCCACCTTTTTCTAGGCCGCCCTACAGACCTTCTTCCATCTGGCCTTTCCCAGAACACATTGTTTGTAAGGCGATTGTAGTTACTGCGTATCACATGCCCTATTGAGTCTATTGGCCTTTATATATCTGACTAGATTTTCTGACTGTTAGGTGTAGGAAATACCTTAAAGAGTTAAACAGCAATATGCTCCAAAAATGAAAACTACAGACGTAATAACTTAAAGCAAGCAGAACAATGTGTATTTTACGTACCAGAGAATGTTCTATTCCACATTCTAGCTGTGATACTTCGTCCATCCCTTATATCTCCATCTTCCCATAATGTTTCGTTTAGTGCCATGCCTAGTAAATAAACGCCATCGTAGAAAGCTCCAATCACAAAATTGATCTAAAAATATAATTAAAAATAAATTTATTGCCATTGAATGGTTACCTATTATTTAACAAGTCTAACGAGTTATCTTATATCGACTGTATACTGCGAAAACCAAGTAAATGTCGGAATAAGGAAATGGAGAAAAAACGTTTTTAAAGTTTAGTTTTTTATTGTGAATTAGGCAGGCAGCTTGTTTCCGATATTAGGTATTCTAGCGAAAGATGCATATATCTGAAATGATATTTTATTATTTGTTTGAAAAAGTTGAGACATCAATCGGACTAATCCTAAATTTAAGTTGGAAATGATCACTTACCTGGTTTTACCTGTAAATCTAAATTAATCAGTTACTTTTTAAATTAGATACTTAACACAAATATATTAAGGCAAGAATAATATTTTTGAGTTTTGTGGTCGAGATATGAGGCTTTCACTAGGTAATAGCAATGGTTTAAGGTATTAGTCGATATTTATGACATTTAACTGGTTTTCCCTAAAAAATTTCATTAACAGCTGTTTGTAGTTATAGTTATTATTTATATGAATGATAGGCAGTTTTATAGAAAAAACCAATTTATTTTCGAATATAATATACTAATATTATATATTATAATAATAACAATATTATTATTATGAGGCTTCCTCGTCCGATTCGTCACTGAAAGCAGGCTCTGGCAAGATGTCTTTTACATTATTTCTTCTTCCTCTTCAGTGCCTTATCCGGTCCGGATGTTGGCGATCATCAAGGCTATCATGGTTTGTCACGTTTGTTGACTGCTCTGCGAAACAGCTCCGCTGAGGTCATCCCAAACCATTGTCGGAGATTTTTCAACCACGAGATACAACGGCGTCCCGGTCCTCTTCTGCCAAATACTTTACCCTGCATAACGAGTTGAAGAATTTGATATTTTTCTTCGTTCCGTATCACGTGGCCGAGGTACTCAAGCTTACGTTGTTTAATTAAATTAAGCACTTCTTTTTCTTTTGTCATGCGCTGTAGGACCTCAACGTTGCTGACATGGTCCACGTAAGATATTTTTAGTATCCTTCTGTATATCTACATCTCGAAGGCTTTGATTCGTTTTTCAGTGGCTTGCGTCAGTGTCCAGGCTTCAACTCCATATAGTAACACTGAAAGAACGTAGCACCTCACTATCGCATCTTGGTTCCCAAACTGAGATCACTGCAACAGCACAAGTATCTCAAACTTAATAAATGTAGACCGTGCCATTTCAACTCTGGATCTAATCTCTTGAGCGTAGTCCCATTGTACGTTGAGGGTAGTTCCTAGGTAAGTGAATCTGTCGACTCTCTGGATCTCTTCGCTTCCTGCCTTAGTGCCCCGGGATCTAAATTTGTACGGCTGACAACCATGAATTTAGTTTTCTTAATATCGAGGTTCAGTCCGTATATTACGCTCACAGTTCGCACTCGGTCTTGTAAGGCCTGCAGATCGTTTAGGCTGGTTCATGGAATTGCGGAAATCCGAATTTTCACCGACATTTTCTTCGCATTTCTTGTAAATTCTGGCATGTATGATTTTAAGAAAAATTTTAAGTGCATGGCCCATAAGACTGATAGTTCGGAAATCTTCGCACGTTTTCGCAGATCGTGCATTACATTATTTTTCGTTTTCAAATTACGATACCACCCGTGATATTCCTCTCTTTTTTTGCTATGCTAATTGGCAAATGTGCATCAAAAAGTCGCTAAGTTCTTCAAGTTTCCTTGAATTAGTTGATAACTTGACATGCTTTTCCTTGTTTACTACCGTGCAGTATCACTAAGGAAATAATTAAAGCTTGTTGACATGTCATAATTCAAATAGATTGTGTTTGTCTCTCCTTTCACGAATTTCATTCTTTTATCTTCAACCACATTATTTTTTCGGCGTTTTGGTGTTTTGTCCGGTTTTTAATTAAAGTGTGTGGCCAATTTTTTAAATCATAAAAGTCGTAGTATTTAAATTCTTTACATTTGTATAATTCTATACATACTTTTTTATCATCAACCTTGATTTTTTTAGTTTCACTTGCATTTTAAAAAACAGACAACTAATCTGGCATCCCATAGATAGATCTGTGTTTTTAGCGGTTTCGATACTACTATGCATAGAGTCAACTTCCATATTATATGACTATCCAGACTCTAAAAATGTGTGTTTAATAATATTTAAATGGTGTATGTTTTGAATAGCCCATAATAGTAAGGCTGCAATATACTTTGAAAAACCAAAAAAAAGCTCAAAGCGTGGCAAGCGGTTATTCAGTCGCTAAAATCGACGTTTTTTTTTTTTCATTTTTTTGTGTGATTTTACCCGAAAATAGATTAAAATATACCTCTATAGTTGGAGCACACATACATATATTAGGTACCAATCGCGTTCGTCTTTCTCTCCAGAAAAACCTTTGTCCCCTTTGAAGAACCAAAAAAAAGCTCAAAGCGTGGCAAACGGTTATTCAGTCCCTAAAATCGACGTTTTTTTAATTTTTATCGATTTTAATCCGAAAATAGATTAAAAGATCTCGTCTTGATCTCCAAAATGAATTCTGACCCTTTGAAGAACATTTATGTTCTTCATACTTACTTACTTAACTTAACTTAACATTTATGTGTGCTCTAACTATAGAGGAATATATTAATCTATATTCGGGTAAAATCGCGAAAAAATAAAAAAAAACGACGACCTTAAGGGACTGAATAACCGCTTGCTACGCTTTGAGGTGTTTCTTGGCTCTTCAAAGGAACAGAGTTGCTTCTGGAGACCAAGACGAAGCGATTGGTACCTGATATGTACGTGTGCTCCAAGTATAGAAGTCTCTTTCACTCGTTTTTCGAGGCAGATCGCTAGAAGAATGAAATAGCTTTAGCGAACAAATCAGTTTTTTTTTTGGAAAAAAACTTAAATTTGCCTTTTTTTGAGGCTCGCATCTGAAAATATGTTTTTTGGTATCAACCTACAGAAAAAAATTGTTACTGCGGGGTACGGGCAGCAAATTGCAATATCACCATATTTGGCTCCAGTTAAGGTGAGAATTTTTGTAGAATTCCTCCTATATACTCTCGTTATTGTAGATTTTGTTCAGTCAAGCCATTGCTTGGAATACCATATTTTGTTACAAAGCAAGTTAAATTTTCTTTATTCCGATTTATTTTGTGGTATTGAGCATTTCTCCTGTTATCATATTTAAACCTAATGCTTTGTTATCCTTGAGTTTACTGATCGCCAGTCTTATATATTATGGGGACTAGTAGGTAATATTAGCTCTTTCTTCCTAGATAATATCTGTTAAGATCGATTAAAAAGATTATTACAATACAGCAGGAATATTTGCGCCAATATGACAATTAATGAATCTATGAGAGTTGAATCTTGTGTTACGCCTGAGGAAGGTCATTTTGAAAATTTGTTGTAGCTTTGCGCCTATCTTTATTTGTGTTACTGTACTTTCTGTCCTTCTGGAGAAATAGATAATACATATCTATCCATATAGAACTGTCTACTCCTGAAAATCTATTACAGAAAGGAAAAATACGCATTGTGTTTTTTTTTTGCATAAAAACAGCGCCTCATTAAAACAAGGCAGAATAGATTTTTTATCGCAAATTAAACGAGAAATTTAACCATGATTCAAATTTTTCCTTTAAAATATCTCAATTGTGTACTATTAATTTCTTAAAAAAAATTAATTGTATATTAAAAATGCACAGTAACTACCTCTTAACTAGACATACGTTTACTTAGCAAACTGTCATTATTTTATTTTATTTTTATCATTATTTTATATATATATATATATATATATATAATATATATATATATATATATATTAAATTAACTTACTTCTTCGTTTTCACTTATTGTATAGTTGTAATCTTCCATGGACCTCTGTTTAACTTTGTCGGCAAATTCCTGAAACTTGTCACTGGTTGGTTGAAGTAATGAAACTCGAAGAAGAGCTTCGTAAGCTATTCGAGCAACAGTATCGTTATTATCCCCTACTTTCCAATCATGGTCACCCCAAAAAGTACCCTAAAAGTAAATATTCTGTTTAAACACCGAAGTAACTACGCTCCAACAGGTTCACATAGCGATGAAAATGTGGATATATTATATGTAGATATAATATAGACATTATAAAGATTGCTGGTATAATAATTTCTTGATAATCATTTAGAAGCTAACTACACAATAATTATTAATGATATCAATGCAAAAATAGGAGAAAAAATAAGAAATAAGAATTACCACTGCATTGTCACGGAATATAGCCCGGTTATATTTATTTGAGAAAAATGCGATAAGCAGCACTATGACCGGTGAAGAACAGGATAGGACCGACCTACATGAAATCTAATATGGTATATTTTATAAGAAATTGGTTCTATAAATTTGTATTGTATAAACAAAGCTTAATTTTATGTCTTGATGATTATGTGTAAGTTTAAATTACTTGAATCATATTTCTGCAATGCATTTTCTATAAAATGTTCAAACAATAATTGGTTTGTATACAAAAACTAATTAATAATTGAGCGAACGGTAGGTATTGAAAGATAAAAAAATATATATTTAAATAATTTATAAAACCTTAAAGTAAAAATTAAAAGTTTATCTAGTCAACACTTACTTATCATTTTCTCTTAGGAACTGATTTTCAAAGATATAAATATTGCAACAATAAGTGAAGTGTTCATAATAAGGCCACGTTTCTCTTAAAAAATTAAAGCAGTAGTTTGGTGTTGAACATATGTCGATTATCCCTACACCTGATTATGTAAGAAAATATTCCGGGTAAGCTCAGTATTGAGAGAAAGGTGTCTTGGAATTACACTTCGTCACTTTCTTCCTCTGAATCACTGTTCTTCACATTGATAATAATTTTATGTAGAACAGGAATGTTTTTAAGATATTTTTTTTTCGATATTTTTTACGTGCTCTATTGATTTCTTCCAGTTATCCTCAGAGATATAGGGACGTTGAGACATAACAACACTATGGATTGAAAACGCATTAATATGGTGGTAGTCTTAAAGTTGTATGTCCATTTTTTACTTGTTGCATTAACAGTAATATACTCCTTTACTAATAATTTTTTATTGAGTACCTCTACTAATTGGTCTTTAGTGTACCAATCATCAAAATATAAATCTTGTAATAATAAAAAATCTTGCAATTAATCCTTTCTAGAGTGTTTATACGGATTTTTTTTAAGTTGTCTAGAATGATATAATGCATTATCTAAAACAATATCACTGTTGTCTGCTAAATTTAGTAATAAGTTATTTTTAAACCACAATTAGAAAAGTTCACCCGCAATATCTTGATGTTAGTCCAAACAACTGTCTTTAATGTCCTTTGCAATTAATAGTAAGCAATCGGTTACCCAACCATCTTCTCCTCCACAATATAAAATGCATATTCGTTTTCCCCTGGAAGCTGGTACATTAACTTTGCACTTTACATTGTCATTACTCCAACCTTTGGCAATTGTTTCGTTAGTGTCAAACCACGTTTCATCTAAGTAATACATTTTTCTTCCGCTATTTCTGTACTCGATTAACTTTTCCAAACATTCATTATGTCATTTTATTAAACGGGCACTTTCCATTATATTATGTCGTTTATTTATTATTTTATACTTAAACCCATTTAATAGTAAAAATTTTCTTAACATTGATTTATAGAAATTAATAATATTTTTAGATTTTAATTCAGCTAAAATTTGGTTAAGTGTGGGTATAATATTACATGCATAGATATTATAAATGGTTTCTGAAGTGGGACCTAAAAGATGTTGCTCAATAGATCGATGTAGTCTAAAGTCGCTCCTTTTTTGTCTATTTGTAATGCCCTCCTTTATAATTCGATATACAGTAGCACATGAAACTATTGTTAAAGCTGCAGTTTTTAAAACACTCTTGTGCCGTTCCAGTTCTTCACATAATCCATTAAACACATGTAACACAATTTCTTTAGCGTCTTTTGATAAATATTTTTTTTCTGTCTTAATACTACCTCTACTTGGTCCAGCAACATTTTCAGGATTATTTGACGGTAGAATTTCCTTATTTTGTTCAACAATATCTACTTTATTATTCTCAACAATTTCTAATGTACTATTCTCCCATGGACGCCACATTTTTATTTACTTAATATTTTTCTGATAGCGAAATCGTCACTAATAAATGCGTGCTCTCTTTACAGAGTTTAAACCAGATAAAAACATTATTTTGATTAAGTAGACTTAACAGTTATAATTATTTAAATATAATATATTTATAATTTTGCCTAATGAAATTATATTTTACATTAATTATTTTTGCGTTTTTCTGAATACTATCCTGTAGTACAACTCAAAATATTAAAGAGGAACTATTAAAACAGATGTCATTTGATCTAAGCACTGTTTGGTACCCCATGTACACCAATTATTGGTCTATCTCTTTAAATTTCTCAAATATCTATAATCGGGCTATACAAGGAACGTAAGAGGCATATGACTGCTGCAACTCGCAATCTATGAATACTCATAATGATATCATAATGATAATATATGACACTCATAATAATACTCTACATAATGAATACATTCTTCCAGGAAACCTTTCGAAACACGCAGAATATATAGACGATGGTCTTCAAAACCTGAAAAGCTTATGAAAGAAATAGATAACCAAATATAAAGTGCTCTGAAGTCCACACATAACAGAGCTTATTGGAAAACGAAGAAGAATCGAATATAAACACACACCAGAATATACACAAATGTGCAATAAATATCAAAAACTGTGAATACAATACCGAATCTGTACAAAAATACAATACCGAAACTATTTAGGACAGAATATAGAACAGAACAAAAAATTCAAGTATTTACAAGAAATCTAATAGAAGGAATAATAGTATATTACTTTTTCTACTCTCTTACTATTAAATTGTATATTACCTACTATTTGAATGCTACGTAAATGCATCATAACAGATACTGACACGTAATGACTAGCACGTAATAAAAAAATTACGCTTCAGTTTTATAAAAATGTGTAATATCACATAAGCCTCGTAAATCAGTTAGTCGACTTACCATGAAAACGAATTAACAGACGTTATTTTGACAGATTAAAAATTAATAATCTGTCAGTGTAAATATAGTGGTAATTTAATTTTTATTTTTATAAAAGAAAATAATCGTAGAAAAAGTATAGTACACAACTTGAGTTGTAAGCTTATTACATGCTTGTAAAATTACTGCGCTCGCCGCTACGCGGCTCGCGCGCAACTTTTTTACTCGCATGTAATAAGCTTCTTACAACTCTCGTTATGTAATATACTATTATGAGGCGGAGAAGCATGACTTTTCTTGACGCGCCCGATATTACGCGCCGAACGAAGTGAGCGGCGTAATAGAGGGCAAGTCAAGAAAAGTCGCTTCTTTGCCGAATAAAGTATACTATTTTTCTTCAAACGTAGCAATTTTCAACCATAAATAGTACAATTCATACGCTATTTTTACTCGAAATTAATTGTGACAACTATCAAAGTCGTCTAGATGTTAGAAGTTAAAATAATTAAGTCGTCGGTGGGATTTGCGTCTCCCTGGTTACAGTTGTTTGACAGTTGTTTGCAATTATTAAAGACATCTTATTGTTGTTGCAACCGCAAGCGCAAATTTAGTGCGAAAATGGAAAACCTAAACGAAATTGAGTCCGCGGCTAATGATGCAGTAGCACGTTTGGGGCCCTTCAAGTCCGGAATAAGGTATCGGTTAGCGTACAAGCACTTCCAAGAGTGGTGCGATACAAGAGTAGTACGGCAAGTTACCGAAGACGTTTTACTGGCATATTTTAATATAATGGAAAATGAAAATAAATGGAAATCTTCTACAATGTGGTCACGATACTCGATGATAATATCCGAGTTACTTATTAAAAAAAAGTGGATATAAGGAAATTTTTAAAGTTACGTGCATTTATGAAAAAAACAAGCGAAGATATTGCAAAGAAGTCTAAAGTTTTCACTAAAGACGAGTTTGATAAATTTTTGTCTGAAGCGCCAGATAAGTTGTATTTAGGATTAAAGTTAAAAAAAATTATATTACAAAGCATGTAGTATACTCTACTAAATTATAAAAATATTTCAGATTGTTTTGTTAATTGGGGTTACCGGCGCCTGTCGATGCGACGAAATGATAAAAATGAAAACTGTGGACATTGAGGATAAAGAAAATGTAATAATTATCAAAATCCCAAACAGTAAAACACGACAAATTAGATATTTTACGATAATTGGTCAAAACTACATTAAATTGTATAAACAGTATGCATGACTGCGGCCTGAAACTTTCACAGAAAACCGATTTTTTATCAAGTACCAAAATGGAAAGTGTTACCGAAGCATCATGGGAATACATTCGATCAGCGCAGTAGCCCAAAAAGTAGCTAGTTATTTAAATTTAAACGATGCAAGCGCATACACGGGTTACTCTTTACGACGAACTTCAGCAACACTTTTAATTGATGAAGGCGGAAATCTATAATGCCTCAAACGACATGGGAGCTGGAAATCAAGCACGGTTGCCGAAGGATATATAACGGATTCAATAAGAAATAAGAACGATAATGCTTATTAAAATTTAAACCCTCATGATTCGCCAACATCGGGAATGATTGCTGAAAGTTGTTCTCGACCATCAGTATCATCAACAATTACCAATGCGTATCAAGAGTCGGGAACATTTTTGCATGGTTTCAATTTTGAAAATGCCTCATTAACTAATTATACTTTTAATATTAGTATAAATAAAAATGATGTTTAATTGTTGTTAATAACATTTGTATTGTTGCTATGTGACATGTTTCATATTGTTGCTATGACAACATTTTTCCCTCCGCCGTAAAGAAATGGGAAAAAACTGCTGCCGGTGGAGACATCAAACTTTGACAGGATCAAGTTAGATAAGTAATGTCATCATTATTTGACGTTTGAAGAAAAAAGATATTCCTAAACTCCGATATATGGCAAAGAAAAATAATCCAAACGTTGGAAGATTTCTACAGCGTGCTATACAGAAAAAATGCCATCACTCAGAAAATGAGAAATACATCATATACATCATCAGAAAAGGAAATGGCATGTCATTGTAATGGAAAATAAAGAAGAAGAAAAAAAATTAATTTATGTTCGCAAAGTCCCATTTAATAGATTTTTAGAAACTAGAAGAATCTTAATGTCATGAAACAATGACATCGTAATAATCATGCCTAAGAATAAATTACAGATCTTAAAGACTATCGACGATCAGTCATCTCTTTTTAAGACAATTAACTCCCAAGCTATATTATTATTACCCTTAAAAAGCAAGCAGACTTCAGATCTGCTTATGATACAAATGACCACCTACTAGCTATAAAAACATTTATAGAAAAACAGTTTGATATAACAAAGCACTAGTCTTTATATTCGTCGACCAAAAGAAAGCGTTTGACTTGATGGACCAAAAAAAAATATTTTCTGTACTAGCGATTATAAAAAAGACCACAGATATAAAACAATAATCAAAAAAAAAAAAATATATATATATATATATATATTATATATATATATTTTTACCTATATATATATATATATATATATATATATATATATATATATATATATATAGGTACAAAAGTCCAACAGCAACTGTAAAATTTTAAACCAATAAATACATCAAAATTTTAAATGGAACTAGGAAACGTCAAGATGATAACTTCTCGCCACAGCAAATTTGAGTAAGAGAACATACGAAACAACATCGATGGTAAAAAATTAAATCTCTTACGCTTCCCTGACGATCTTCTTCTTCTTCTTAGTCGTTAACCTGATGCAGGTATCGTGATATCATGAAGCTATTAGCTAAATTTCCCAATGTTCCTCCACGTTTTTCTATCTTTTGCCATTCTAGCACATTCTGACAATGAAGCGCCAATGGTAGCAACAATATGATCCGTGTATCGTGTGGGAGATCTACCTCTATTTCTTTTGCCTTCTACTTTTCCCTGGATGGTAAGTTTTTCAAGACCATTTTTTCGAAGCACATGTCCAAAATAGCCTATTATTTGTTCTGATATTTGTGTTCTTAGTCTTTTTTTATGTTTAGCTGGCCCAGTATGAATTCATTTGTTCTTCGGGCCACCCATAGTATTCTCAGCATTCGTTTCCAGCAGTACATCTCAAATACATGTATGTTCTTTTTGTCTTTCTCAGTAAGGGTCCAGCATTCCGATGCATAAGTAAAAACTGGAAAAACTAGACTTCTTACTGACGATATCGTACTGCTATTTAAACAGCAGCAAACTATTCAAAAAGATTTGTCAAAGTTAAAAAGAAAACAGTGACAAGACAAATAGACTGAAGAACCCTGAACAGAAAAAACAAATCAGTATTAAGCTTGATATACTTATATATATTAATACTAATAAAAGGCGGAAAAAATCTTCGAAAATAAAATTACAAACACTTGAACAAGGTCTGTTATGTCGCCAAATTATTAATTTTCATACAACTAAAAAACAAGTACCCACTGTGAATAAAATTCATATGAGATTTATTGACAAATTTATTATAAAGGAGCCAAAGAACATATGGGTTTGAAAATTGAATCTCAATTTTCGTTGAAAAAAAAAACAGAGACTAATCGAAAACTTTTAATGAAAAGACTCTATTTAAGACCCCTAAGATTACAGTTATTAAAAAATATGCAATTTTGAAACATCGAAAAAAGATTTATTATGTTTTCTGTTGTAAATGTATTTACTTGCAAGCCATAGTCGCAGTAATAGTTGGACTGATAAAATGAATAGTGGGCTTAAAAAACCGGATTTTAGGGGCAAACGTTAAATCATTGTGGGTGTAGGGAACGAAGTAGGTTTTGTCGGTGGATCTTATGAGATTAAAGTCTCAAATAAAATCGGGTGATTACTATGATGATATGAATTTTATTAATTACTATTTAACTGGGAATAAGCCACAATTAAAGATAAAAATACGTTTACTGACGTTTCAATTTCCACTTCGGAAATCGTTCTCAAAATACAAATAGGTTTGTATTTTGAGAACGATTTCCGAAGTGGAAATTGAAACGTCAATAAACGAATTTTTATCTTTAATTGTGGCTTATTCCCAGTTAAATAATAATTAATTTACAATGCCACAAGAAAATAGCTTCATAACAATATTATGAATTTTATTGACTGCAAAATGTGCTCAGAAGGAAAATTATTAAGTAATTTACCTTCCCACACTGTGATCATAATAAAAACTACATCTAATCATAATACTCAAAAGTATCAAGCACCAACATCCGCATCAACAAAGAAATATTAAATATTCCTTTTCTGGTAACTTGCTCAGACCAGTTCTGTATGCCATGATACAATTATATAAACCGAAATATGCTAAATTTTCTGCTGTTAATTCTATTAGAAATAACAAACATGGCGTATTAAGGGTACCACCATATCATCTAAATTTAAACCCAATAGAGCTTGTTTGTTCAGCACTAAAAAATTATGTTGGAACACGAAATGTACACTTGAAACACTTTTAATTATATTTAAAAATTGTCAAATAAATCCTTTGAAATATTTTTCGTAAAAGAGTAAAAAAATTGTAGACAAATTGAAAATTATTGAATTCCGCATCTTTCCTCCGGGTTGCACGCACGTCACGTTTTTTCCTATTCTGGTTGACCTGTACAGTATTTAAACCCAATATGACGATAGGTATAAAAATGAAAGAAAGACTATCTGACGCATAGTACACTTTCATATGCCAAATAAAAAATATAAGTATTTACCTGAAAAATTTCTACATCCAGAAATATATATTCTCCACTAGTCATGCCGAGAGTGTGAGCTGTCAACATAAATTCTCGTACCAACGGTCCTCTGACACATAAAATGACAACTGAAAATTTAGGAAAAATAATTAAATTTACTGTTTATTTCAACAAAAAATCACATAAAGTGATGATGTGATATTAGTGGAACCAGTGAAACGACTGAAAGCACTAACGTAACACCGTAACTTAAGCGAATAAAGAATCAATAAAAAGCTGATGATTATGTATTGCAATTAAAGCAAAAATAAGTAATACATTTTATAAAATGTAAGCAACAAAATATTGCTCGAACATAAGAGTGTTTACAATTTATTTTATCTAACAGAAAAAGCTAACCGTTAAATTGACGAAATACAGGCAAACTAGAAAAAGTGAATATCCGCTGTTGTGTTGAGGGAAGAGAATAGAATAGAAATATGCTTTATTGTCACTGAAAATTGTACAATTTAATGGACAAAGCTTACAAAAAGTGAGAGAATGATAGAAACAATTACAATTTACTAAAAGTACATACATCGTGAATATCACAAAATAGAACATAATAAAATAAATTTATTTTATTTTTTACGCACTACAGGCCGTTAAGGCCTAGGGCAATTTTTGTAAACATAATCCTAATAATAACTAATTACAATTATTTTAAATAAAACTTTAACTTAAATATGTATATACAACATTCTTAACTACTCTGATTCAGGTAGTTCAGAGTCCTTCAGAGTCTCTGAAGGACCTGATGGACAATATTTCTCCATTCGCTTCTATTTTGTGCTTTTCTTTTCCAGTCCCTCACCTTCACGTGTTTAAGGTCTTCCTCCACTTTATTAATCCACCTCGTTCTGGGTCTACCTCTTCTTTTGGGACCGATTAGTTTTCTGGTTATTACTAGTTTGGGCATTCTGTTTGCTTCCATTCTTTCCACATGTCTCAACCATCTGATTCTTTGTGACTTGACGAACTTGGTAATGGTAGGTTCTTTGTATAAAGCCATTAATTCATTGTTGGGTCTTCTCTCCCAAGTATCTTCTGTCTTACCTCCTCCGAATATGCGTCTCAGTATTTTCCTTTCCCATCTTTCCAGAGTATCCTCTTCCTTCTTATTTATATCCATGTCTCACCGGCGTATGTTACTGTGGCTCGAATTACTTTTTTATATATTCTGAGTTTACCTTGTCTAGAAATGTATTTTGAGTTCAGTAGGACTCGTAAACTACCTAATTTTTTATTCCTTTTTGCTATTCTGGCTTCTAGCTCCCATTCCTCTTTTCCATTTTCATCAAAAACTACACCCAGGTATTCAAATTTGTCCACCCTTTTAAAACTATAGCTTTTACCACTTACAGACCTCACACTAAAGTTTTCTTTTTTCCCTTCTGTTCCTCTCATGATCATATATTTGGTTTTGTCTTCACTAAGTTCAAATCCGAATTTTTGTGCTTCTTCGATAATTTTCTTTACAACTCTTCTTAATTCTTTCTCAGTCTTTGCTAGGATCGTGAAATCGTCAGCAAATGCCAAGCACTGGTGCTTATTTTTCATGATTGTTTCTTCCACCTTCATGTTGCTTTTTCTAATTACAGTTTCTAAGACTAAGTTGAATAATGTAGTGGATAAAGGACCTCCCTGTCTTAAGCCTTTTGCAACCATAAATTGATCTGATATGTGACCCTACCACGTAATTTCACACTTAGAGTTATTTAATGTCATTTTTACTAGCCGGATCAGTTTCTTTGGTATACCTAAATGTTCCATTGCTCGATATATTTTGACTATCGACTCTATCATACGATTCTCTAAAATCCACAAACAAAACATGCAGGGAACTTTTTACCTTCATAACCAGTCGTTTGTATCTCCTTTAATGAGAAGATTTGGTCTACAGTAGATCTGTCCTTTCTAAAGCCGGCCTGATACTCATGTAGGATTCTTTCCGTGTAGCAGTTTAGTTTATTTCTCAATATTGTTGCCAAGATTTTGTATACCGTGTCTAGTGAGGCTATACCTCTATAGTTGTCACATTTTAGTTTGTCTTCTTTTTTATGCAGAGGGCATATGCGGGCTTCATACCACTTCTATGGCATTATTTCCTTTTCCCATACTTGCACTAGTAGCTGATATATTTTTCTTTGTAGTTGTTCTCCACCAAACTTGATCATTTCTATGCATATGTTACTTTTACCTGGACTTCTGTTATTTTTTATTTTATGTATTGCTGTCACCACCTCATCCTCTGTAGGCTGCCTTTTAACTATCGCATCTTCTCCAACCGTCCAGTTGTCTACTGCTTCGTGGTCCACCTCACCATTTAATAGTTCTTCAAAATGTTTTTTTTATTCCGTCATTATTTCTGCCGGATCGCTAATTAAATTTCCGTCTTTACCTTTCATTTAACTACAGTGGCTTTGGTAACCTTTTCCATCTTTTTAACTTCTTGATAGAACGACCTCACCTCTTTGTTTTTAAACTTCTCTTCTATCTTTTTTAATTTCAACTCATTGTGGTATCTCTTTTTCCTTCTACACAGAGTTTTTAATCTTCCTCGAATTATTCTATATTCTTGTTTTTTAGACTCTTTATTATCTGTTAATATTTGTTGTCTAATCTTTTTCTTTTCCTTTGCTATCACCTGACACTCTTCGTGAAACCAATCTTTATTTGTACTTCTCTTGGAGTCGCACTTAACTATTTTCTCGCTAACTTCTCCTACAGCAGATTTAATTTGTTCCCAGGCTTGATCTGTCTGTAAATTTTGGTCACATTGTTGTAGAATTTTATTTATTTTTTCTTCGTATTTAGTTTTTATTTTTACTTCCTTAAGTTTTTTAATATTGTACTTTCTCTTCGTTTTATTGTTCGATTTCTCTTTTTCTTCCAGCCTCCTCCCACATGTGACTTTAACGAGGTAATGGTCCGAGTCGATTTCAGCTCCTCTCATACTTCTTACCTTCTGAATGATATTCGTATATTTATTTTCAAGCATAACATGATCTATTTGATTCACCGTCCTTCCATCAGGGGAGACCGACGTACCTTTTTATATCTCTTTTCGTTTTAGTTGTGTGCTTCTCGCCACCACGTTTTTCTCTATGGCAAATCCAATAAGTCTTTGACCATTATCGTTTGTTACTTCGTGTTTACTACAGTTACCAGTTACTGCAGTGTAGAGAGGTTATTTTCCCACTAGCATTACAATCACCCATTATTATTATTTTTACATCACGTTTAGGTAGGCGCTCGTAATCATCATTTAGCTGCTCATAGTAAAGATCTTTTATTTCGTCGTCCTTGTCTTCTGACGGTGCATGAGTATTGATTATACTCCAATTCCTTTTCTTACTTTTAATTCGTATTGAACACATCCTATCAGAGATAGGATTAAAAGCTATCACTTTGTCCTTGATATATTCAGCTACTAAAAATCTCTTGAAGAGCCATTCAATCTATTTTATACTTCCTTGCCTCATTCATTAATTCTTTTAGCGCACCTTTATAAAAGGTTTCTCTGACATTCCATGCGGCTAAATTTATCTTGTCTTTCTTCGACTTTACCTTTGTATTCCTATCTTGTTTTGTTTCGTTTTCATAGTTCGTAATCCTTTTCTTCGCATTGTTCGTCTTAATTTCTTTCCTTTTCATGCTGGTGCTTAGTTTTTTGCTTTGGTCTCTACTACCAACGTTTGGTTCATGTCATCCCAGTGCCATATTTCCTGATCGGAATATATTTTCTTATATCTTACTTTCACTTTTCTCCCTTCCTGTCTTAGTTCTTGTGTTTTCTGTCTGACATATTTCTGTACAATTCTATCCTTCTTTGACAAGTCATCATTGATATAAACTCGACATTTTCTTCGGTTTCTTAATTTGCTTTTGTTTCGCATGACTTTTTTTGTCCTCTTCTTTTTCAAGCTCAACCAGACAGACTTTTTCTCCCCAGCATCACAACCTTCTCTATTTGAACATCGACTGCTAATTCTACCTGCATAAAATTTTTTATTTCATGTTTTAAAGTCTCTGGACATTTGTATCTATGTTCATGCCTTGTATAACTATATTTTCACGCCTTTTTCTATTTTCCAAACTTTCCAGCCGTTCTTCTATTTGAAAAACTCCCTTTTTTAGTTTTGTATTTTCCTCTCGTAATGTTACATTCTCTTGTCGTAACTGTCTTATTTCTTCTCTATATTCTCTTTGTTCTCTATGAATTTCGCTGGGTTCTCTTGATTGTTCTTCTATCTTTAAATTAATAAAATAAATTATCAATTGCAAAATTTAAATAAATTGCAAATTACATAACAAAACTTTACAAACTAAGAAGTTAAGGTTGCTGCATATGATACCCAAATATAGTTAAAAATACTTTAGCTACTTGTATATAAAGATATTGTAATTTCTTAGTTATTAGTTTAGAAACTCTTCTACCGAATAATATGTCTTTCAGATCTATAGTCTTTAGTCATTTTACGGAACTAGGGTGAAAAATGTTGCAGATTTAAGTTGTAAAGAGAGATGGTTGTATAGTTTTTTGCAGAATATAATATAGATTTCTTTAGTAACTTAGTAGATGGGATCGGTAAATAAGCATCAAAGATTGAATGTCTGGTGGAGTAGTCATGATTGCTGGAAAAACATGGAGGCATTTACGAATTATACGAATTAAGCAAACAGTTTTTAAAATATATAAAGAAAGAAGCGTTAAAATCCCGTAATTTTTAAAGTAGCTTCTGCAATGGGTTGTTTTTTAAGGCCAAGCAAATACCGTATTGCTCTTTTTTGTAATTTAGAAATAACATCAGACTAGTCAGCTCTAATAAAGCCACAAAAAGGAAGACTATATCGAAGATTAGACCCGGACAAAAAAGTATGTTATTTTGGAAGATACTAAATTAATTTCCTTTGAAACATATCTTATTTCATTGCAGTCTAAGACTAGTTTCTTAATTAAGAAATAAATAAAAAGGGGCCACTACTTTATAAGATAAAAGATAATGTTACTGTCTTACTTACCTTAAAAGAGAGTTAATTAGAGTCAAACCAGGTTTTTGTTTTTAGGGATCGGAAGTAATAGTTGCACGAAGACTTACAATATTAGAGTTTCTTTAGGTGATATTGGTATTATCAGCAAAAAGAAAAAAATTTTCACCGATTTTTAAATTAGCGATGTCATTTAAAGATAATGTAATGCTTACATTAATATTATAATGCATAATACTATAATAATATAATGCTTGTGTAACTAAAGTCATAAAGAAATACGTCGAATTCCGTAGAAATTTAGTTCTTTTACAAAAATATCGTGATTTACAAAATCAAGAGCTTTGGCATAGTCACAAAAAACTGACAGTGTAAATTACTGGTTAGTGCTTAGTAAACCTTATATAGTATAGAACAGCATCACTGGTACTTTTATTAGATAAAAAGCCGAACTGATATTGTGATAAAATGTTGTTTTAATGAGAAAGAACATAAATAAGGAGGATGTAGACAAGATTTGCTTGGCGAGTGCAGAGAATCAATTAACATACTTGCGTCTTGGCTGCATTCATTATAAATGAGTTGATTCGGTAGTAGTTCAATACGGTATTGTTCTAATTTATTTCCGATTTCATTAAAGGTTTTTTTTGTTACAGCGATGGTCAGGTAATCGGCATATAGAAAGTGTCCTGTATAAGTGGTTATTGTTTGGTCATTTATGTATATATTAAAGATGTAAGAGCCACGAGGCAGACCAATATTTGATTGTCTCCACCGGCTGCTCTTTCCCTCCAAAATGATATGGAATCGACTGTTTTGTAGCAATGAGTCGATAATTATTACTGGATCTCTTCTTCTTTGTCAACCATCCATCCACTCCTGAATGTAGGTCTCTCCCAATTGCTTCCATCTTTCTCTATCTTGCGCCAATCTAATCCACTGTTTGCCTGCCACTGCTCTTATGTCATCTACCCATCTTTTTTGAGGTCTTCCCATGCTTCTTGTTGTCGTCCTTGGTCTTCATTCTAGAATTCTCCGTGTCCACCTGTTATCATTATATTGGGCTACGTGACCTGCCCAGCGCCATTTCATTTTTGTAATTTCTTCCACAATATCCCTAATCTTCGTTCTACGTTTTATCTCGGTATTTCTAATCTTGTCTCTTAGTGATATTCCAAGCATGATTCGTTCCATTGCTCTTTGCGTTGTTTCTAATTTTTTGGCAGATTTTTTGGTAAACAGGTAGTATGGATGTGTTATACACCTTGTTCTTTAAGTTTATAGAAATGGAGGTGTTTTTCAAAATATGTGCTATTTTGCCGAAAGCGCCCCAAGCCAGTTGTGTTCTTCTTTTAATTTCAGCATCTTGATTTGGTTTTCCTAGTTTGATAACATGACCTAGATATACATAATGTTTCACATTTTCTATATTACTGGGTGGTTATCTTTAATCGTATCGTAGGCAGAACTCAGGTAGACTAGTGCAAGCACCATTATTTGTTTATTTTCGCATCTCTCCTTTAAGTATTTTGTGAGTGGAAATTTTATGCGTGATTTACCTAGTCTAAAACCAACTTGTTTTGATATCAGATTCTAGTCGACTACTTTTCCATGCGATTTAGTGTATCTGATTTCCTCTATCTTGGAAAGACCTTATAAAAAAGATATTGGTCGCTAGTTTTAGGGGAGTGTGTCTGGGTCATATCATGTCTTTAATAATGCTTCAGCTTTCCCCTAAATTTTCAGGACCTTGCAGCTATCCTGGTAATTATTCACAGATATTATTCGGACCTGTGGGCTTTCCATTCTTTATTGAGTGGATGGCTCAGTTTAGTCCTTAAATTATAAAAAGTATCACGTGGCAGTTTCTTTCAAATTTGAGCTTATAATTATTTTTGGATTCTGTGGTTTTGAGCTGAGCCTTCTGATTTGTGGTAGCAAGCAAGTTACTCGATCTGGTATTATTTTGTGATTACCTGGTCTGAGTGAAGTCACAGCTGAGATTTTTTTTTCATGCAATATCACTGATGTATGTGTGTATGTGTGTGTGACTCAGTGAAGTCGTAGCTAAGCTTTTTGATGAAGTTTCATACTATCTTACTGATGCATATGTGTGCATGTGTGTCATATTCAAACGAGCCAAGATATCCATTTACTTTGTTTACCATGATTCAATGACTATTTCTTTCAGTGTGTTTTTCACGTACAATCGTTTCTTAGTTGAATCTTTCCAAATCAAACTTCATGGAATAAAAAACCGAATGGAAGCATAAGATTAGTAAGGTAAAGTCAACTTCCATTATAGCACAAATGATTATGGTGGTGATGATAATGATGATGAATAAAATACAATATTGATAGAAATAATATAAATTTGGGATATTGACAGATAAGAGACAACAACAGAAATGTCAATAAATATTGGTTATAAGATGTATATGTCATACCTCTGGAATACATACTAGCATCTTTCAGGTAACTCTCTAGCGGATCATCTTCGCTACCATCCAATTCTTTTTCATATGCCAACATGCCATCCTTCTTTAGGCCGTGCGACAATATTTTTCCTAAAAAACTTGAACGTGTAAAAATCTTGCTAAAAAGAATAATGAAAAGAATCATATAGGTAATAATAATAAATAGAGAATAACAAATAAATTTTTTCTTGTTCTTTTATCTAAATATCTAGATAAGTAATCTATTTGGGACTGATTTTGTTCACTTTTATATGTAATAAGTTTAGTTCCCCTCTCAGTTGCTCTCGGTATATAATATATATATATATATATATATATATATATATATATATATATATATATATATATATATTTGTGTATGTGTCACGTTGTATAAGCTAATCATCGAGTTAGAATCTATGGAGAAGCTATCAGCATATTAACGTATGTATTAAAAACGGCGTAGGTAGGCGTGGCCAACGATAATACCAATATGGCGGTGGGATCAGGGCCAGACTCAATCTTATTAAAACTACTATACAAGTATGACTAGTTAATAGTTATTCAGAAGATTTAATCATAATCTAAAAAAATGCAATACATTTTTAATAAACTATTATTTATTTATCCCGCGGTAAACACTAAAAACACGATATATTATACATAAAGATAAATTAATACAGTCAAATACTATTAATTTTATTCTCTGAAGTACGGGCCATTACTTTGTTTACATATTTGTATACTAACCTGTGAAAAGATATTCCTAAATATTTTTTATTACCATTGCTTCTGATATTGCAACTACATTGAGAACAAGAAATCATTATTATGCACTATCACAATATATTATTACAGTTTCTATAAAAGTATTATAAAACTAAAAATATTCGAAAAACAACAAATGTAAACAAACATATAAGATCTGTCAAAAGTGTCAAAACAATTCTTAACAATACGGCCGAAGTGAGGTCGTTTTTAATCACGTGATGCCCTCTCCATAGATTCTAACTCGATGAAGCTAATATATAAAAACAACTGAACCGATTGCAATAAAATTTTGTAAAAGTGTATTTGTTAATCCAACTTGGAGATAGGATGTTTTTTATCTCGATAAATGGCCCTTATTTTTTTTAATTGTAAATTTAAAATGTTTTTTCCGACTTCACCTCTACAGTTTTAGTTCATTTGATTCGTTTGTTAAACGTCAGTTTATAATATTTTATAACTAAATATAAAAAATCACAAAATGACGTTTAGCAAAGTTATTAATGTCATTAATGGCATTCATCCCGTTTTGTATCCCGTTTTTATCCCATTATCTATTTTTTTGCTGCTTTAACTTTACGCTGAAAAGTTCTCTAAAAATAGGTAACACTAATATTTTAACCTGAAAACAAGACTGTACATTGTCAGTCTTGTTTTCCATTTTCTAATCCTGCCAATCAGATATACGACGTAAATGCACGGTGGAAAACATCAAAAACTGGGTTAGAAATAAAGAGTAAAATCGAACGATCATATAAGCCGAATGATAACAAATGGAGTAGTAAATACAGAAAGAGACGGTTTCCCAATAGGAAGTATTAATCAGTAGTAAGACCACGGAACCGATGAAATGACAACTTACTGGAGGCACATGAAAAAACAGATAGACTCATGTATACATAAAAAAAAGAAGAAGAGGAAGAAAACAAGACAATATGATCTGGCAGTAATCTAACAGTAAATTTGTCTGCCTGAAATCTTTAAGGTCGTGAAGAGAGTTTGCCCTCTTCTTCTTCCAGTGCCGTCTCCTTACGGAGGTTGGCGATCTTAATGGCTATTTTTTATTTTTGAACTTGCCACTCTAAACAAATCAATCAATCTGCATTGATACCAATCAGGTAGATTCTTTAACCATGAGTTCTACCTTTGGCCAAGTCTGTTGATTCTTCCGTCTAGTCTGTTGAACTCAACATTTAAGGCTGTTTTAGCAGTTGAAGCACACTGCGAATTCAAATGGGCGTATCACTTACTTTTCTACACTGCTTACCCCAGACCATCTTTACTCAGTGGCTCCGGCCGACGAGTAGTTTAATGACAACAACATTCAAATTAGTTTTAACACGAACTAACTGATCGTACGTTCATGAGATTTGAAGTCACGAAGGCGATAACGGTGAAACTAATCGCCAATGATGAGTAACACATTTCACTATTAGATTTTAGTATTTTTCAGCAATTTTCTTCAAAGTTGGAACACGCTTTTCTCGATTATTACTGGATACAGAAAGATGAAAAAAATCAACGATTACAGAAAAAACTTTTTCAAGTGATGGGCGTAAAAAGTTTGGTTATAATAGAACGTTAAACAGTATAATCCAATTTTTCAACAGAAGTTTCAAAAAAAATAAAAAAAGTAAATCCATAATTTTAAAGGCAACATAATTTCGAATAACGTGTCCAAATTTCAAGAAATTTTGTCGGTAAATAACAGAGAAAACACTGTCCCTAGGTTTTTGGTGCACCGATAAAACAGCTTTAAGAATTTAAATTTGAAATAGAAAGTGTCAAGCATCACGTATTTTTAACAGTTGACAATTTAAATGAAGTCTAGCAGAGAGAATGAAGACTATGCGAGAAATGATAAGTATTTCCCACATGTATCAAATATTTGTAAAAATTAACTAGAAGGCTCCCCTAATAATACTAGATACTACATTGAGAATGTTTCTCACGCTGCCAGTCACAGTGTCATCTGGAGAACTCAAAATCATAAAAATATATAAAAATATATATAATATCAATTGAACACAAACGAGATCAATTGAACATAAACCAGCATCCCTTATTAGCTTTGACGATTTGACGACTACTACATTTGCAGCTTAAGAAAGCTCGAAGAATTCAATTTTTGAGGTATAATACGTACATAACAAATTTTTGCGTAATTGAGTAACAATACAAACTATTTCTATTACTTATGTATAACTGAGAAAGCTAAAAGCTTTCGAGATGTGGCTTTTTAGGAGAATTTTGAAAATACCGTGGACCGATCATATTATGAACAAAATGGTGTTGCACGGAATAAAAAGGGATTCGACTTCGAGCGTTCAACGAAGCAAAACCTAATTACCTTAATCGCACCTAGTTTTTGTGGTTTTGTTTAAAAACATTTAAAGCTAAAAGTGTAGTAAAGTGTAAGTTATTGACAAATAATTATTTATTGTTAATACTTTTGGACATTAACTGTAAGTAATTTGATTTATTTAATTACATCGAGTTATTATCAATGATTTCGTATTGGTGCAGGACCGTACTCAGGTTCCGTAGATCAACATGAAACAAGCTTCATCATCAAATGTTTTTTCACAACAAGAAATCCCCAAAAATGAAACTACTGCACCAAAGTTATATTGAACAGTTTTAAATGAACCTACCAACATATTTCCTTCCAAAAAACAAGCAATTGCAGTTAATACAGTTCCAAATTCAAAAATCGAGGATTATCTGAATGCTGTAGCCAACTTAATTGACCCCAAAAATATACTTGCAATATCCAGAATTGTTAATGATCGTATATGCATATACTTCACTTGGAAAATATTGTTCAAAAATTTTTTGAAACAGATAATGGGATAATAACAGTAAACCAACATCGCATTCAAGTTAGAAAACTAATTACTCCAAACGAAAAACTAAATATTTCTAATGTATCTCCTTCTGTACCACATAACATAATAGAAAATGAACTCAAAAAGATAGGAATCCATCAAATAACACCGATAGATTTTTTACGGATCGGAACATCAAATCCTAGTTTTAGGCATATCATTAGTTTTCGACGTCTTACTTATATAGCTCCTACAAATCTTGAAAATATCCCCGATTCAATATTAATTAACCATGATCAATCGAACTATCGAATATTTCTCTCACTAGAAAAACAAACGTGCTTTATTTGTAAATAAACTGATCATTTAGCATCTCGATGCCCAAATCATAATAATCAATCCACTGATGACAATACAACACACATTTCTCAATCACAATGTGACCAGACTGTTAGTTCACAACAAAATACAACTCAATCTACAGTACATTTTCCCGTACTTACCAAACAAATCAGTAATCCACAACCTACTGAAACCATCACTTCACCCACACCAAAAAACTCTACCTCTTTCGATAACTCCCAAACAATGGAGACGGTATCGGGTAAAATAAATGAAACTATAATAGAAACTCAAACAAAGGTACAAATACCCAAAAAAAAATGTTTCTGAACCTGGTAAAATAAATAAAACTATAAATGAAACTGAAACAGAAGTTCAAACACCTAAAATAAATGCTTCTGATATAACAAATTCTCCTGAACCGGAGGGTGTAAATCCTTTTAAAGAACCCAATACAAAACATAAAGGAACAAAAACGGATGTCCAAACCCACCACAACTTAGCTGAAGATTTTACTAACTGTACAGTTGATTTTTTCAAAAATAAGTCAAACAGTAGCTGTTTAAGACAAGAAGAGATCCGCTTAGTATTGATAAAACATACACGGAAGATATTGAAGGGTTAATAGATCTCCTAAAAAAACTTCATCCAGTGCTATCACAAAGATACTTGAAAACACGATGTACAAGACTAAGGAAGAAACTTTGTAAACTACAGGATGACTATTCCTCTACAGATTGCAGCGATACACCTATTAATTAAAAATTCAACTCCATAATTCAGTGGAATCTGAACATGTTTTACATCCGTCTAGAAGAATTTAAATTACTAATGTCCAAATTCATACCGTCCATAATATGTCTACAACTTTAAACAGCAGAAATTTTACAAACTAAAAAAGTACACACCATATATTAAAAATAGACTTAATGCAAACCAGGCTAGTGGAGGGACAGCTATTTATGTACATAACCAATATGATTAAGAAATAATTGATTTAAATACACAATTAGAGGCTACAACAATAACTTTGAAAGGACTTCAAAAAATAAACATCTGCAATATATACATTCCTCCTGGTACTGATCCTTCAGCTCGCGAATTATTAGACCTTTTTAATCAAATTCCTCAACCACGAATTATCTTAGGTGACTTCAATGCACATCATGTTCTATGGGGATCAAAAAAATCCTATAGTTTTGGGCGTAAAATCGAACAAATTATACCTAACCTTAATCTCAACTTACTTAATGATGGTAGTTTTACCAGATTTAATGTCTCTACTGGTGACGGTTCAGCAATTGATTTAACTTTATGTGACCCAGTTTTACAACCTGGACTGTCTTGGCAAGTCACATCTCATCTACATGGAAGTGATCACTTTTCAATATTAATAACGAATAACAATACAGCTCCCTCTTCCACTCCGTCTAATAAATGGCATCTAAAGAATGCCGACTGGTCTTTATATTCTTCTTTAATATCTCGATCCATATCAGAGCTAACTCCTCATAGTGATGACCGTGCAAATATTAATTCTATTATTTCCAGTTTTATTCAGCTTACAACAGATGCAGAATTGTCCGTAGGCTTTATAAATTTCCCAAAAAAACATCCTCCAGTCCCTTGGTGGAACCAGGAATGTAACGTGGCAATCAGAGAGTCAAAACGAACTTTTTACAAATTTAAAAAATTCCCCACACTCCAAAACCAACTTGAATTTAAGCAAAAGAGATATATATATTTAGATGTAGATATATATTAAAGAAAAGCAGAAAAGAAGCATGGAAAGCGTATGTCTCGTCCTTAAATTTATCTACTCCTATTTTCAGAGTTTGGTAAATGATTAATAAAATGAATGGAAAACATTGGAAACATCGACGACAGAACAAATAACTACTATACTTGCTGATACGTATCAAAGACACTCCAGTAATGACATTATCTCTACAAATTCCATAATACACAAACAAAATCTAGAGAACACTTATATAGATTAGAAGATCATACTAATTCTCCTCTTAATGTCGAACTCTCAATGGACGAGTTACTATATCATTAAACAATACAAAAAAATCAGTCCCGGACCTGATAACATTCCAGTTGCCTTTTTAAAATCATTACCCGAAGAAGGTAAACAATACCTTCTAAAAATTTACAATTTTATCTGTACAAAAAATGTGTTTCCTGATAGTTGGCACCAGTCAATTATTATTCCAGTTCTTCTTCTCTTCTTCTTCTTTTTTATAAGCAAAATGCTTGTTCAAATGTCAATTAATGCCTCTATTGGAGGTTATCACTCCATCTTTTGCGTGGTCGCCCGATACTTCTTCTACCTTTTGGTGATTTGTCCCTCGCTATTCTGACTAATCGGGTCTCTTCCATTCTCTTTATGTGTTCGTTCCATTCCTTTTTTCTGTTCAGTGTCCACTCATTTATTTCTGGTATATTGCATTTTCTTCTGATCTCTTCACTCCTCATTCGATCCGGAGTCTTATCGACCGATCTCACTAACATTCTTCGATATCGTTCGATATGTAAAATTCTGGAAAAAATAGTAAGCAATAGATTACTGTGGTATCTAGAAGATAAACAACTTCTTACCCCTATTCAAAGTGGTTTCAGGAAATCAAGGTCTACTTTAGATAATCTAGTTGATATAGAATCCGAAATTCACGAAGCATTTGGATGCAATCAAGAGTGTTTAGCAGTTTTCTTTGATATAAACGATGTGTATGATACAATTTGGAGATCCGACATATTACAAAACTTATCCAAATGGTCAATCAAAGGTAACATTCTTAAGTTTATAAAAATTTTTCTAATATTTCGTGAGTTTAAAGTTAGTGTAGATAATGTTTGTTCAGAGGCAACAACGCAAATTAATGGTATCCCACAAGGATCTACACTAAGCGTAGTATTGTTCCTTATTGCGATTAACGATATTTCTAAATCCTTTAGTTCATTAGTAAAAGCACGCTTATATGCTGATGATCTCGTTATATTTTCTCGAGGAAAAAATGTTCTAACACTTACCAGATATATACAAGCCGCTATCAATTAACTAGAAAATTGGTCAGACAGATGTGGGCTACAGATGTCTCCAAATAAAACAAAAGCAATTTTCTTTAGCAAGAGCCCAAAAAACATTATACTACCACCTAATCTCACCTTATACTTGTTACCTATTACTTATGTTGAATCAACTACATTCCTAGGAATGAAACTAGATCATAGGTTAATCTGGAAAGATCATTAGTGTTTGTCGAAGAGATCATTATTGTTTGATCATTGAGTTTTTTGTCGAAGATTTTTCATCTTCGACAAACAACTCAAAGTGGTCTAAATTTATTGAAAAGCATATCTCACAAGCAATGCGGAGCTGATTTCCAAACACTCATAACTCTCTACAGAACTCTAATTCGTTCTAAACTAGACTATGGCGCAGTTGCTTATAACTCAGCAAAAACATCAATACTTAAATTACTAGACCCAATACACAATACAGCAATAAGAATAGCATTGGGATCTCATCATACTAGCCCAATTGAAAGTTTATATTGTGAATCAGGAGAACCTTCCCTTCAACGAAGAAGAAACTACCTCAGCCTTATGTATGCGGCTAAATTATCAGCCAATCCACATATACCGACATTTAAAAACACGTTTGCTGACAGATTCACATCGACATTTAACACCTCACAAAGATTAAGTCCCCCGTTTTATATCCGGATCCAAAAATTACAAAATAGTTTAAACATTCATTTTCGTGAGACATACAATGTAACTAACCTTAATCATTAACCTCCTTGTAGAATACAGCTACCTATTTGCGATACAAGTCTAACTATCAATAACAAATATGACACACCACGTAGTATATTTAAAAAGAAAGCAGTAGAGAAATTAAACTGCTCTCATAACTTCCTCATTTTTACAGACGCGTCTAAATCTGACAATGGTGTAGGGGCTTCTTTTACAACTTTACACCAAGACTACTCCTTCTCACTTTCCCTACGATCAACTATATTTTCCGCAGAACTTCATGCTATTTTGCAAGCAATAACATTTGTAAATAATAAAAACATAAAAAACTCTTTGATAATAACTGACTCTTTAAGTGCTCTCAGCTCTATGAAACAGTTATACACAAACCATCCCATTCTATTGCTTATAAAGTCAAAACTAATGAGATGTCAAGAAAACGACCGATTTGTTAAATTCCTTTGGGTTCCGTCACACTGTGGTATGACTGGAAACGAAAAAGCTGATCAGTTGGCCAGGGAAGCAGCAGAAAATCCACAATCAACATTATTCACTAAATGCGTTCATAGCGACCTAAAGCAATATTTTAAAAACAAAATAAGCGAGGAATGGCAACTATACTGGAACAATTTAGAGACATCCATGAAAAACATTAAGCAAGAGGTAGCTGTATACAAACTCCCATTCAAGCGACGAGACCAAGTGTGCATCTCTAGATTACGTATAGGCCATACGAAGTTAACTCACGATTACCTTCTAAGTAATGAACAAATTAGGGTACTCTATTACATTAGTGGAGTCAGCATTAGAAGAAGAAGATGATGAATACCTGTATTTATATAAGTGTGTTTCAATATAAGTGTAATGTACCTATATTATATTAATCTGAAAGTGCTTTCATATACCATATGGTTTTCATAAATAAAACTTCTTAATAGCATACATATGTGTGGAATTTCAACCACGGCATCTAAAATATAGCTTCCGGAGTTATTATAATTATGTTATAGAGGTGTGATTTGATGAGGAAGATAAACTGAACTTTGCCCTCGCTGAAAAATTTCCTCGTTCCGATCCTGGTTCCTGGAACTTACTATAAAAATTCTAGAGGTGTTTATTCCTTTACTGCTATGTTTTAAATTTGCAAATATACAATGTGGCAAATATTTCATTCCATAAACTAAAATCTTTCGACAGTTTGTTGTTTCTTACTCGGGTCACTCCGATTTGCTCACATTTTTGTCCTGTTTATCCCCTTACACAGATATCACTATGTTTGTAGTGTGTGTAAATTAAATGACTTCAAGCCTCGGTAGCGCAGTAGGCAGCGCGTAAGTCTCATAATCTTAAGGTCGTGAGTTCGATCCTCACCCGGGGCAACTTTTTTGTATTTTTCTATATAAAAAGAATTCATTGCAGAAATTAGTGTTAACTTGTACTCTGCTGATCTACTCTAAACCAATTAGAAGGATTGTTTACAGTTAATCCACCTGTGTCTTTAAACAATTAAAAATTGATGAAATTCTTGAAGGAAATTTTCATTAAATTTCTAGACAAAAATGTTGAGATTTATTTAATTTATAATTATTATCCTATAACCCCAATTATAACCTGAATGTGAAAGTATTTTCTGGTGGCATTTTAGTATTATCTACTATTTTTATTGGGAATTAAAATTCCCAATAAAAATAGTTTAACTCCCAATAAAAAACTCAGTTTAACATACGTATACTTATGTATTATTTTTTGATGTTTATAGTTCAATTCGGATATCGTTCTCAAAATGGAAATTATCGAAGTGGAAATTTAAACTTCAAAATTAACATATTTTAAAATGAAATTGTGATTAATTCCAAATAAAAATAGTACATTACAACCATTTCGAAAACGGATAATTTACTTAATTAACAAAAATTTCGACGAGGATGGGATTCGAACCCACGCGGGCAGAGCCCATTGGATTAGCAGTCCAACGCCTTAACCACTCGGCCACCTCGTCACGTACAAAAGTGGAACATGTTGGATTATTAGTTTAGATACTGTTCAAATAAAAAATTATGATACCTATGTATACATTTAAGTTTGAGTATTTAGGTTTAAATTTAAGTAAGAATTTGGGTTTAAGTACCATAATATAATTTATTTTTTCTTATATAAATGATTTTCTGAATATTCTTTCTGTTTATGATAAAATATTTTCCTCCGATACTGCACCAAGAAAGTTGGGCAAATAAAACTTACTGTGTCAACCATCTTCTTCTGATCCTGGTCCTTGTCTTCTTATTCTTACTGGCCTCTACACTGCAATTAATGCAATGAGAATATTTGCGGGGTGCTTATGTTTAGCAGTGGACTCAAAACATCTAATGATGATGAATGTTTTCTACAGATACATATATGGTTGTCCTTCAAGTTCTTCCCCCGGTATTAGAAATCATATGTTTATACCTTCGATATTAAATATATTTATGTTTAATCTCCGTTTCGCAGATGACATTGTCCTTACAATAGATAATTTAGGAGAAGCAACAGATATGTTAAATGAACTGGACTGGCATGTTCGAAGTTGAGCCTCACAATGAACTTGACCAAAACTAAGTTTATGACAAATATAGTCCCCAATAACCATTTAACTATTGGGATAGGGAGAAATATACGTATTCGGATCAGGAAATAAGAATCAGCAGGGATAATCAAACATGCGAAATATAAAGACGAATTACTTTAGCGTTGGCAGCCTTTGGAAAACTGCGAGACACACTTAGGGCCAGCATACCAATTAGCCTCAAAAGTAAAGTATTTGACCAATGCGTATTACCTGTCATAACCTATAGGGCGGAAACTATCACTCTAACTAAGACCGCGGCGTTGAAATTGAGAGTGACACAATGACGAATTGAATGGTCTATACTGGGAGTGACGTTGTGGTACCGTATAAGAAACGAAGATCTGCGAAGAAAGACGAGTGTTGCTGATGTTGTGGAACGCATAGCAGAACTAAAATGGAATTTAAAAAAAAACCCAACGGGGTAATTAGACAAAACGTTTTCGGAATCCATATTCCATCATCAGTGTCCTAGAAAATATATAACCACTTAATTAAAAAGAACATGAGTTAAGTGGTTATATATTTTCTAGGACACTGATGATGGAATATGGATTCCGAAAACGTTTTGTCTAATTAGCCCGTTGGGGTTTTTAAATATATACCTTTTACAAAGGTTTTTTAATAAAATTTTTAATATATGGTATACAGCCAATTACAGGAACGTAAATTCCTTGTGGATTTTTAAAATTGAATTAGGCAGGCCATGTAGTGAGAATGCATGACTCATGATGGACGAGCAAAATTACACATTGGAGGCCAAGAGCTGACAAACATAGTAGAGAAAGACCACCTACACGTTGGGCTGACGACATCAAGCGACGTATCACCAACAATTGGCAAAAAATAGCACAAAATCGTAAGGAATGGAGGAGTTTATGGAAGGCCTATGTCCAGCAGTAGACTTGAGAAATGAAGATTGGATGATGATGATGATTAAATATGTGCAATATCTTCATTTCGTACTGCTTTTGTTAATGTTTTATATATTCTACGAAAAATCTTCTTATATTTTACAGGCGCTGGCCTTTACTTACGTTAATAAGAACTGATTTTTCCAAATAGAGTCTCCTTTCAGGAAGGCATCCAGATATCCTCTTTGTTTTAGTTATTTATTGTATTCCTCTTTCTCTATTTTGTCGTCGCTTTATAATTTTTTGTTGGATACTAAAATTCCATCACCTGTGTAATTATTGTGTCTTCAATTTCCAAATTAATAAGTATGGGGTCTTCTGAATTTGCGAAAATTGTTATTTTTTTCTTATAAATTGTCACTGTTTTGTATAAAACTTAAGAGGTCTCTGGTTAAATGATATTTGATAAATAATAATGAAGAAAAAAATTAAATACTTTGACTGTAAATGAAAGTAGCGAAAATAGCAAATATTTGTAGCAAATATATGTAAAATAAAATGTAATTCAAATAACAATTGGCAGATTTAATAACTTATTGTCAATTCTATAATGTGAGATTCACTTATAATCCGACAAGCGAGAGCTGGCGGGTGTCTCGAAAAGGAATTATTCCAAGAGAGATAGGAAAGGTATTTAATCGCGATTATAGGTATATAGTATAGGTACTTAAACGGTTATACACGATGTGAACTCCTAGCCGACTGCAATAGAAATGAGCAATTCCTTCCACTTTTTAATTTGTTCTACGCGCAACCCGCCAGCTCTCGCTTGTCGGGTTATACCCTTACGCTCCTTTCACACACTAAGAATTTAAACGTGCGATGGTTTGAACGCACGATGACATTCCAATAGTGACTCAAGCAATAGCATGGTACCTTTCACATTACACGGCGGTTGAAACGTTCGGTGAAATCGCCGTGTGCAGGCCGTCCACTGCCACTACAAACCGACGGCGCCGTGTCGTGCTTACGACCCTAGTAGTATACATGACTAAATGCATCCTTTCACATGATACGGTCATTCAGTCGCACGAAGGTACCTTGCTGGGTTGTTTGGTATATTTTTTATTTACACTTTGCAGCTGTTTAAAGTAGGTGATGAATATGATGTCTGAAATTGATAGTGAAATATTAATAACATTGATTGAAGCGAGACCTGTTCTTTGGGATAAAACAGTAGAAATATATTAAGATAGAAACTTGACGAGAAATGCTTGGAATGATGTGTGTAGTGCACTTTACAGTGAATTTGAGGAACTAGGTGATAATGAAAAAAAAAACGCATTTGGTAAGTACATCAAAATTATTCATATTTCTGATAACAACACAATTAAAATTCTATATTATAATTTTATTTAACATGGTTGCAATTAACGTTGAATATACCGTCGCCTCAGAGCAACAATGGGATATGTAAAAAAATGACTGTTGTGATATTCATGTCAAATGATTTGAAATAAACCCTTCTGTTGAGTGTAACACTAGGATAAATAAAAAGTGATATACTTTTTTCATAATATTACATATCCTTGTGTAGCTTAATTCCTTTTAGCCCAAATTTTATAATGCAACACTAAGACAACATAAAGTAATTACTATTTAACTGGGAATAAGCCACAATTAAATGTAAAAATACGTTTATTGACGTTTCAATTTCCACTTCGGAAATTGTTCTCAAAATACAAACAGTAAATTAAACAAATTTTGTTTTTTGTTACTTAGTGAAAAATTCTTCTAATAATTTAATTTTATCTGACTGATTTATATTGACAATTGAGACATACATTATGCATTTTAAAGAAGACGACTTTAAAATTATATTGGCAATATTGTCGAGTTGCGCTCCTGGGACGACTTTACTTATAAGATAGTTCATTCGATTACATGAAATAAACTTTAACTTGAGAATATCCGCCAGAAAAAATTATAGCATGTAATTCGTCGTTAAAAAGACAAACACATGACATGATGACAGTAAAATTCTCCTGTTAGTGATTCTATGTAGTTCGTCAAATGATTGACATACGGAAATAATTGAAAAATGTTAATTCATCTTTTCTTAAATCTTTAAATAATGTGACAAACATACCAACATCGTATTTTTTGCGTTAATAGGATGGAACCAATGAATTCGGTTCCTCTTATTTCTCTTTCTTCGACGATAGAGTAACCACAACGCTATAATTTGATTTTGCTCCATATCTACACTACACCTTTTAATTTACGAAATTATATTTAGTTTTATAGGGTAAACGACTTGGTTAAAACTGAAGTACGGCAGCCGTGACGCCTTGTGTGAAAGCACAAACAAGTTTGAACGTGCGTCAAACCTACCGAACGCCAAAACCACCGAACGTTCAAATTCTTAGTGTGTGAAAGGAGCGTTAGTCTGTGGTTGGGCACCGCTCGGAGTTTAAGGTCTCAGGGTATGGGATAGGATGAACACCGATGCTCGTTTGCTTGCTTGCGTTCCCTCCCAACGAGAGTTTGTAGCAGAATGGGGCGATAATAGGAAAAAATTCATATGTACGCGAATCCACTAGGATTGTTCTTCTGTTCTTAGGACCTCCGTGAATAGCAGTAAATTAAGCTTAAAATAACATTTTAAACTTTCTACACAAAGGACGGGTACGTTTCTTTAAGGACTCTGAAGTGTTTGCGTTGATAAATGTTTCCCAAAAACATGTTGTTTTTCAGACAAGTGAATTCTCAGAACTTGACAATAATTAATCAGCCAATTTTAGTTCGAGAATTTAAAAAATAAACTAAAGCCATATTACAATTAGCTAATATATTATGATTAAATAAGGTTAAAAACTAAATCAGGTCCATATTCGGAATAATAAAAATAAAATTTATTATAATTGTATCTAATAGGGTCAATGAATTTTTTATGTATTCAAATTTAATTTGTTTATTTTTGGCGTTTCGATTTCCAATATTATTTATAAATTATATTCGTAATCAAATTGGGTAGTAGATGTCTCAGGGAATCCCCTTGCTTTATAACTGTTTCGTGTATACTTGGTTACATCATTGCCTTGGTATTCTGATACACTCAAACGCTTTACTTGACATATCTCTCTAACAGGCACAAAAATGTCGGTCTGTTATATTCCTAAGATTTCCATTTTAGTTGTTGAATAATGAAACCAAATCAAATTTGGTTCATGTAACCATGATGCCAAAGCCAGGAAAGAACCATAAATTTTCCGCAAAATTACAGGTCGATTAGCTTACTTCTAGCAGTCAATAAGATAGCAGAGTGAGTCATCCAAAGCAGTCTCCGATTAGAGACAGACAAGCTACAGTTAATCCCAGAAGCACATTTCGGATTAAGTACTCAGACTTACAAAATACATAGCAGCTAGAGTCAATGGCAAGCGTTATAACCGAAGCAGCCTTCCTGGATGTAAGCAAAACCTTCGACAGAATGTGGCATGAAGGACTAACATACAAAATAAAAGATTATGGCTACAGCGGAGCCATGACGAAACTCATCTCCTCGTACATAAGCGACCGGATATTCCAGGTCCAGATAGGACCAGTTCTATCTGAACACGCAATCAAGAAAGCTGGAGTACCACAGGATGCAGTCTTATCTCCCCTTCTATAGAGCATATGAACCGCAGACGTTCCAAGAACACCCGGAACACTAATCAGCTTTTATGCAGACGACACTGCAATCGCGGCAATACATACGAACTTAGATATGCTGTAAGAAATCTACAGGCAGCACTGGATACGATGGAATGTGGATTATCCAATGAAAAATAGTAATAAATCTAGAAAAGACCCAAGCTTCAAAAGAAGACGAGATAACCCAGAAGAATAGCTAACAGTTCAAGACAGCCCTATCTAATGGCAAAACGAAAGTAAATATCTAGGAGTCACAATGGACTAAGGTCTAACTAATTTACACCACATGTTAACGCGACAGTTCATAAAACAGCAACGGCCGTAATAAAATGACTCATAGGAAGGTGAAGCAAATTAGCTATTTAAATAAAATTAAGACTGATAAACAGTATCGTACTACCAATAATTATATATGAATCTCTTACATCGGGATACACAAGTCCCAGCAACAAAAAGGAGATTTAAGTAGCATACAACAACTACCAAGAAACTGCAAACGTGCTCAGATACGTTGCTGAACGGTTTCCTATTCACAGACTTAAAACAAATAAAGGCACTGGATATAATGGAGGAAAATACCAAAACAAAATTCGCTGAGTTAGAAGACCCTCCAAACCGGATACTACAAGAGATATCAAGATATGTTGTGTATCATAGACGAAAGCACAAAAAACCCAAACAACAAACATATAATTAGGTCTAGATAATCGTAGCTCTACCAAAAGAATACAACGCGTTCACCTTTGATATGACAGTGTATTTAGTAATGTTGATTTTATATGTTTTAGACATCCCTCAAAAAATATATATAAAAAAGACACAAAAACGGTTTCGGCATAAAAAAAAATTAAGGAAACACTAACAAAATGTGCAAGCCACAAAAATACTATCAAAAGCCAAAAAATGGGCAAGAGGGGTCCCCATCCTCGGGTACCGAGTCACCTAACTGAGCGTAGCCTAGAGCGATAACTTAAGGCCCGAGCAAGCAATACAGATCGATGACAAGACGCCTTGTGCTGTCCTGCATTATTCGGGGTAGGATTTCGTTTGAGAGGTCTTGTAGCCAGGATTCTTACATGACAAGCACTTTGCTGATAAGAGAGCCTTTATAAGATAGCATCAGAGTGCTATCGGGGGAAGTGGATGGTCTGAAGCGTTGGGCGGGCGGAGGGTGATTTTTGATAACGCGAGGTAATCCTCCTCGCTCCAATGGATTGTATCACCCTAATGTTATGCTTAAACGCTGTGCAAGTGTCTCAGACTGGGTTAACCTATTACCTGCTTGCTTGCTCTATCTTAGTTGCCTTATCCTTTCATTTCACTAATAAAACCCTAAAGATACTTACAGCTTAACCCTATCCTAGCAGGTGTTCTACAAGGAAGTGTACTAGGACTTATTTTATTCCTAATGCTCACTACAGACCTCCCATCCAGCAATAATACAAAAGTTGCTACTTTCGCAGGTGAGTTTGGTTTGTGTTATCGATTTTATATTTTCTTCCTATGGACTTTTCGGGCGTTTCCTATTGAGAACTACATGCCATTCGTTATTAGAGTTATATGAAGATAGTGACGGAAATAAAGTAGAATATGGCATTTGGTTTGGTACCTGTGGTTTAGACGCTTGTTAAAGAAATGGGGGTAAAGCATTAGATGTGAATTTGAGATTGTTGTAGATATTCATTGTACATCTGATTTTGAGAGGAGCACGCCACTGACTAGTTTCCAAGAAAACCGGACTGGATCATAGGTGCAGATGGTTTACAAGAGTCTGATTAAGTTATGGAGGATTATAAAACTGGGATCTTGATTCTTCCTACATTAAAATTCGCCATCTTTTTCGAGTAACCCTATAGTCAAAATAAGTAATAACTATAATTTGTAAATCCAATTTAAAATATTGAGTGATGTGATGGGGGATAATCGAAATGTTAACAAAGAGATAGTATTAATTAAAAAGGAATCTATGCAAAGTGTCATTAAAGTATGGAATAAATTTAATAGATCCTAAATGAAAAGCCTTTTTATTAAATCTGAAATTCCCCTATTTTTAATTTTATGGTTCTACATTCTACAATAAAATTTAATTATTTTTTTTTACCATGTACATGTTGACAGAATCTGATGGATTGGTTCATAATTTTATCCTTTACAGTAGAGATGGGGATGACACCAGCGGTACTGGTCACGCAGAAAAATTGGTATTGAAGTTCTTAGAGGAGAAATACAATCTTGAACATTCGGTATTTATGTACAGGTTTTATTTATTTTTTTAAGCCCTTTTCTATATTCAGATTGCCAAATATAAGCCTCCCCTAATTCTCGCCATTCATCTCTGTTGTTTGTAAGACGTTTCCACATTGGTTCTACAGTTCTTTTAATATCGTCGCTCCATCGCATTTGCGATCTTTCTCGTAGTCTTTTGGCTTCATATGGCTGCCAATTTCCGATTTCTTTTATTCCATCGGCCATCCGTAAAAGGTTCGTTATGTCCAGCCCATTTTCATTTCAGTTTAGCTGCCTGTTCGACAGTATCTTTTACTTTTGTTCTATTACTAATGTCTTCATTGGTTTCATGGTCTTTTAGTGAGATATTCAGCATCTGTTGTTCCATAGCTCTCTGCGTTTTCCTGATCTTCTCCATGTCTATTTTAGTGAATGTCCAGGTTTGAGCTCCATTATGTGAGCACAGGTAGGATACAGGAATTAAACACTTTGGTTCGCAGTCTTTGACGTATATTTTTATTTTTAAGTACTTATGAGAGTCTTCCGAATTCTGCACATCCCTTTTTTACATGTCTGCTCATTTCGGTAGTCTGATTTTCTTTGCTCACCTTGACATTTTGACCCAGATATGTATATTCATGTACGTGTTCTATCTCTGTCTCTTCGATGTTTATCATAGGTTGGTTATCTTTGTTTGACATTAGTTTAGTTTTGCTGAAATTCATTTTCAGTCCTTTTTTTAGGGATTCTGTATGTAGCTACTAGTACTACATTATCTGCGTATCTAAGATGGTTCAAGTATCTTCTGTTATTAGGAATTCCATTATTTTCCCAGTCATATTGACTTAAAGATATCTTCTAGAGCAGCTGTAAATAATTTTGGAGATATTGTGTCAATGTCACTATCATTTCAGCTTGTTCGTAAATATTATGTATTAGTATTCTGTACCTGGGGTCGATTTGGTTGTTGACTATTGCTTCTTCTATTGCCCACAGTTCTACGCTATCAAAAGCTTTTTCATAATATATAAAAGCCAGATATTAAGGCTTAATTTAATTATACAGGATGATATATATTAAGGTGGTTTTATGAGTGGCGTCGTTATATTTTGTCTTGAAGAGGCTATGAAGTTTTGTTATAGGTTTAATTTTTTCGAATACGGCTACAGATTCATTGAAAGTGGGGCACACAGGTTCATCCTTAATAGTCGTAAAAAAGTATTTCCGAGTCCACTCTTCTTTAAAAGCGCGACAAAATGAATCAACTTTATATTTTTTACGTATCATTGCAGCGATAAAAAGAACACCACCATGAGACTAAAACTATAGAAATATAAGTCAGATACATAGCCGCCGAGGTAATTTGACACTAACTACGTGAACTCTAGATTAGTAATTTTTAACATAAAAATTGAACGTTTATTTATTTAACACCTTTATAGAAACTGACTTTATTTGCGACAAAATACTGAAATTGTATATGAAAGCTGCTTTCTTCACCTTTAAAGTGCGTTTTGATTTTGGTCGAATTAAAAACTAAGCCAAATAATAAAGACATATATGATGTGAGAGCACTCCACAACATGATTATGTCCTTCGAACCACCATATCCCAAACGTCAGGTTCCCCAATGTACCAAATGTCAACGCTACGGTCACACACAAAAATTCTGTCATATGCCTCCAAGATGCGTAAAGTGTGCAAGTAATCATCTTACTACACTGTCCACGAAAAGAACGCAGCAATAACGTAAAATGTGTACTTTGTATGGAAAACCATCCGGCCAACTATAAGGGCTGCAGCGTATACAAACAAATACAAAAAGAAAAATTCCCCCAACTCAGAAAGAATCAAGAGACCCACAGAATAGACACCTACGAAACTAATATTCAAAGAGTAACCCCTGGTGTTTCTTCTTCTTCTCTTCTTAAGGTGCCTTCTCCATTACTGAAGGTTGGCTATAACTACAGCAAATTGCTCTCTATCTTGAGCTGTTCTTAGTATCGCATGTGTGTCCATGCCTGTCCAGTCTCTTATGTTCTTCAACCAGGAGCATTTTCTTCTTCCTGGACCTCTTCTTCCTTCCACTTTCCCTTCCATTATAAGTCGTAGGAAGTTGTATTTTTCTCCTCTGTAGATATGTCCTAAATAACTCGTTTTTCGGTTTTTTACAATATTTAGGAGTTCTCTGTCAGTACCCATTCTTCTTAGCACCTCGTTGTTGGTCACGTGCTCTGTCCAAGAGATCTTCAGCATTCTTCGAAAAACCCACATCTCAAAGGCTTCTATACGCCTCATACTTGTAATTCCGAGAGTCCATGTTTCCACTCCGTATAGCAATATGGAATAAATAAACGTTTTTACAAATTGGTATCGGATGTCCAACGATAACGTAGAGTTTATTAGAAATTTTTTCATTCGCTGAAATGCGGACCTAGCATATTCTATACGAGCACGTATTTCGACCTCGTGGTCAAGATCGTTTGTTATCCAGCAACCGGGATACTGGAATCTTTGTACTGGTTCTATATGTTTGTTATAGATACGAATATTAATATCGATATTTGGTGCATGTGTAACAGCCATCACTTTTGTTTTATTTGTGTTTATATTTAGTCCCAAGCTATCTCCCTCTCTGGTTATGACATTCAAAAGTCGTTGTAAACCCTCAGCACTGTCCGCAATAATGACGGTGTCGTCTGCGTATCTTAAGTTGTTTACGTATTCTCCGTTGATTTTTATTCCTTCTTCAATATTTTCGAGGGCATTTTGAAAGATCTTTTCGGAATATATATTAAATAACAGTGGAGAAAGTACACAGCCCTGACGAACTCCTCTTTTTATTGGCAATTCTGCTGTCAGACGATTGTCTATTTTGATAGATGCCATTTCTTATGCTCAAAAAACTTCAGGAAATAGTCAAGCGGATGAAATCACAAATCAACAAACTAATGTCGGCTCAAACCATTCAACGAAAATTGCCAACCTTGAAAACCTGATGACAAAACTAGTAGAGAGTATGGACACTATGCTTAATCTTCTTATGACTGTGATTTCCAAAATTCACTAATGCAACACAGACTTAAAATAGCCATCTGGAACTCAAATGGCCTAACGAACCACATCCAAGAATTAAAGATTTTCCTCGACGAGTAGAAAATTGATGTTATGCTTGTATCAGAAGCTCATCTAACAGACAAAAACTATATCAAAATTCCAAAATACATTGTCCACTACACAAAACATCTAAATGACAAGGCACACGGTGGCACAGCTATCATTATCAAATCTAATATAAAACACCATGAGTTAAATAAGTTCAGTGAAAAGTACCTGCAATCAACTAGCATTGTCAGCGAAGACTGGCTAGGCAACCTTACCTTACCCCTATTTCAGTTCCTTGGACACAAATTCATAGTAGGAGGAGACTTTAACTGTAAACATCATCACTGGGGCTCTAGGGTAATTACAAGGGGTAGATAACTGCTGATGTCAATAACAGGAAACAACCTACAACACATATCTACAGGAGAACCAACTTATTGGCCTACAGATCCAAATAAAACACCAGATCTCTTAGACTTCTGTGTAATTAAAGGTATCTCTCTTAACTATTTAGCAATAGAATCATGCTGGGACCTCCCTTCAGATCATTCTTCCATTCTAATTGACCTAGACTCCAAAATCATACTCAGAAATAAGCCTCCAGTCCTAACCAATAATCAAACAAATTGTAAAATATTCCGAAGCGCAATAGCAGAACAAATACCAACGAACTTGCCACTTCAAACAGAATTACAAATTGAAAATGCCGTACAACAATTTACTACCTCCATACAAAAGGCAGGTTGGATTTCTACTCCTGAACAAACAACATAGAAGGGAAGCATAAACTGTTCGCAAAGTGCAAAAAACTTGATCGATGAGAAAAGAAAAATTAGGAAAAAGTGACAAAACACACACGCTCCTATTGACAAACAAAATTACTAGAAGACTTAAAAATCTATTAAAAGAAGAAAAAAACAGGGGGATCCAAACTTACTTAGAAAATTTGACTCCGTCCAAAGACATCAATTATTCTTTATGGAAGGCGACGAAAAAGGTAAAAGGTCTACAAGACGCCATACCTCCTCTAAAAAATGTCAAAGGTAAATGGCCAAGAGCAGACACAAAAAAAATCTGAGACATTCGCTGAACATCTTTCTACAGTATTTAGTCCATTTAACAGAGTAGTGCCATTAGAACAAGAAGAACCATTTAATTTTTTTCTTGAGGTTCCATATCAAATGGAACTACCAATCACCAAGTTTAATATTAAAGAAGTAAAACAGATAATAAAGAATGAGATACAACCCAATAAGGCTCCGGGATTCGACCTCATAACGGGTAAGATCCTCCAGGAACTAACCAATAACTGTTAGAGAATAATCACTATGATCTTCAATGCTATGCTCAGTCTGCATTACTTCCCTCTGCAATGGAAAGTGGCACAGATTATACTCATTCAAAAACCAGGTAAAGATCCAAAAGATGTCAACTCATACCGACCGATTAGTCTACTCCCAGTCATCTCTAAGGTCTTTGAAAAACTTCTGCTACGAAAAATCGAACCAATATTTTACGAAAAGTGTCTCATACCTGACCATCAATTCGGTTTTCGTTACCAACATGGTACAATCGAACAAGTTCACAGACTATACACAACAATAAGAAGTAGTCTCGAGAACAAGCAATACTGTACTGCAGCTTTTTTGGACGCCTCTCAACATTTTGACAAGGTGTGGCATACAGGACTTCTGTACAAATTAAAGAAAAATTTACCTTACCCTTACTTTAAACTACTTCAATCATACCTTACAGAAAGGAGATATCTTTTAAAATATAGTGAATCCTATACAAAACTCTACCCCATCATATCTGGTGTACCTCAGGGTAGTGTGCTCGAACCGATTTTGTCCTGATATATACAGCTGACTTGCCAATAAGCAATAACCTAAAGCATGCAACATTCGCAGATGATACTGCTTTCTTGGCCTCTCATAGCAACCCAATAATAGCATCAGAGAGACTGCAACTACATCTCAACAAAACAAATGAATGGCTTAAACTCTGGGGAATTAGAGTAAACCCCTCAAAATCTACACAAATTACATTCACTCTAAGAAGAGGTACATGTCCACACGTTAACCTCAATGGACATCCTTTGTCCCAAAAGCATGACGTAAAATACTTAGGTATTCACCTTGACAAACTTCTAACTTGGACCAAACATATATGGACGAAACGGCTCCAATTGGGAATTTTATACAGAAAACTTTACTGGATGTTGGGAAAAAACTCTCACCTATCGATCGACAACAAGCTGCTGATATACAATACAATAATAAAACCTATTTGGAGATATGGCTCGCAGCTCTGGGGTTTAGCTAGCAAATCTAATATTATGATAATAGAAAGATTTCAATCCAAAATTCTGAGAACAATCGTTAATGCACCTTGGTATATCCAGAATGATGCAATACATAGAGATCTTTAGGTACTAACAGTCTCTGAATAGTGCAAAAAATCTTCTGAACAATATCAAAACAGGTTGAGGGTGCATCCTAATACCCTGGCACACAATCTTCTTAACAACCAACAAGCGAAGAGATTGAAGCGACATGACCCCTTGGACCTACCTCACCGATCCTGACAGAGCCTACAGCAGTGGGAGTTACGCTTTCAACAGCACCTAGCCATTGTGATCAGTGCCGCTTTTAGTGCTCGCGTATCAGTGTATGTGCGCATCCTACCGGTAAACAAGCCAATCTGTGTCGTGATGATTTGGTCACTGGACCTTACATCTCTCTGTCATGTAAAGACAAAAAATCTTACTTGTTGTTTTCACTGCAAAACAGATTGTAAAAATCTTAAATGTTAATAAAAAAAAATAAAAAAAAATTTCGGTCGATAGGACACTCTGATCAAAACATGTCGAATTGTTACTGTCGAGTTGATAAGCGCGCGTTAGTTCAAATTCAAAATCACCGGTTGGTTCAAGCGTTGTTTATGAGAGAACAATTCAGTCTGTACAAAAAGTGCAAATTAATAGTTTTCGTTTGTTATTTCATTTATTATAATAAAAAAAAATAAATAAATAAATTCGGTCGATAGGACACTCTGATCAAAACATGTCGAATTGTTACTGTCGCGTTGATAAGCGCGCGTTGGTTCAAATTCAAAATCACCGGTTGGTTCAAGCGTTGTTTATGAGAGAACATTTCAATCTGTACAAAAAGTGCAAATTAACAGTTTTCATTTAAATTATCTCAACTACATTTATTATTTGCAACAGTTTTGTCTACGGCGTACAGATTTTGTGTAAATCATATTTGATAATTTACATATTATTTCTTATATGTAAAGCATTAAAAATTAATAAGAAAGATAAATAAACTACACAAATATTTAAAACTTTACGACTTATTGTAAAAAAGGAACAAGTACTTACCAACAGTGAGCGAAAATAAATCTGATCTATCAAGAATTAGTGCTATATGTCTCCATTCAAATTGTTTAAATATGCTTTCGAATACTTTCTTTAGCCTGCACTGACAGTATGACATTCTTGTCAAAGTAGAGTATTTGCTTTTATCATTTAAAATGCCCTGTAATAGTAAGAACAGTTTTACTAGGTATAATAATTAGTAATATTAAAAAAGGCTATGCCAATAAAAACCAAAGAAGACAAAATAGAGTAAGATAAAAGTAATAAAAAACAAAGAAATAAAAGACGATTAAGCTGCAGATTTAATTAACATTTAAATTTATCAAAAAATCCAAATACGGGGTTAGTTCTGGGTAAGTTTGTACTTTGTTAATTGTATTTGTCAATCTAAAACTTAGAACTGTTTTTTCAATCATCTTCTCCAAACCTATCTACCATGTGTCAAGGTTTTTCAGTGTTGACTACCCTGTTTCAAGATTGTCTTTGTCCATCTCGCTTGGTCCGACCTGGTGAAGTTCAATGAAATATCTTTATTGGTCATGTTATTTTCAGAATTCGCAATAGACAGCCAAACTACATTAGCTGTTTGATCTCTGTTTTTCGATGGGTTTTCTTCTCTATGCTCGAGTACTTATCTGTACTCCAAGCATTGGAGTTCAAATTAAGGTTGCATTTAAATTTCTCCCCTATTCTGGCCAAAATTTATAGCGTTGCAAAAAAACTATTCTAAAAACCGAACAAACTTTGTGTATGAATGTCGTACTATGTTATATTACCGAAAATGGGAAAAAGGTTTTCTGAAAACAAAAAATTTTCCCTGCTCCTGGTACCAATATTTTTGTACGGCAATTTTTTTGTGTTACCTAGTGCAAATAGTTAACCTATATATTATATAAATAGTGAACCTATAAATAGCTAACAAACAATTAACCAAAATATTAACAAATAGATTAACAACTAAATTAGATGGATACCAGGCAAGAGAACAAGCCGGATTTAGAAAGAGCTTCAGTACAAGTGACCACCTTTTAACTATGAAGATTTTAATGGAAAAAACTAACGAATATCATATCCCGCTATACATGGCATTTATTGACTTCGAAAAGGCATTTGATAGTGTGGAACACTGGGCAGTACAGAATTCCCTACAAAACAGCAGAATAGACTACCGATATACCGACTTAATTACGAATATATACAACAAAGCAACAACAACTATTAAGCTAATGAAACAAACGGAGCCTATTAAAATAAACCGAGGAGTAAGACAAGGAGATACTATCTCGCCCAAGCTATTCAACCAAGCGCTAGAAGATGTTTTCAAACGACTACACTGGGATGGCTTGGGAATTAACATAAACGGGCAAAATCTGAATCATTTACGATATGCTGATGATATTGTATTATTAACAGAAAAAAGTGAAGAATTACAAAGAATGATGGAAGAACTAGATATAAAATCGACAAAAATTGAATTACAGTAAAACAAAATCGATGACTAATCAACCAGAAGAACTAATAATTACAGTGGCACAAACAAGAATAGAACAAGTAAAAGAGTATATATATATATATATATATATATATATATATATATATATATATATATATATATATATATATATATATATATATATATATATATATATATATATATATATAGGCCAAATCACTAAATTAAATAAAGAAAATCAGACCGAAGAAATAAAGAGAAGAATAAGATTGGCCTGGGCATCATTCGGAAAACTGTCGTATATTCTAAATAATTCAAAATACCCCCAATACCTAAAAACGAGAGTCTTCAATCAATGTATACTCCCTGTCCTCACATATGGCTCTCAGACATGGACGTTTACAAAGGAAAATATGGAAAAAATAGCAAAGACAGAAAGATCCATGGAAAGACAAATGCTGAACATTAAACTATCAGACAGAAAAAGAAACGAATGGATCCGTAATAAAACAAAAGTGACAGATGTCTCAACCCAAGTAGCAAAGCTTAAATGGAAGTTCGCCAGACACACCCTAAGGCAGAAAGATGAAAGATGGAATCACAAACGAAAAAGGGGAAGGCCACAAATGCGATGGTCAGATGACCTGAAGAAACACGCCGGGTCAAAATGGATGCAAATTGTCCAAGATAGAGAGGCATGGAAGAAGGAGGAGGAGGCCTATATCCAAGGATGGATGTTTAGGGCTGTATAGATAGATAGTACAAATAGTAATGTTTTCTTTTTTACTCTTTTAACCATTTTGTGATCTGTCAGTATACCTGCACTTGGGTAGGTTATTACTGCTATTAATGAATTATTGTACCTTTTGTTTACACATAAATATGTAGTCTATTTGGTTACGGACTACTTGTTCATATCTACTGGTGGTCTCCAGGTATACAGACGATGCTCGGGAAGTTTTAAAATTTTATTTGTGATTACTAGTTTCTTCTCTAAACAACAGGATGGCGACATTCGTTTTGTATTCTTAGATTATGTTTTGCTATAATATCTTCTTTTTATTATAGTTTATTATAATACCTCGTAAAATTATAAACGTCACATATTTGATATTTTTCTTTTAATAATTGTTTTCAATTTCTTTTGATTTTATTCATCTGTTAACTGTATCTTCAAAAATCGAACACAACTAGCAAACTACAATATCCACAGGGGAACATCATCACAGATAAAAACCAAGAAATATGCATATGGGCCAAATACATACAAGGACTCTTTGACAATAAAAGGTACGAACAACTTACGTCCTACATCCATATTCACCACTTACCAATCACATTAGATGAAGTGGAAAAAGCAAAATCACAACTTAAAGATGGCGCTTCTGGACCTGACAATGCATATGCTGAGCTCAAAGCTATTTAACACCGACAGTACTCAACGACTAACAAAAATATTCAATGAAATATATTTAAACGGAGTAATACCAAGATCATGGCTGAGTTTTTTGTCAACGTTGACTGCTCTATCAAAGAAAACAAAATCCGTATCCTGCAATAATTTCCGGACCATCAGCTTAATGAGCCACAGTTTAAAGTTATTTCTAAAAATCATACATCAAAGGATTTTTTTTTTAATGGCATTGACATTAGTCATTCAGCCAGTTGCAATAGATTCTCCAATCAGACAAATGCTACATCAAAGGATATCAAGTGTTATTTCAACGATATAGAGATGTGAATTGCGATATTTATGCATGCTTCATTGATTACCATAAAGCATTTAATACAGTAAAACACGATTAGCTGATAGAGATATTAAGAAATATTGGAATAAACTCCTGTCATCTCATAATTATTAGCAATCTTTACTAGAATCAAAGATCGTCTATCCGTATAGAGGCATCGTCTATCTGATGATATCGTGGGGTCCGATAGGGATACAAGGATCTACAGACCGAGAATTTGGGATACAAATTCCACGGCTTCGCGCAATCGTACTTGTAAGATCGTGAATTAGTTGACTGGAGTTACAATTTGTCAAATTTAAATGTAATCGTTTCTACTCATTCATATTAATAATATAATGTATAATATATTAAAGTTTTTAATATTGGTAATATTATTCATATTAATATTATAATATATAATATATTAAAGTTTTTAATATTGGTAATATTATTCATATTAATATTATAATGTATTAATTATCACTGCTTAGCGTATTTTCATGGAAATCAACCGCTGTGCTGACTAGTATTTTTTTAAATTGTGATGAATAAATATATTAAATAAAGGGTATTTTAAATAAATTTGTAATATTTTATGCGAAAAGAAGAAAAGACTCAGTTCCGAGTCGTGAGCATATTCCTTATATTTTCTTTAATTGTGTTAAGCTACTCGGATGTGAGTCGTTGTTATAATTATTCAAAAAAATTAATTTACAATATTTTTTATTAAATGAAATGAGAAATATTATAGCAAATTAAGAACTAAGGAAAAAAAAAACAAATTTTCATTTCCTAGCAAATTGTTTCTGAACACTTAAGATTAAAACTTCCAAATAAAATTTGGATAATATTGTAAAGGCTTTTATACACTGAAATTAAATTAAAAAAGAACATGAAAAAAGTGGAAAAATAATAGAACATTCCCAAATTTAAATATATCTCGAAAACAAAATACGATCTGGAAAAAGAATACCGGAAATGTTTAATTTTTTTGAGCTCTTCGATTGTGTAGTACCTTCAATTTCAGTTTTTTTCAACAATACTCAAGTATTCCGATTTATTATTCTCAGCCTTATATAAATTTCCAAGAAATTAATATCGGATGAAGTTTCAACAAACGAAATGAAAATCCTAATATTAAAACAGCATTATGACCAGGTACAATATCTGACTGTTATGCAAATTAGTAGGTAATTAGAAAGTCAGTATGGGCAAAACCAGCTTATTCAAATTATAGGTACCTACCTTTAGTCTTGTATTGAAGGATTTTAATTTATTACCCTTAGCATACGTAAAGATATAAAAAACGAGTTATTTATCTCGTACTTATTTTAAGCAAGGCGCAATATTTAATTAGTTAATATTATTATTAATATTAAAAAATAGTATTAAAAGCTTTAATAATATTACCAATATTAAAAACTTTAATATATTATACATTATAATATTTATGAATGAGTAGAAACGATTATACATTTAAATTTGGCAAATTGTAACTCCCGTCGACTTCACGAACTTACAAGTGCGATTGCGCGAAGCCGTGGAATTCGTATACCAAAATCTCGGTCTATAGATCCTTGTGATAGACAAGTATACTATCACCCTTGCTGTTTAAAAATTACTCTGAGCAAATCTTTCAAGAAACAGTAGAATATGTTAAAGCCGGAATTTGAATTACCGAAGAATGTATCAATAACATAAGATACGCGGATGACACGTTGGTATTCGCTGACATTTATGAAGCCCTCCAGAAGTTAATGAGTAGAATCAAAGAGGTGTCAGATATATGGACTTTCACTAAAAATTAAGAAAACAAAATGTACGATCATCTCTAAGAAGGTACAGCAAACTGTAAGAATCAGTGTGAATGGTCAACAAATAGAAAGAGTAAAGACATACTTCTACCTTGCTACGAACGTCAATGAAAACTGGGACCATTCCCTAAAAATAAAATCTAGGACAGAGAAAGCAAGATCTGCATTAAAAAAATGGCAAAGCTATTCAAATGCCACGATTTATCAGTACCCATAAAAATCAGGTTATTACGATGTTATAGCTTTCCTATACTGTTGTACGGAGTTAAGTCGTGGACTCTCACAGTCGCTACTTGTAAAAAAAATTAAGGCTTTTGAAGTGTGGCCTTATCTTAGAATCCTGAAGATAGCTTATACCGACCACGTTACTAACCAGGATGTTTTATTAAGAATGCAAAAAGAAAATAAGCTGTTCACCACAATAAAAACAGCTAAAATTAAATACCTTGGTCAAATCATAAGGAACAACATAAGATATGGGTTGCTGCAATTAGTTGTTCAAGGAAAAGTAGAAAGAAAACGGGGAGCAGATGGGCGAAGAACTTCCTGGCTGACAAATCTACATACGTGGTTCAACACAATAACCACAAATATTTTCAGAGTCGTAGTTTGCCAAATACAGATTGGCATGATAGTCGTCAATATCCAAAACGGATATGCACACCAAGAAGAACAAGAACTTTAACTTTTATTTTACTATTTATATTCTAAAAATAGTTGGTGTCCATTTTTTTATTTAACTCTTTAATCAATTAACTATTAACATATTTAATGTTGATTTGTCATTTTCAATCTTCATTTATTTAAGTTGTAATTCCTGTATTTGACTCCAGTCTGTTCTATGTCACAAACATTATACATACAAATTTCTATTCTTCACTTCAGTCGACAAACGTTATTTGTCAGTTGACAACTCTGTCCTGTCATATCACACTTCAGTGCTAGAGAAAGGGAGATAAGTTTTTATAATGACTTTTGCTTGGTTACGCTGTTGCTTGGATTTATTTTATTTGTTAAATCTTTTCCTGGGTTTTTCTTGATCTAACTAATTTTTATTGACTCTTTTGGCTGAAGAATTTTTCAGCACATGGGCCACCATGCAGCAATAACTGCAGCAGCTAAGTAGAGCCTATTTTCCGCCTTAAGATGATAGTATCTAAATTTAACTACATCATCAGCAACTAACCAGTATATCCTGCAATCCTTTAAAGCCAACAACAAATTATCCAGTGTTGTCATAAATATCATTTTATATTTCTAAAGCTTATAGGCAAAATTTGCTTTGTGATTTTTTTCAATATTAATTTAATTTTAAAATTTTCAATTTTTATAGTTATTTATTAGTAATCTTCGCTATGCTGATAATACAGTCATAATAGCTGATAGATAAGAAGCGCTTCAACGACTAATAGATAGAATAAACACTGAAGGAGAACGACTGGACTTGAAGATTAATATAGACAAGACGAAGGTAATGGTAGTTAGTAGAACACGAAATATGCAATTAAATATAAGAGTAAACAATAAGAACATCCAAAAGGTCCCCAAGTTCAGATATCTCGGTAGTTGGATAACTGAATATCTAGATCCAGACATAAAGATACGTAGCAGGATTGAGCAAGCCAGAACAGCATTTACTAATATGAGAACCTTGCGAAGCAACAGCAGCCTTAACTTAATGCTTCGATATCGCTTTGTAAAATGTTACATTTACTCCATACTGCTATATGCTGTAGGAACCTGAAATATAAAGGCCAATGTAATGAACCGATTGGAGTCCTTTGAAATGTGGGTATTTAGAAGAGTACTTAAAATTCCCTGGAGAGATCATACAACAAATGTCGAAGTATTAAATTGAATGGGCAGAGAACGAGAATTGCTGCCAATGATAAACAGAAAAAAAAAATAAAGAAAAGAAAAGTGAGCTACTTTGGTCACATACTAAGAAACGAGAAATACGAATTGATGCGACTGGTCATACAAGAGAAGGTGGAAGGCAAAAGAGGACCGGGAAGAAGACGCACGTCCTGGTTGAAAAATCTAAGACAATAGAGTGGGAAAACGTCAATAGAACTTTTCAGAACGGCAGCAAATAGAGTCAAATGGGCCATGATGATCGCCAATGTCCTTAGGCACGTTAAGAAGATGAAGAATAAAGAAAAACAGTTCTTAAAGCTTATTATGGAAGGGAAGATAGAAGGAAAATGGGGCATCGGAAAAAAGAAATAATCATGGCTTAAAAACATAAGGGATTGGACAAACCTCGACGCCCATGCACTCTTTAGAATCACACAAGATCGAGAGGAGTATGCCAGAATTGTCGCCAACATCCAGTTATTGAATAGCATAGGGCATAGAATAGGGCACCATAAGTAGAAAATAGTTATTTATATACAATAAATATGATTAGTTAATCTTGGTATATTTGCCCCAGCCAAACTCATTTTTTATCTTTACTTCTAAGATAAGACCTTCTTACACCTGAGAGACTGAGCTAAACGAGGCTTAACAATTGGCTTTCAAAGAAAGTTGTGAGTTTTATTGTTCTACATTGGCTATCATTTTTCAGAGAAAGGTATATTGTTACCCATTAGCACCCACCGTTTTTGAAGGGTTGTTCAATGTGAATGGCTTATCAATCAATAGAAATATCATAATATACAACTACAGATCTAACTAGTAACAACCATTAAAATGAGAAGGTGAAGGATAAATGTGAAGAATCCCAAATATCTGAAAATCAGTTGTAATTTCCAACATCAAGTGCAATTTTGATTATAAAAGTAACGGAAAAATAAAAGTAAAATATTTCACTAGAAAAGAAAAAAATCGAAAAAATTGAGACAAACTACATTTGACTCGATTTAATTGCACTTGTAATGAACGTTCTACCTTCCATTACTTTTTATTTATCTTAGAAGTTAAACAAATCGTCTTTTGTATTAGTAGAAACGGTCCCCAGGGCAATTCTCAAATGAGATCCTTGAACGCAGAATCTAATAATCATCCCAGTTAATTCTATTTCAAATGTCATTAGCTTAAATGCTTGAACTTTATCAATGCACACCACAAATGCGACTGTAATATATTTCTACCGCATTTCGGTCTTTGAGTTTGAAAAGAGATTTGCTAACTGAAAGACGAAAGATTAATTATATAAATATTGAGGTCATGAATTCAGGTATAATTTGGTGCGAAAAAAATGAAAAAAAAAACAACGAATACATATTGCAGAAATCAGATTAAATAAATTTACATAGAGCCAAAAATTGATACGGTATTTGGGACACTATTATAACTGAAATGCGTAAAGTCCATATGAATCTCTATTTTTAGTCAAACTGTAATTTTTATTATAAACTTAAAACACGGTAAGTTCTAAAGCATGTAAAAGAAGATATTTCATGCTAAAATTTGAATAGCACATGTGTGGAATTTTGAAAAGAAACCTTTTTATTCGTAAAATCACTAAAATTGCCCATTTTACATTAGATCATGCTTGAAAATTCAATATTTTCTTTATCTCTACGGCATTAACCCGGCGCCAGTGTGGTGGGGTATGACACACCCCAGTGAGTTTAAAATTAGCGCCAATATTTTTATCGGTAAATTAGCGCGAAAGGCATTTTAGTACCTTTCGTTTTCGTTAGAACCTTGAAGGAGGTCTCCCAGTCCCAGTTGTTGATTTACTTTAGAAGTGAACGCAGGCATCGCTGGTTTGATACAAACGTCGTAGGGGTATCATATACCCCACCACACAGGTAAGTTAATATATTTATAATCAAAAGACTGATATATTTTTTTTTTTGTACACACTTATGACAAGTCGAAAGAAAATGCAAAAAAGTATTTTTGAAGTGTGTATATTTTAGGCAATTCCTAGCTGAGCGCTTTCGGCTTTAAAAAGCCATCATCAGAGCTATGCTACAATAAAATGTTCTTATAAGTACTAATTGGTAAAGATTATAATTTTTAATTTACGTCAATTTTTTTAAATACCACTACAAAAGAGAGATCTCATTTCCTTAAATTTCAAAATTATGATTTTTTAGGTGTTGAAATTCTTAAAACATATAAAAAACATATAAAAAGCCGACACTGGACTTCACAAACACGGTAAAAATTGAAAAAATTTTTGTCATGGTACGGGTGTAAGAACCCGACCATTGATTGATGTGAGGACGTAGACAGAATAGAACTAATGAAATCAAATGTCGGTCCTTTTAAACGATTTTTCAAAAGTGACAGTTGACAAATGTCATATATAGGAAATAGAGATTGTTTTTTAAATTCTTACAAAATTATTTAGTAGTTTGGAATTACTAATAGTCATCAAAGACTTTCTAAAAATTAAGTTTTTAAATTAAATTTTATGTGTTCATCACATCATACAGAATGACATTAGTTTGTAAATTCACTCAAGTCATTGCTCAAGGTCAATGTATGTTCAATCTGACAGCCATCCTTAAGAAACAAGGGCTCAAATTGTTCAACAACAATATAAAGAAGAAACATGGTATTAATGTTACGTTATCTGATACTTAAGTGTATTGAGAATTGTATTTAATTTAAAAAATCATAATTTTGAAATTTAAGGAAATGAGATCTCTCCTTTGTAGTGGTATTTAAAAAATTGACGTAAGTTAAAAATTATAATCTTTACCAATTAGTACTTATAAGAACATTTTATTGTAACATAGCTCTGATGATGGCTTTGTAAAGCCGAAAGCGCTCAGCTAGGAATTGCCTAAAATATACACACTTCAAAAATACTTTTTTGCATTTTCTTTCGACTTAATATATTTATGGTATAGAATATTTAATGGCAATTGTGTACGTATAGAAACATCGATTTATAAAATATAATTGATGGATGAAAAGAGGATATTATGTTATTCGAGTTCCTCACTACCACTGCCATATTTGGGAAACGTTTTGTCGTAAGGAAAAACATAAAATGGCAGATATTCAGAAATATTTTGAACAAGCATTTAAAGAAATCAATCAATCAATCAGCAAACTAACAAAAACGTATAAAACATATAGAAAAGAACAGAAAATTGTACAGTTGGGAATTAGATATTTGATTATTGAAATATTAATCTTGACAGGCGTATTTCTCTGTTTATTTCAAAATGCCAATTCTCTGGAGATGTGGCGTTTTCTAAACAAACTGCGCACGCAGGACATGTGATTTAGTGGTTACGGTCGCCACGGTCGCCGACCTTCCTAGTTTCCTAGACCAGTTGCAGTTGACGATTATATTTAGTACGATTAGGTTCCATTGTGTATTGTTTATACAAAAATGAGTAGCTCTGATAGTGAAACCAGTGTCATTATTGAAAATAAACAAGGGAAAAGAAAGAAAGGTAGTATTAATCGGGCCCTGTATAAAAGTGAAGGTATTAAGAAGGCTAAAATTAAGGGCGAAGCCAATATTAATCACGTGGAAGAACAAGTTATGGTGCAAAAACTGGAATCGACTGTACTTGTCGCAAGAAGTGTTGTGAACATTTTTCGGAAATCGACAAGAATGCGTTGTTTATGTCGTTACATGACTTTGATGACATACACTCACAAGACTCACAAAATATGATCAAAGTAACTCCCAGTAACAGAATGAGAAAATCTCAGAATGCCATTAAAGGTATTGAGAGACCCAATAATTTTTTATTTCGTGTTTGTTTAGAAGGAGTAGGTAAGCAAGTATATAAGAAAGCTTTCTTAAGTTTATATGGTGTTAGCGAAAAGCATGTCAGAAGATTATGCCACCTATTAGTGACTGGATCCACTCCAAGAGATAATAGAGGTAAATCTGTTAAATTTAGGCATAATTTATTACCAGATGAATTGTGCATTAAAATACGTGAGCACATACAATCGTTTGAAGTAAAGGAAGTCCATTATGCTAATATATTAAAAAAGTATTTACTTTTTAGGACAACTACAAGTCCTCAAGTTGATGTATGTTCTGCTTGTGAAGAACTTGGACAGAAAGTTAAAATACCACTCTCAACTACATTGCAAAACGAGTTGCTGTTGCAGAGCTATTAGTTCACAAAAATAGGGCTAAGGAATTATATAAAAAACTAGAGCACATTAAAAAACTTACTTCAGAGAAGGACGAGATACTAGGAATCTCCATGGATTATATGCAAAATTTGCCGATACCTGACATACCTGTACAGGAAATTTTTTATCATCGGCAGTTATGGGTTTTTGAATTTAGTATACACAATTTAAAAACAGGAGAAGCTGAATTTTTTTCCTATCACGAGGGCGAGGCCCACAAAGGACCCAATGAAATGTGCACCTTCCTGAAAAATTATTTTGAAAATATGGTTTCTGAAAACGTAATAGAGGTCTATATATTTTTAGATGGTTCAGCAGGCCAAAATAAGAACCACACGGTAATAAGATTCCTTCTAGCTCTTTCTTCGTCAGAAAAATTCAATCGCATTTTTCATTATTTTCCAATTAGATGCAATTCATTCCTCTCGTTCGATAGAGACTTGGTGGTAGCAAAAAGACTCATTCGCAAGCAGGACTGAATTTTTCTTTCTGAAGAATATAACGAATTGATAAAAAAATCGTCAAGAAAAAAATATCTTTTTTATATAGAACTGGTAAAAAATAAAACAATTTTGGAATTCAAAAAATGGTGGCCCATGCATTATAAGAAAACCATACTCTCCATTGATTCTTATGAGAAAAAACCCAACATGAGAAAACAACATTTTAAATTTCTCAATATTATGAGTTTGAATATGACAACAAAAAACCGGGAATTATTAAAGTACGTCCATTTATCGATGGGCTTATGTTTCATGAATTTTCCTTGGGAAAACCAGCTGAAGTTTGTATTAGTTTGTCAACAGAGTCTGCTTACACAGAAAATATTCCTAATAATTTGAAAAAAATGGACAACATTGCATGTGACAAGATGTTTTTTATAATGAGCTGATTTTATGGCCTACTACTAATAGTGATGTACCACCAGAGGAAGATTATTAAAAGACTATCTCTTAACCTTCAACATCTTTTTTTGCCACTTAATAATTGTTTTTCTTAATAATATTGGAGTTTTCTATTATTAATCATAAAATCATCAGTGTTTGTTTATAAAAGGCAACAACTCCAAAAACTAAATTATTTTTTACAGTGTACCTATGTCTTTTTTATTTTGGGTTTGTTAATGAAACCTCGTCATGCATCACATTTTGAGACTTTACTCCGAAAAGAGAAACATATCTTCATTAATACCAAAATAAAACGATTTTTATTTTCCTGTAAAATTAAGATTGCTGGAGTTATCGCCTTTTCGACATAACCGATTCAGTTAAAGAATCGAAAAAAATAATAATGAAAATCAGTATAGGTATCTACTTACCGCAGTATTACTTTTATTTTTTGCGTTATACCTTCTCAGCAATCTAGAGGTAACTGATATCTGTCCTTCCGACTGCGGCTAAAAATAAAATTACAATTTAAAATATAAAAATTTCTCCTCTATACTTAATAGCGAGAGAGAAAATATAATATACAAAAAAATCAGAATATCTTGGTGTCCGCATTTGTGTGATATTTGAATAGGTTTCTCATAGTAAGTTGAAGTCAGGAGGATGTTTTGTTAAGTAGGACACAGGATGTTTTAATTCAGCTTCAGAACGCTCCTTGAATTAATATTTTGATTACGTTTCTCTAGTTTCTGTAAGAGTTGTCTAGTACTTACAATATATTTTTATTGGTAGTTCTGCATCTTTTTATTATCTTATCCTATTTATTATTATTATTTTTTAATGAAGTGTCTTAAAGTGTAAAAATATTACCAAGTTTGGCATTATCAACTTTTCTTATGCCTTTAATTTTACCTAAACCAAGAGTCCTAGAATCTTAAGTATTAATAATTTTGATACCTACCGGAACTCTGTAGGTACATAGGAAATTGGTGGAAATTCTTTGGTTCAAGACACTATTAAATTTGATATTTGTATATTTTGTTCTTTTTTTTTTCATGTTCTCACGCTTTTTTTGTTTCTTAAAGAAATTTTTTTAAAGCCTCGCAGCTTTGTACATAGTTTTCTTGTGGTTTAATAAAATTCCATGAAATCTAGAGTTAATCAGTATTTTCCTTTTGTTCTCATATTTTTTTAAGGAATGTACTAGAGCGCTAAAACTTGGCTTATGATTTGTCCTAGGTTATTTAATGTGAAATTATTAGCTTACTCTTACATACTTTATTTACAAATCTAATAATAATGTTATCAAGATAGGTACAGTCAATCCGCTAGATCTTTGCATTACTATGACATTATTCACGAATTATTTTTATATTGCGTGTTTTTTCTACTTATAGAAACTAAATAAATGAACATTAGCCACCTGTTCATATACAAAAGCATATATCGAACAAATACAGCCATAGCACGATGGTCAGTGATTAATTCAACTACTGGCAATTGCAAATTTTGTTTTGACAGCGTTTGCAGCGTGTTTATAAATAATTTTTGTGTCATTTAAATATGTAATCCCTTCTTGTATTTTCAGTATACATATTTTTTAACAAATAGTTGTTATAACGACTAACCGTGCCTTTGTGGTTCACGAAAATATAAAGAAATTGTAAAATAGTTTCGAAACACAATTCAGATTTCTGCTTTATAATCTGAGCCTTCTAAAAATTGCAAGGCAAACAGACATTGATAAAAGATGTTAAAAGAGACATGGGGAATCTAAAATTTGCATTCCACGACATGTCTTCTACAAGTAAGCAGAAATCCTTAGCGAATTGTGCTTCTAGTACTCACACAGGGTAAATCCGAATAAAATGAGAAAAGGCAGCAAATATTTGATTTCACGCAAACAAATCCTATGTATCTCTTGATACGTATTTCGACCTAATAGGTCTCGTCAGAAGAGCTATTTATAGGGGTTCCCAACGTGAAAATCAATATTTTCTGCCTTTTAAGAATCAACAATAACATGGCTTCAATACGGATGCAATAGCGACATCTAATTACAAAAATCGTAAAATAGTTTCGAAACACAATTCAGATTTCTGCTTTATAATCTGAACCTTCTAAAAATTGCAAGGCAAGCAGACGTTGATAAAAACATGTCGTGGAATGCAAATTTTAGATTCCCCATGTCTCTTTTAACATCTTTTATCAACGTCTGTTTGCCTTGCAATTTTTAGAAGGCTCAGATTATAAAGCAGAAATCTGAATTGTGTTTCGAAAATATTTTACGATTTTTGTAATTAGATGTCGCTATTGCGTCCGTATTGAAGCCATGTTATTGTTGCTTCTTAAAAGGCAGAAAATATTGATTTTTCACGTTGAGAACCCCTATGACTAGCTCTTCTGACGAGACCTATTAGGTCGAAATACGTATCAAGAGATACATAGGATTTGTTTGCGTGAAATCAAATATTTGCTGCCTTTTCTCATTATAAAGAAATTGTTCAACTTATGTCTGAACAGGAACAATCACAGTGGAGATTTTTGCGAAAGCAAATGAACTAGTAATAATGAATACCTGGTTAAAACTACACCCAAAGAAATTGTACACCTGGAAATCTCCACAAGATTCTGTAGGAAGGATTGTAAGAAATCAGATTGATTATAAAATATGCTAGTTAATAAGAAGTATAGGAACAGCTGTCTTCTTCTTCACGTGCCATCTCCGCTACGAAGGTTGGCTATCATCATGGCAATTTTGACCCTGGAGGCTGCCGCTCGGAACAATTTTATGGAAGTGCAAGCGAACCACTCCCTGAGGTTTCTCAACCATGACATTCTTCTCCTACCTATGCTGCACCTACCTTCAATCTTTCCTTGCATAATTAGTTGTAACAGTTGATATTTATTCCCACGTGTAATATGTCCCAGGTCCCACTCAATACGACCTCCTTTTGTTTGTTCATCCTGTCTAATACAATTTGGTTAGTTATCTTATCCTTCCAGAAGATTTTTAACATTCTTCGGTACGCCCACATGTTAAATGCCTCTAGCTTAAATAGCTCTAGCCCATACATTGCTTATTTAGTGTCCACGCCTCCACCCCATATAACAGGACCGAGAAAACATAACATTTAAGCATTCGTATTTTCAGCTTTAGGCTTAGGTTTCGGCTACACAGCATTTGTTTCATATTGTTAAAGGTATTGCGGGCTTTCTCTATTCTTATTCTTATTTCTCTGGTGTATTCGTTTGACTCGTTAATATTTGTTCCGAGGTAATTGTAATTTTGTACTCGTTCAATGAGATTCTGTCCTACATGTAAGTTGATATTATTGATACGTTTCTTTGTAATTATCATGAATTTGGTCTTCTTTGTATTCAGTGACAGACCAAATTCTTCACTTGCTTCTACCACTTTGTTTAGTAACCTCTGTAGGTCGTCAATATTTTCTGCTATGAGCGCGGTATCATCAGCGCGGGAACAGCTGTACATCTGTCGAAACATACCCGAGTCAGACATAAATTCTGATCATGTATCAGTTGTAGGTAGATTGAAGGTCAGAATGAAGAAGGTTACAAGTAAGTCGATGAGGAAGTATGATGTTGTAAAACTAAAAGATTCCAATGTTCGACTGAAGCTGAGTGAAAACCTTAATACAAAGGTGCTAAAATGCAGGAACTAAAAAGGAAAGTAGGATCATCATATAAAAAACAGTGAGAAAAATAAAAGAACAACACCTGAAGAAAGATAGTAAGAAACGGAAATCGTAGATGACTGATGAAATACTTGATCCATAAGATCAGAGACGAAAAATAAAGAAAATCTCTAAGAATATAAAAGAATACATACCGTCGTCAGAAGAAAGATAAGAGAAGATAAAGAGAAACAAAAAAAGAGAAATAGCTGAAAGGTTCCGAAAACACAACGGAAAAATAGGAGATAACTTAAAACAATACCAGAACTCACCATTGAAGAAAATTCAGGTCCCGAAATTCTACCAGAAAAACTAACGGTAGCCGTCAGTAAAATAATGAATGGAAAGGTACCGAGGCTTGATAAAATGCGCTGAAGGTATTAGATGCTCTCTCTCTCTCTCTCTTCAATCCTGACCCCTCAGGGGGAGTGTAGTGGTCGACGTGATGTCGTGTATTGTCCGTCTCCAGAGATCTCTGTCTCTAGTCATTTCTTTTAATTCATGCATAGGTCTTTGACATATTCCTGTAATTTGATCTATCCATCTTGTTGGGGATCTTCCTCGTGATCTTCGGCCTTCTAACTTTCCTTGTATTATGAGTCTTTCCATGTTTTCTGTGTTTGCTCTCATAAAATGCCCAAAATATTTTAATTGTTGGAGATGGACTTTACTCGAGAGTCGTTGGCTAACTTTTAGCCCTCTTAAAATTGAATTATTTGGTCTAAGGTCGGTCCAAGGAATTCGTAACATTAGTCTTCAACAGAACATTTCAGTGGCATCTTTTTTCTCTTCGATTGTCTTAGAGTCCAAGATTCACATCCGTAGGTCAGTATTGGAAATATTAAGCAGTTGATCAACCTCATCTTTATCGCTCTTGAAATTTGACATTCCTGCGATATTTTGGTCATTTTTGCTGTGGCAACTTTTGCTAGATCACATCTACGTTTAATCTCTTCTTGTAATGACCCTGTATTTGTGATTAATGATCCCAGATATAAGTATGAGCTCACAACCTCGAACCGGTCAATTGTGGTTATGTGTGGATGATTGTTGTGTAGTCTATCCACTATCATGATAGTGTAGATAGTGGTAGTGTATGATAGTGGATAGAGCTATTAGATGTAGAACAAGTAAAAATATAAACTGAAATATTTAATTAAATACACAAGGCAGGAAAATACCAGTAGAATGGCTCAAATCGTAGTTCGTACGATTGCCCAAAAAACCAGGAGCAAAAGTTTGTGAAGACTATAGGACCATAAGCCTAATGACTCATCTGCTGAAGCTGTTTTTAAAAGTCATTTACAAAAAAATTTACCAGAAATGCGAGTAACAAATTGAGCTTAATTAGTTTGGATTTCTGAACGCCGTTAGTACAAGGAAAGTTTTATTTAGCGTGCAGGTATTGTTTCAGAAATTATGAGATGTCAGCTGTGATGTTTTTACATGCCTGATTGACCACAAGTAGGCTTTCGATAAAGTCAGGCATAAACAAATGACAGAAGTGCTAAAGAGAGGACAGGGATTGACGGAAGAGGCCTAAAAATAATAGCTAACCTGTATTGAAATCAATCAGCACACCGGTGCTTCAAATAGTTGGAGAATATACAGATCAGGTCAAAATCTTAAGAGGAGTAAGACAGGGGTGCATGACTTCACCATTGATAATCAATCTGTACTCGGAACACATTTTTGAAGAGGCTCTAAAAGAAATTGATAAAGACATCTCATTATATGGACTCAAGTTCAATAACCTGCGGTATGCAGATGATACAATAGTGATTTCTAATACCATAGAAGGGCTGCAAAACTTAATGAACAAAATAACGGAAACAAGTAGAACATATGGACTGGATATAAATACCAGCAAAACAAAGCTAATGATTATCAGCAAGGAAAACATAACTGGAGCAAATCTGTATGTGAACCAAAGGAAAATTAAACATGTCTCACAGTACAATTACTTGAGAACTATAATCAATGAGTCATGGGATAATACATAAGAGATTAAATGTCGCATTGAAATGGCAAAAAGTGCATTATTAACTATGAGCTCCGTGTTCAAGAGCCATGGCCTTATCCTAGAAACAAAAATTAGGCTTCTTACTTATTTCAGTGCTTCTGTACGGAGTAGAAACTTGGACTTTGAAAGCGGAACCTCTATCAAAACTTCTGGCTTTTGATTTATGGTTATACAGAAGGATCCTGAAGATATAATGGACAGACAAAGTTACTAATGAAGAAGTACTACGGAGGCTGACAACAACCGCGAAATTGGTCAACATCGTTTAAATTAAAGGAAAACGGGCCCCGGGACGAAGAAGGCTATCATGGCTTGCTAATCTGAGGGCACGATATAGAAAGACCTCAACACAGCTATTCAGTATAGCAACCAACAAAATCGGATCATCAACAGAATGATCGCCAACGTTTGAAACGGACAAGCACCATAAGAAGAAGAATGTCTGCAGCAAAGTGAAATACCTACCAGATGGCAAAGCGCAGTTACAATTTTATTACACAAAAAATTCAATTCAAGAGACCTCGAGAATTACCGACCCTTAAGCCTGTTAAACCACCTCTAAAAGGTATTCATAAGAACAATAACAAATATAGTGGAAACAAAATTTGATTTTTATCAACCTAGATAACAGACAGGTTTAAGGCAAAAATTTGGCACCAACGACCACCTCCACTGCATAAAAGGTATTATTAAAAAAATCAGCAAATACAACTGACCTTTGGTCCTGTCTTTCGTAGATTTTTGCAAAGATTTAGATACAGATATAGAAATTAACAGCATAACGAGAGCATTGGATCATAGATTATCGGTACTTCAAACAAATCACGAATACATTCAATAATGCAACCATGACCGTAATACTACACAAAGATACAAAATTTATAAAAATCCAAAGAGGAAGGCAAGAAGACACGTTCTAGCTCAAACTCTTTACAGCAGTTCTGGAACAAGCTTTGGGTTGAAAATTGTAGTTAGATGCGCCTGTTAATTTGAACATAAATTTTGGAACGATACAATACATGACAAATCTGGTACCAAGCGAAAATCCAAAAGTCGACGGCAATGAAATAGGCCGCATATGGAGCTATATCAGACATCGGTTCTCGGAACGATAACTAAACGATTGGAACGCATTTTCTTTACAGCGTATACGTGTAACTTTCCAAGAATGGTAATTTGATGGGTTAGAACAAACCTATAGGTTTCTTTGTTTGAATTTTGTTTTAATTTTAAAAGGAACATTTTTTTTGCAATTTAGTTTGATAACGTGTGTAACCTGCATCTTATTACTACGTTTATTACAGTTTTAGTCATGTTGTATGAATAATATCCGAGGCTTAAAGCTTTTCTATTTCCAAAGCATATGACATGGACGTTTACAATCTCTTTGTAGATTTTAAACAAGCCTATAATTCATTAGATAGAACAATAAAATTCTACCTAATATATTGGAAGAATTTGGCATACCATCAAAATTAATACGACTAGTGCAAATGACAATTACAGAAACAGAAGCACAGATATGTATTCAAGGATAGATCACTGATGCGTTAACGATAACGCAAGGACTGAAACAAGGTGACGGACTGGCTTCAACGCTTTTTAATCTTGTTCTTGAATATGCAATTAGACGGTTGACGGTGAGCGAAAATAACATATTTACAAACAAATCTACCAAATAAGCAGCATATGCAGATGATATAAACATAATGAGCAGAACAGTGAATGCAGCGGAAGAAACCTACGTTGAGTTGAAACAGAGTGCAGAAGCAGTAGGGCTAGCAATAAATACAAATAAAACAAAACTACACCTACATACCAGATCACATAGACCGGCACAGCAACACTTTATTGACGATATAGAATATGTGAATAGATTCACATACCTATATATGTGAATAGATTCACATACCTAGGAATGGATCTGGTTGCACGCAATGAAGAAGAACCGGAAATAAATAAAAGGCTTGTGCTGGTAAATAAAGCCTATTTTGCGATGGGCCACATATTCAAATCGCGAGACGTACACCGGAACATAAAACTCTGGGTCCATAAAACAATAATCAGGCCCATAGTAAGCTATGGTTGTGAAACATGGGTGGTGACACAGAAATCTGCCAATACATTAGATGTGTTTGAAAGAAAAATATTGCGTAGGATACTGGGCTCAATAAGTGAAAACAACAACTGGCGAATTAGGTATAATAAAGAAATATACGAGCAATATAGCGAACCAACTCTAGCTCAATACACTTTTTTTTGAAGAAGGCCAAGGCTCGATTTGGGCTGTAGTGCCATTGGATGGATGGAAAGCTTTTCGATCTTGAAACAATTAATCTTCTTAACATTAGTAAAAACAAAGTCATTATTTAATTCAAAAAATTACAATAAACACTGAATACATAAATTATCAATATCATGGGGCTCCGAGGTAGATTTCTATTCTATTTTTTAGATCAAAACCTATATGTTTGCTTACATGTAATGAATACACTTTTATTTCTGATTACTACGGTTTAAATATTCATTCACTGTAAAAATTACTGGACAACCTGTAGGTTTCTAAAAATTGAAAAATTATGTTTAGAAATACCCAGTTTTCAAAATGGAAGAAGTGAAGTAAAAGAGAAGTATAAAAACCTTCATATTAGCCATTTTTTAATTCTTATGAAAATGTGCAAAAATTCAGCGGATCAACTGTGTGTAGTATATAGGCTGGCATCTACATATCTGCATTCGTAAGCTTATAGAAAGTCGTATATGATGTCGTTCTCTCCTAAAACGTTATGTCATTAAGCATATTTCTAGCTATTTAAATCCTATTTTTCAATGAACTTTGCCTTTAAATTTAGATTATTATTTATTTTGACTTCAAGTATTACTGTATTTATTCCATGTTTTACAATGCTCAACACAACGATAAATCTGGCGACTTAACAACAGTTATATATTATACTATAAAAGTAATTTAAAAAATAAACTGATTTACCTGATCTCCCATTCCAGTTATAATAGGAATATTCCAGTAAGAAGCTAATCTGGCGACCGGTTCTAAGGCAAACAAGCATGCAGGTCCAATAAATGCAATGACATCTGCGAGAAAATGCATATCTCCTGCCAAACCTGGTGCTAGGGAGCCGCTGCACGTTGGATAGCTTAAAAATTATTGAATTAGATCATATGTAACAAGAAAACAATATTTGAGACTGTATAAGAAACTAAATATTATTTATTGTCTAGTATTCTTTGTTTGATTAACATAATGTAATACACAATATTACAATATGCCCTTTTGACTTATATTGACTGACTTCTTCTTATTGTGCCGACTTTTAACGAAGGTTGACGATCACTCTTTTAAACGCTTTCCTATCTTTTGCAACGTGAAATATCTGTTTAATACTGAGGGTTAGTCCAATCCCTAATAGTTCAACCCAAACTTTAAGTCCGGCCACCTATACCTAATGCTGTCCATGCTTCTTGTCGGCACCTCCAAAAAATCTTAGACTATTCAGCATCCCTTTCAAACAAACCCTCTAGTTCTTATTTTACCCTTCCACTTAACTCCCTTAGGGTTTGGTTGCGGTTCTCTGGGGATCTCAGCCTTTTGTAGTCTTTTTCGTATTTCACTATTTTCTCAAAAAACACCATAATTTTCTTCTTTTTTACTCAATTTTAACATAGCCATCATCAAACAGTTCTTTTTTAAAATTAAGGTCAGTATATCTTCTAAAGCTCTGGAGAGATTAGGAAATGCCGAAAGGTCTTAATCTCGATGAAGGAAAAATCCGAATCTGCACCTCCACGCGGTAGAGGACGGGCAACATCAATTTTGATGGCTAACGCAGATAGGGACCGAGTGATTGCCGGTATAAGCAGTCCCCCACTTACCGACCAACGGCTCCGGGCGGACGAGTTGGTAGGTGGTAGGGCACTCTTTTGTCCTGGGGCTGAGAAACCGGCCCCAAAGGCGGAAGAATCAATGGTTTGGTCAACGGCATAAGAATATAGAAGGCAACGAGAAACCACTATATTAAAGATCCCTATGGATATCTCTAGTACAATCATAATAGCTGTACAACTCGATAAAAATTCGCATACTAATCATGGACATCGGAGACCAAGATCCGGCAAGAGAGGTCATTTCCATGGCCACAGGGCCTCTCAGGTCGTTAATATGCAAAATCCCTGTGAAATACCCAACAAAACACCTTTAAGAAAAGTCCACACGAATTGTCTGAAGAGGATATCCACTTGGAACGTTAAGACGATGGCTCAATCAGGAAAAATCCAATGCGCAATTAAAGAAATGGAACGCATGAAAATAGAAATAATGGGCATAAGTGAAATGAGGTGGCCTGACTCAAGTTATTGTGATATAGAAGACTACAGAGTATACTATTCAGGATCAGAAAATGGTAAATATGAGAATGGGGTTGGAATTATCACGCATAAAAGTATAGCCAAACAAGTCAACAACTTTATACCAGTGAACGATAGAATCCTCCTGTTACAAATAAATACGTCACCGGTGAACACAAATATCATACAAGTCTATGCACCCACAGCAGACCATAGTGATGAAGAAATATCAGAATTCTACAAACAAATAAACAACCTTATAAGATATATACCGAGACACGAACTCCTTATAATCATGGGAGATTTCAATGCAAAAATAGGTAACGAAAAAGAAGGGCAACATATTGGTCCACATGGATTAGGAGAGAGAAATCAACGCGGAGAAACAATGAGTATCTTTGCAGCTGAGCATGACTTAATCGTGCTAAACACATTTTACAAACTACCGCCTAGATGCCTGTATACGTGGAAATTACCTAGAGACAACGGAGAAGACGTTATTATTAGAAATCAAATAGACTATATGCTTGTTAACAAAAGATATCGAAATATTTTCAACAGTGTTAAAACCTACCCAGCCGCTGATATTCAATCTGACCACAATCCTTTAGTGAGCGTGTATAGAACTAAGTTAAAGAAAATACGCGGAAAAACTGTAAAAAAACATGACATGAGAAAACTGAAATGTAGCGAAGTAAAAGAAATAGTCAGCAAAACATTAAATAGAAAATTTAAAGAAATCGATAATACAACGGAAAGCACAGAAGATAAGATAAAATCCCTTAAGAAAACAATAGACGACATTAAAGACAATTTTATGAAGAACGAAGAAGGTAAGAATAAGACATATATGACGACAGAAATTCTGCAACTAATGGAAGAAAGAAGGAAAAACAAGAACGATAACTCCATGTATAAAACATTACAGCGAGAGATACAGAGAAAGATCAGAGAAGCCAAACAGAAAGAACTGGAGAAAAAATGCCAAGAAATCGAAATTCTCCAAAGTAAATACGACGACTTCAACGTGCATAAGAAGGTAAGAGAAATTACAGGTAAATGTAAAAACAGAAGAATAAGTAAACTTGTTAATGACAATGGAGAGATAATCGTGGACAAAGAGAGTATCAATTATACCTGGAAAAATTACATAAGAAATTTATTTTTTGATGAGAGAGAGAACCAGCCCCCAATACCTACGGAAACAGGACCACCTATACTAGTGGCAGAAATAAGAGCAGCCATAATATCACTAAAAGAAAGTAGAGCTCCAGGACCAGACGGAGTACAATCTGAATTTCTTAAACTTCTCGATGATGAATCTTTAAGAGTACTATGTAAAATCTTCAATAATATCTATGACACAGGCAATATCCCAAAAGATTGGCTACTTTCAGAATTTATTACCTTACCAAAGAAACAGGGAGCAAAAAAGTGCGGAGAATATAGGCTAATAAGTCTAATGAGCCATACATTAAAACTTTTTCTTAAAATTATACATCGTAGAATATACAAGCTATGCGAAGAGAGAATACAAGACACACAGTTTGGATTCATGAAAGGCGTAGGTACAAGAGATGCACTGTTTAGTCTACAAGTATTATTTCAAAGATGCAGAGATATGACTTGCGATATTTACACCTGCTTTGTGGACTACCAAAAAGCATTTGATACAGTTCAACACCAAAAAATGATGGATATTCTAAAAAAAGCCCAAATGGATGATAAAGATCGGCGTATAATACAAAATTTATACTGGAACCAATCAGCCACAATAAGAACGAATTTTGGGGGTGAACCAACGGAAATGATCCAGATTCTACGAGGCGTTAGACAAGGTTGCATACTTTCACCTATATTATTTCATCTATATTCAGAGGAAATATTTAGTGAAGCCTTGGAAAAATGCGAACATGGAATACTTCTAAATGGAGAACGCCTAAACAACATCCGTTATGCAGACGACACCGTTATTTTTGCAGACAGTTTGAACAGTTTACAGCAACTAATAAACAAAAATAAATGAAGTAAGTGAAAGATTTGGACTTCAAGTAAATATAACAAAAACTAAATTTATGATCATCAGCAAAAATAAAGTTAGACACGCTCAACTACTTGTCAATAATACACCAGTGGACCGAGTAAAACAGTATAACTATCTTGGAACAACAGTAAATGAACAATGGGATTACTCACAGGAAATAAAATGTAGAATAGAGAAGGCTAGGAGTGCATTCAATAACATGGCCAAACTCTTTAAAAGCCACAATCTTAATCTGGAGATAAAAGTAAGGCTCCTACGATGTTATATCTTGTATTACGGAGTTGATCTCAATATTGTATTACGGAGTTGAATCCTGGACACTAACTGAAGCAATGGAGAAAAAACTTGAAGCCTTCGAGATGTGGCTATACAGGCGAATTCTAAGGATATCATGGACAGACAAGATAACCAACGAGACCGTATTACGAAGAGTGGGCAAAGAAAGAGAGGTGATGTATACCATTAAAAGGAGAAAGTTGAAATATCTCGGACATATAATGAGAAACAGCACTAAATACAGATTACTGAAGGTAATCCTACAGGGTAAAGTATTCGGAAAGCGAGGAATTGGGAGAAGAAGAATATCATGGTTGAAGAACCTGAGGAAATGGTTCTCCACAACAACAACGAATCTATTTAAAGCATCAGTTAATAAAATAATTATAGCCAGAATGATTGCCAATATTCGGAACGAATAGGCACTGAAAGAAGAAGAAAAGTCAGTATATACCCTTAACTCACTCAACTTATAACTTATCCTTTATATTTCTCATGTACCTAGTGTTGCTTTATGACAGATAGGGCCTTTTAAGTTATACGTTGAGTACTATATAATCAACATACTACAAAACCATGTCCCAACCAATAAATTTTGTTCATTTCATATAATAGTTCAACGAACACCTTAAGACTCTCATATCCATTAAGAATAAAATTAAATCCCACAAATTAATCACTAGTAAAGAAGACATTGTTCTGAAGCTATTTTCTTGTGGCATTTTAAATTAATTACTATTTAACTGGGAATAAGCCACAATTAAAGATAAAAATACGTTTATTGGCGTTTCAATTTCCACTTTGGAAATGGTTCTCAAAATACAAAAACTAAATTAAACAAATTTTGTTTTTTGTTACATAGTAAAAAATTCTTCTAATAATTTAATTTTATCTGACTCATTTATATTGACAATTCAGACATACATTACCTATGCATTTTAAAATAGACGACTTTAAAATTATATTGCCAATATTGTTGAGTTGCGCTACTGAGACGACTTTACTTATAAGATAGTTCATTCGATTACATAAAATCAACTTTAACTTGAGAATATCCGAAAGAAAAAAAATTCTCCTGTTAGTGATTCCATAGTAAATTATAACGGAAAAACCAGGAAAAAACCTCAGAATACTATCTCGACTCATAATACTATATTATATCATGTCGGGATAGTATTATGAGGTTTTTTTCCTGGTTTTTCCCTCATAATTTACTATGGAATCACTAAGTGGAAAATTTTACTGTCATCATGTTATGTGTTTGTCTTTTTAAAGACGAATTACATGCTATGATTTTTTTTTCTGACGGATATTCTCAAGTTAAAGTTGATTTCATGTAATCGAATGAACTATCTTATAAGTAAAGTCGTCCCAGGAGCGCAACTCAACAATATTGGCAATATCATTTTAAAGACGTCTACTTTAAAATGCATAATGTATGTCTAAATTGTTAATATAAATGAGTCAGATAAAATTAAATTCTTAGAAGAATTTTTCACTATGTAACAAAAAACAAAATTTGTTTAATTTACTGTTTGTATTTTGAGAACGATTTCCGAATTGGAAATTGAACCGTCAATAAACGTATTTTTATCTTTAATTGTGGTTTATTCCTAATTAAATAGTAATTAAAGTAAAAATGGCACCATAAACTTTTCGTTTTACTTAATTTTAACAGAGCTAACCATAACCATTCCATTATCACAATTAAGGTCAATATACACCTGCAACTCATTCAACTTATAACTTATCAATTTATATTTCTCACGTACCTAGTGTTGCTTTATGACTGATAGGGCCTTTCTTAAGTTATAAGTAGATTACTATACTATCAACATAATACAAAACCAGGTCCCAACCATCAAATTTTGTTCATTTCATATAATAGTTAATACACTAAAACTTCCAAACCACTTAGTCCGTTAACACATAACCAGATATTTATGTTCATGAACTTATAACTCAATAAGTTTTACATTTACCAGGTACCAAATGTTGTTTTTAGACATACAGGGCCTTCTATAATTGAGTTATAAGGTAATATTACATGAAAATCATACTACAAAAGTTTTATTTTTATTCACTCAAGAACACTTTGATATTTTAAATATATTCATTCTTATCTCACCAACAACAATAAAATTTCAAGGACGCAACTTCCCACATGTGTCTAGTTTCTATTTTCCAGGTACCAAATGTTGTAGAAACATTAAGGGCCTTATATTAAAATTGCTTTTTTATCACACTACTGCACATATGTATAGTTGGTTGCCTAACCATAACCACATATTTTTCTTTTCCATCATCTTATATACAGAATTTTAAAACAACAACAATGATGGTTGATACTGTTATATTAATTTACTTTACTTTAACAATTTTAAATAACGTTGGCTTTTGTCTTAAGTAGACGCATACAGTTATATTGACTGCTCTGTTACAACGTCCACCCTAACTTGTCAACAGTGTCATTACAATCAGTTGCTTCCATACAGTCCTTGTAGACACACCGTCTCAGGACTAGCAACTTCAACGTGGAGTCATATGTCGCCATGTTACCTTATCCAACGGTAACTTTAACATCATAACATATAAGAAATATTGTATACCAAATGTAACTAATTATTTGTTAACGGGTTTTTAACCATATATTTAGTGGCTACATTCATGTACTCCTAGTAAGTATTAACCACACTTTGCATTAACCTTAGTCAAAATTTCAACCTCATGTGCTTTTTAATTAAGTGGTTATATATTTTCTAGGATACTGATCATGGAATATGGATTCTGAAAACGTTTTTTATAATTAGCCCGTTAGGGTTTTTAAACATATACCTTTTATAAAGGTTTTTTAATAATTTTTTTTTAATATATGGTATACAGCCAACTACAGGAACGTAGATTCCTTGTGGACAATCTCTAATATTTCTCGGCCACGATTTCTTCTTTCTTTCCAAGCTTTTTTTCCTTCTACTCTTCCTTCCATGATGACGTGTGGAAGAGAATATTTATTTTTTCAAAGTCTGTGGTCCAGATATTTTCCTTATACGATATTTTACTTATTTTAATTATTTTACATTTCACATTTCGAATGCCTCCAATTTCTTTACAGATTGGGCTTTCAGAGCCCAAGCTTCTACCCCATATAGTAATTGCGACCATACATAACATACGAAGAATGTCAATCTGATAGCCTTCCTCAATTTAATATTTGTAAAGAATAACTTGTTTGTTGTAAACATAGCCTCTCCAGGAGCTAATAGAAGACAACAAAATTTTTAATTATTATGCGTAATATCAACTTCTATAGTGTTGATTTTATAATGCAAGATTGAGGGCCAAGAGGGGCCCTGGACGTAGACGAAAATTCTGGCACTTAATAAATAGTCCCCGACTATTTTACCTTTCCTCAGAAGAATTCTAATTAAAATTAAATGCAAAAAGAAATATAATGGGTATTCGAAAAGAAGAAAGAAAAACCTACCAGAAGGATGGTTAAACCAGAAGTATTTGTAGTTTATAATTTTAATTGGAACAAACAATAATAGGAATTTCTCATTACTACTAATGAATGTTCAAACTAGAGCACACAACAAGTTTATAATTAGTCCTCGAATTAAATTTGTAGATAGGGGGTGATTCATAGATGTACGTATAATTTGAATTCAAAATTATATGGAGTTAAATAATAGAATGTCCATACTTCATAAAATTTGAGTGTTGTCACTTCTGAATTTGATCTTGAATTATAGCTATTCACCCATGATCATTTTGTGGGTGTCTTAGATTGCTCAACAGTATTTCTTCAGCTTTTTTATTTATCACTTTTTAGTTCTAACTCCTCGAATGTACTGCATAACTTGTGTAATATCCTTATGCAATAATTCTGTTCTTCAGCAGAAATTTTTAACCATATCAGTACCCCGTCGTGTTCTAATCTTAATGCCCATAATATTAACAATTGCTGTTGCTGCACTAAATCAGGATATACGCAAATATTCCAATTGATGGGCTTCTACGATACAATTCGATAGGATTTCAGGGTTCAAAATTTGTAACAGCGCACCTAGTATCAGTTATAAGCTTCACTCCTTACTCAGAGAGAGTGATAATGGTTCGGCTGAAGACAAACAGACAACAAGTTAACTTAATTCAAGTATACGTACCAACAGCGGATAAAGATGAAGAGGAGATAGAACATTTTTATATGGAGTTAGACACAATTTTAGATCTATTACAAAAGAAGACATTACAATAGTAAGTGGGGACTTTAATGCTAAAGTCGGGAGAGGAAAAGTTGACGAATATGTTGGGGAATTTGGACTAGGTGACAGAAACGAAATAGAGGATAGACTTGTAGATTTTTGTCAAAATGAACATTTTCCAATAATGAACACAATGTTCCAATTACCCGATAGAAGATTGTACACTTGGAGATCTCCTGCAGACAACAAATACCGCATAGTCAGAAATCAAATAGACTATATATTAGTCAAAAATAGATACAAAAACTCAATAAAAGCAGTAAAAGCATACCCTGGAGCAGATGTCAACTCTGACCATAACCCGCTGATAGCTAGAATTCACTTGAAACTCAAAAAGATTTTAATACCTAAAAATAAAGCAATGTTTGATTACACAAAATTAAGAAAAAGAGAAATACATCAAAAAGTGATTCAACAAGTCAACTGTAATGTAACAGAAGTAAGAGGAGAAATCTTAACATGACAAGATGTCAATGAAAAATGGAGCAATATTCAGGAGGCATTACTAAAGGCTGCAGAAGTAAATTTAAAGCCTGAAAAGACAAGAGAAGTGGATGACTTCAGAAATTCTAGCATTAATGGAAGAGAGGAGAAAATCCAAAGGGAGAAATGAGCCAAAATATCCAGAACTACAAAGTAGAATTAAAATAGAGATAAAGAAGGCCAAGGAAAAATTCTTAACTGATCAATGCATAGAAATAGAAGAGTATGACAGAAAATACGATAGCTTTAATATGCATAAAAAATAAAAGAACTAACAAATACCAATGGTAAAGTCATTACAGACATCAAAGATAAACTAAGATTTTGGCAAGAATACATAATGAAACTATTCGACGATAATAGAATGATACAAGAAGAACCACAGGAACAAACAGGACCGAAAATAATAATGTTCGAAGTAGAACAGGAAATTAGAAATGCAAAGATCGCAAAATCAGTAGGCCCAGATCAGATACCCACTGAGCTATATAAATGCATTGACGAAGAAACTGCATATACTTTTGGATCTGTTTAACAAAGTATATATATATAAACAGGAGTAATACCCCAAGATTTTTGCTGTCCACATTTGTAACACTACCAAAGCCAGTACATGCGACAGAATGCTCTTAGTACAGAACAATTTCCTTAATAAGTCACACACTTAAGATATTTCACAAAATAATACATGGGAGACTATACAAAAAAATAGAAGAAGATATATATGACACCCAGTTTGGATTCAGAGGAAGACTAGGAACGAGAGAGGCTCTGTTCGCTTTTAACGTTCTCGCGCAAAGACGACTAGATTTGAACCAGGATCTCTATGTCTGCTTTATAGATTATCAAAAGGCTTTTGATGGAGTACGACATCAGAAACTCGTAAAACTGTTAAAAGAAAAGAATGTAGATAGTCGAGATATACGGGTTATTGTCAATCTGTACTGGAATCAAAAAGCAAAGGTTAGAATCGAAAATGTCGATACAGAAACAATAGACATCAAAAGAGGTGTTAGACAGGGTTGCGTGCTGTCCCCAATATTATTCAATCTGTACAGCGAAGCTATTTTTAAGGAAGCAATATCAGAGATATTGCTTCCTTAAAATTCCAAACATAAGATTCGCAGACTACACCGCTGTTTTGCAGACAGTCTAGAAGCATTGCAACGCTTAGTAAATAGATTACATTAAGTCAGTATCAAATATGGACTACAAATGAACGTTAAGAAAACCAAGTTCATCATTATTTCCAAACAACGTACAGTAGGAAGGCTAGATATCGAGGGAAAACAAGTAGAAAGAGTAAATAACTACAAATATCTGGGAACCTGGGTAAATGAAAACAATGACCAAGGTAGAGAAATAAGGACACGCATTAAAATTGCAAGACAAGCATTTATAAAAATGAAAACAATGTTTGTCAATCGAGATCTTCCTCTGGATCTGATGATAAGAGCCTTAAGATGGTACGTGTTCTTGACTTTGTTGTATGGAATGGAAAGCTGGACACTAAAAGTGGATAATATAAAGAAGTTGGAATCATTTGAGTTGTGGTGCTATAGAAGAATTTTGAAAATACCATGGACCCAACGAGTTACAAATGTAGACGTGTTAAGAAGGCTGCAAAAGGTTTGCGAGATCATAAAGCACATCAGAATAAGAAAGCTGGAATATTTAGGCCACATTACTAGAGGTCTGAAATATGAGATATTAAGGCTCATAATGCAAGGTAAAATCAAGGGTAAAAGATCCATAGGAAGACGAAGAATTTCCTGGTGTCGAATCCAGGCCGTCCGGCTTTGTAAAACAGTACCTAACCACTGAGCTATGGCCGCCACCTTGTCACCTTATAATAGAACCATAAAGTATTTTTGTTAATAGAGGCAGTTCATTTTCTTCAGTGAATGGAGCTTTTGGTAATGTTTGCCTCACTTGTAGTTGTTGTGGTTAGGCTGGAGCTGATTGTATGACAAAGCCTACCTTCTCAAAATCCTGTCATTGACGTTTTGCATGCATTCTGTGCTGGCCCCAGACATGCTCTCCCAATCCCCTGTTAGCGATCCTAAACATAAATTATTTATCACCATTTTCATAGATGTGCATTTTGTACTCACTACTAGGTGGCAGTTTTTGTTCGACGGTTGGTGTCTTTGTACTACCCTCTGGGTATCGGTGCTACGAATACCAAGGCCAAAAACTTGTTATTATGCCATTATCCAAATTTAAGTTATACGACTTTCACGTTCTCTAAAGGAAAAATTTACTCATCTCAGATACCTACGGTATTAAAAGAAATGACATATTTTTCTGTGTTATCAAGCCCTAGGTGATTTAATATGCTGGAGTATCTTCCAAAAATTTTCACTTGGACACATCTGAACTTCAAGAGTAGTATAGCTTTCTGCATGGTCTTACAGAGAAGTTCACTCAGCCCAGATTTAATGACTTAGAAAAAACTTCAGTAGTAATGAGAATAATAGGTATCTTCTTCTTCTTCTTTACTTGCTTTACAATTTGGAGCGAGTCTTCGCCACATCCACTATCGCCTTCCATCCTCGACGATCTGGCGCTTCTATTTGATATTTTTGTACCCAATTCTAGATAAATCGGCTTTAACATCATTATTCCTTATTTTTCTTGGTCTGCCTACTGATCTTCTACCACCTAGTCGTTCAGAAAAGACTGTCATTAACACTCTGTGATCTTCTGATCGTATCACGTGACCTGCCCAGCAATCCTTGCTGAGACCTCCTTTTCCATCTGGTTGTCAGCTGTGGTTATCACCCCCAAGTATTTACTTAACTCCTTTACTAGTTCGAAGTTGTGATCATTAATACTGATGTTCTGTCTAACTCTTGGTCTTGGATTTTTGATTACTACCATGTTTTTCTTCATTCATTATATAAATTATATAAATAATAGGTATCCTTTCCTTATAAATCCTTACTTATCCTTATAAATAATAGGTCTTGATCCTTTCTATTTATCATTGTTCCGAGATTTGAATTTTTAAATCTCTGAACTTGGTTATCTTTTCCTTATATGTATTTAAAACGCAGATTATTGGTACTAGGTATTGCCACACGAATTAGTTATTTTTTTCTAGTTAGTTTATTAACTATTATAAGATCTGATCTCTTATGCACTACTGGTTTGCTCTCATGTGGTCGCAGTATAACTTGTAGTTGTCATTTTCAAGGAAATTTTCAGTGACGTATTGATAATATAGGAGACCGTTCGTATAGAGGAATCACAATTTGTTAACTATCTTTTAATGAAAGATCTTTCCTACATAGTTGTACCATTCCTTAAGTTCAGTGGCAGCAAATATCTGACAGCCCTCAAGAAAATTTTGAATTATTTCTTGAGCTTGATATATATATATATATATATATATATATATATATATATATATATATATATATATATATATATCATCATTTGTCGTTTTTCACCTCAGAATCTTTTACAATATATTTTAGGTAATTTTTGTTTGATATAACCTAATTCTAAACGACGAATAAGAAGCCTTGTTTCAAAGAACATCTTTTCTTATGTCAGCCAATAGTTTAACGCTGTATTGTCAACACACTCTTGGCTGACTATATTATGGTCTGACCCATGCAAAAGTTCCAGGTGTGCATTATTTCTTCTTTGAATGGTAGTATATGGGTATTTCTTATAGCATCAGCTTAAGCGGCATCACATATCGTGCGATGTAAAGTAGATGTCTCATGGTGCTTCTAAAGATAAAGTTTTAAATTAACAGTCAGTTTTCCTAATTGCTCAACTATATTTATACGTCCCCTTTTTCTTAAATACCGCGGTAATGTCGTTCTTTCTACTGCACTACGAGGGTGATGTTTTTGTGCTTTTTTAAGGTGCGTTCGTACTTTTTGCTAAAGATTTTTTTATATCCGTTATAGCACCCTTAATAATTTCAAATGAACTGATACGCCATTCTTTATAAAAAGATATAGGGTTCATCTTATCTAAGGTAAAATAATGCAGGTTCCTCATAAACCACCCTCTATTATGTTATTTGCATTTATCTATCCCAGTGAAATTCAGCAACGAATAAAAAGTAAACTACCTACTCTATATTGAGCGCGAATTTGACATGCCTCTCTTCTCTGGATAATTATACCCCATCTAATTTAGCAGCATTCACAGCTGTTGGTCACTTTGAAACGTGTCATTTGAAAGACATACGAGTATACAAATGTGAGTTAGTTTGTATTAACTAACATCAGTGTTTGCATCCGGGTACAGTTAAACATAGAGTAGATAATTAGGAAAGTTGATAAAAATAAATAATATTTCGCTTAGTGTAAGGTTGGAGCAGAAAGAAAATTATAAAGAAATTAGAGAATATTAAAATACCATATTAAGATAATTATTATTTAAAATATGTAAACAAACAATAAATAAGACTTACTTACAATCAATTTAATTTAACTATCCAGATGACCGGTTTCGCTTTTTACAATATGCAAAGCATCTTCAGGTCTCGATACAAAGTTAAATAAATGCTGAAATAATAATAAACACATATTAGGGTGTTGTCTAATAAAGATAAACAAAGTATATGATATAAATTACAGTAGTTATGCCAATATTACATGTCTGGTAAAGGTCTGGTTAAGAGGCAAGGTAAGACCCACAAATTGGTATAAAATAGTCTATTAGATTGTAATAAATTAATAAATGAGCAAATAAATAAAACTTTACTTACATGCCGGTACTCTATTAATTGATGGATGGTAGAACATGGTTGAAACTATCATGTATTGTTGAATAGAGAACTTAAGTCTGCTATTTAAGAGATATATTTATGAAATGAGTGTTATTTTATTGTGATTTTATTTTATGAAGGCGACAGTTTTATGACAATGAATAAGATTAGATGTACAAATTGTGTGGGTGTGCAATTCTTTCAACTTGTAATTATCAAATTTCTTTGATAAAGTTCTATTGGCATAAATGGTAAATTATTGCAAAGTCAAGTATATAAAATTATTAAAGTTAAAACCATTAAGGACAATTTAAACACACGGAAAACACTTAAAAGGGGCGAAACAAACATTAAATTTAAAAAGGGGGAAGGACTTTAATGCACTACATCTCAGTTTTTGAGACAATGAGTTTTTATGTTATCTATTAGCTTTTAGAGGTAAATTTGACTTATGTAGGTTAAAATGTGACAGTTCTTCTTCTATTCCTCAATACTGTAAGTTAAGTTATCCAGTTTTATGCAATATGCTGATATTAATGAATGTCTTTAAAATTGTTTTATTTAAGATATCAAAAGTAAGTTTATGTGTTTAATATTTACATACTTTAACAATCTTTAATTAATTAAATTTAAATGTAAAAATACGAATAATTAAAATACATGTTCTATTATAACTAACTCAGTTTAGTCAAAATTACAGAACAAATTACAGTGATTATTTGGTAATTAAACATGTACATTTGTAATCAAAATGTATAACAAACTTACAAAATTTATTTGAAATTTTGTAAATTTTGTAAATCACTCCAATAATACTTTCAAATTAATTTTGTAAATTTGTTGTACATTTTGATTATAAATTTACATGTTTAAGTACCAAATAATCACTGTAATTTGTTCTGTAATTTTGACTAAACTGAGTTAGTTATAATAGAAGATGTATTTTAATTATTCGTATTGTTATATTTAAATTTAATTAATTAGTTAAAGTATGCCTATATTAAACACATAAACTTACTTTTGATATCTTAATTAAAACAATTTTAGAGACATTCATTAATATCAGCATATTTCATAAAACTGGATAACTTAACTTACAGTCCTGAGAAATAGAAGAAGAACTGTCACATTTTAACCTACGTATGTCAAATTTACCTCTAAAATCTAATAGATAACATAAAAAACTCATTGTCTCCAAGACTGAGATATAGTGCATTAAAGTCCTTCCCCTTTTTAAATTTAATGTTTGTTTCGTCCCTTTTAAGTATTTTCCGTGTGTTTAAATTGTCCTTAATGGTTTTAACTTTAATAATTCTATATATTTGACTTTGCAATAATATACCATTTATGCCAATAGAATTTTATCAAAAAAATTTGATAATTACAAGTTGAAAGAATTGCACACCCACACAATTTGTACATCTAATCTTATTCATTGTCATAAAACTGTCACCTTCATAAAATAAAATCTCAATAAAATAACACACATTTTATAAATATATCTCTTGAATAAGTATAAATAACTTTTGAATAATTCAATGGTATAGAACATCACTTTCATCTAACAAACAATCACATTACACCTATCTCTACTTCATTGAATCAAATCTATCTTCTCAAGAACTTCCCGTTTATTGTCAAACAACTAAAATAGCAGACTTAAGTTCTCCATTCAGCAATACATGATAGTTTCAACCATGTTCTACCATCCATCAATTAATAGAGTACCGGCATGTAAGTAATGTTATATTTATTTGCTCATTTATTAATTTATTACAGTTTAATAGACTATTTTATAACAAAGGTGGGTCTTACCTTGTCTGTTAAAACCTCTTATACTTTTTATTTATTTTGAAAAACCAGAGACATGTAATATTGGCATAATTACTGTAATTTATATCATCTACTTTGTTTATCTTTATTAGACAACGCCCTAATATGGGTTTATTATTATTTCAGTATTTATTTAACTTTGTATCGAGACCTGAAGATGCTTTTCATATTGTAGAAAGCGAATTCGGTCGTCTGGATAGTTAAATTAAATTGATTGTGAGTAAGTCTTATTTATTATTTTTCTACCTATTTGAAATGGACTCACACAAGCAACACATTCATGATTTGAATTATTATTTAAATGGGAATAAGCCACAATTAAAGGTTAAAGTACGTTTATTGACGTTTCAATTTTCACTTCGGAAATCGTTCTCAAAATACAAACATTAGTAAATTAAATAAATTTTGTTTACTTTTTGTTACTTTTTTTGTTACTGAAACGGATGATAAAAAGAGAAAAATCAAAGAAGCGGCTCTAGTTATGCTAAATGCAGAATTCATAATCGCAAAATCCTCGGCAGAATGTAGTAGGATATGGTTACCCATATTAAAAAAGGAAGTTATTAAAAAGAAAATACCAGTATTAGTAATTCAGTAACATGTAGAGGATACATCATTTATGTTTTTTAAATAACATATAAAATCAGAATTTGGTGTTTATTAAAGATAAAATAAATGCACGACCAAATACCATGTCGGAATAATATTATGAGGTTTTTTTCCTGGTTTTTCCCTCATAATTTACTATGGAATCACTAACAGGAGAATTTAACTGTCATCATGGCATGTGTTTGTCTTAAAAGACGAATCACATGCTATGATTTTTTCTGATGGATATTCTCAAGTTAAAATTGATTTCATGTAATCGAATTAACTATCTTATAAGTAAAGTTGTCACAGGAGCGCAACTCAACAATAGTGGCAATATCATTTTGAAGTCGTCTACTTTGAAACGTATAATGTATGTCTGAATAAGTGTTGCCTAAATGTAAGAACAAGACGAAACTTAGACAGTGTTGGTCTTGGTCTTGCGCCAATACACCTGGTCTTGGTCTTGGTTTTGGTATTGCACTCCCGGTCTGGGTCTTGGTCTTGGTCTTGCAGCAAGTATCTTGCAAGTCTTGCAGTTACACATTAGCCTATTGCTATTTATTAAACTTTACTTTAGATCTTAGAACAACGTAACAGAGTAAGTATATTTTAAGCTTAAATTAACATAGCCGTGGTAAAGACTAACCAAATTAATAAATGTCCAAACAACTGACACCGGGTGGAGTTTGAAGCCACGATCTAAGCCACGATCTAAGTCAATCTGTTTCTTAATAAACCTAAACACAAAAAACCAAATCATTGACATAAACTTGACTGTATTTTAAAGAAAATTATCTGTAAGGAATTGATGGATCCCCCACCATATATAAAATGGAAATCTTAAAAAAGATTGGTAAATGACTTTTATATAAAAAACTAACTTGAAAGAATAAATAATAGGTAAAAAGCAATGATAATCAATAGAAGTTATTTTAAAGTAAGGAGATACCTACTTAATAAATACATTAATTTACCCAAATAAAGTAGTAGGTACATAATATAAAATATGTAATTGGTAATACGGTAATACGAATATTTTTTACATGTCAACTTTTCCTAGCGGTTATTAAAAAGCTTGTGATATCTCTACCGAATTTTGGTTTTTCAGGAAGAAATATTTGTGATTAATTTTTTTGGAAAGATACTAGATGCTTTCTGAAACCTGACGTGTTTCTGTTTTTTTATTTTCATTTCAACCTTTCTATGTAGGCACAATTTACACAAAGCAATTTGGAATGCATGAATTATTTCGAAAAACTCATTAAATTTGCTTCTACGTCTTTTAGATCTATAACTCCAACTCTCACTACTCCGACTAGAACTATTTAAATCTTTTGTCCTGTCAAATTGGTAACTTGTCAGTCCGGAACAACATTGATTAGATGGAAAACAATTATTACATTACACTCAAAGAAAAACTCAATTGGGAATGAATTTTAGTGATGTCGAAAAAGTAACTACTACTAGTTACTTTATGATCGTTACTATCCCAGTGGCACACCCAGGAAAGTTTTGGGGGCTAACCCCCCCACCTTGGCTCTATTCCTACACTGTTTCTCACAAATTTTAAGAACTCAAAATGGAGGTAGCATAAAAAAATTCGCTGCCCTACCAAAACTTTTCTGAAAATTCTGTGTGAGCCACTGCACTATCCAGTACCCTAAGTACCGAATAACAAACCGAGAATTATATGTCGTTATTTCTTTATTTTAAATATTTTGGTATTTTGTTTACATGGTAGGCGACATTATCTGTTATTAATTTGTCTCGTTACTTTTGAATATTAGCCGCGCTCTTTCAGCAAATTTTATTTAACCGAATGATCTCATTGCACACTCAGCAGAAACAATGTTAAGTCTTAGACCGATAAGGTTTGTTTATTAAGATTCCTCCTAACTAAATTATAATGGGAAAAAATTGAATTATTAGGTGAGTGTTCTTAATAATAAGTATTATATTTTTTATTAGCTAAAGTGACAGATTTTTAGAAAAATTCGATGCGATATTACTGTTTGTATGGGCGGCATTTGGCAAACTAAGCTACATTCTTAAAAACAAAAGATATCCACAGCATCTTAAGACCAAAGTATATAATCAATGCGTACTCCCTGTTCTTACGTATGGCTCCCAAACGTGGACATTTACAAAAGCAAACATGGACAAAATCATAAAAACCCAAAGAGAAATGGAAAGACAAATGTTGCACATAAGACTAATGGATAAGAGAGAAAACAAAAGTGAGGGATGTTAGACAAGAAGTTGCAAAATTGAAATGGAGATTTGCCGGACACAATATAAGACAAAAAGAAGACCGATGGAACAAAATTCTTATAAGTTGGAGACCGTGGGAATATAAACGAAGCAGAGGAAGGCCCCAAATGAGATGAGCAGATGATATCAAGAAGCACGTGGGCTCTAGATGGATGACTGTTGCGACAGACAGAGAAGAATGGAAAAGGATTGGGGAGGCATATGTCCAAAGATGGACCGAAGAAGGCTAATTAGATAGATAGATAGATTACTGTTTGTACGCGGTGTCGCAACGCAAGAAGATTATTTTATGATTTGAGGGTGGCTATTTTCAAAATCTGGACAATTATTTTCAAACGAAGAAGTCGTCAGCTGGGAAAGACTGTACACAATATTTTATTTTTCATCAACATCATTATCTTTGGCTCGACAATCCTCTGTGGATCTTGGCCTGCTCTAAGATTCGTCACCATTCTGTTCAGTTTTTGGCAACATGTTGCCATTTTCTGATTTTTAATATTCGTAAGTCGGTTTCTACTCCATCTAACCACCTAATTCGCGGTCGGCCTTTGCTTCTTTTTCCTACAGGTGTTCCTGTGGTTAGCTTTTTAGCAATGGTATTTTCTGGCATTCGTAATATGTGTCCAGCCCATCCAAGTCGCTGTGTTTTAATGAACGTTATGACATCTGGCTCATCAAAGAACTGATACAATTCAAAATTATATCTTCTGCGCCACTGCCCTTGGTTGTTTACAGCTCCAAATATTTTGCGGAGTATTTTACGCTCAAATATTCCCAAAAGTCTTTCATCTTTCTGCGTTAGAGTCCATGTTTCTGCTCCATATGTGAGGACCGGCCTCAGCAATGTTTTGTATATAATAATTTTAGTTTTTCTTTGAATGTTTCTTGAGTGGAAATGCTTTTGGAGTCCATAGTATGCCCTATTTGTAAGATTTATTCGTCTTTTGATTTCTTCGCTTGTTTTATTGGTAGCAGTCAATAGCGACCCAAGGTATGTGAAGTTGTCAACACGTCCAAAGGTATGACTTCCAAAAACTGTTTCTCGTTTCTCATTTGCTATCGGATCCTTTGTAACCAACATGTACTTGGTTTTGTCTTCGTTAATGACTAGACCGACCTGTTTCGCCGCTGTTTCCAATTCCAGGAGATATTGCTCAACATCTCGCTTGCTACGCTCTACTATGTCAATGGCATCAGCATATGCTAAGACTTGTATCGATCTATTATAAATAGTACCGCCATCCCTAATTCGTGTATCAGTATTTTATTTTTACATTGTAATAACTTTGTAATTACACTGTATTTACGTACTTTGAGCACGTGTCAAACGTGTTCTTTTAATGAACATTTTGATTCGGTATGTATGTTTATGGTATTGTTCGTAATGCGCATATTACCAGTTTTTCAAATTTTTATTACATATTTTTTGCAACTCATAGACTCTTTAAGTATATACTCAAATAATTATACACGCTAAAACGACACTCAGTCCTAATTGCAAGACGCAAGAGTCACGAAGGCTTAATCTTGCACGACCAGTCTTGGTCTTGGCCTTGCTAAAATTAGGCGGTCTTGGTGTTGGTCTCGGTCTTGCGAATACGCAAGAATAAGACCAAGGCCGATTTTGGGCAACACTAGTCTAAATTGTAAATATAAATGAGCCAGATAAAAGTAAATTATTAGAAGAATTTTTCACTAAGTAACAAAAAAACAAAATTTGTTTAATTTACTAATACTTGTATTTTGAGAACGATTTCCGAAGTAGAAATTGAAACGTCAATAAACGTACTTTAACCGTTAATTGTGGCTTATTCCCATTTAAATAGTAATTACTTTAAAATGCTACAAGAAAGTAGCTTCAGAACAGGATTACCACATTAACATATAACAATAAAAGCGATGATAACTATAATAGAGTATGTAAGTATAGTAATTTTTATTCTAGTAGTAATATACGAAGCGTGGAAGTAAATTGCTCCTTAAGACAGGCCATTCACGTTCCGACTTGTGGTCCAACTTAATAGGACTACTAGTTGGATGTTCGTCTCCACTCACGCTCCGACTTTCTATCCAACTAGCGGTCCAACTTCAGTTCTAGCTTGTTTTCACGATGGTGTACATCGCTTAACCAAAAAATGTATCGAATAAACACTACGCAAAATATAATATATATTATGATATGTATGTTTAAAAAATTGGTTTCGTTTCTCTAGTTATTTGTCTAGGGCTGAATTAATTAATTTTTCTAACACTTATTTTTATGACTTTTGAAGATGTAAGAAAAAATTATAGTTTTTAAAGATTTGTGTAGGTATAAAATCTATATTTTATTTGTTTTAAACTGGAGTTGAGATTTATTTTGTTGTGTGTGTCGTATATTTTTAATAGGAATAATTTTTGGTGCAATTGAAAGTTATTTTCTATTTTTTTGCGAACTAGGGATCTTTTGCTACAACTATGATTTAATTTTCATTGTTTGTTGATAATTCTTCCGTAGCCAATCCGGAGTATCGGAAATTTACCTGTATGGGAATGTCCGAAATAGATCTACAGAAAGGAAAATTATTTGCCTTAACAAAAAGGTAATTTTCGTGCAATTGAAAGTTTATTTTCTATTAAATATTCGCGAACTAGAGATCTTTGCGTAAAGTATTTCATGGAAATCTATTACGTAACAGGTGCCGAAGGTCAACTGACTGAGGAAATTTTCTATCCAACCTGTGATCCGACTTCCAACTTCACCATTCACGCTCCGACTTCGTCGCCAGTCGGAAGTCGGATCTTCAAGTCGTCCCACTAGGACCACAGGTCGGAACATGAATGGCCTGCATTTAGACAGGCCATTCACATTCCGACTTTTAGTCCGACTAGTGGTCCAACTTCTGCAGGTGGATCCGAAAGTCGTAGCGTGAATGGCGAAGTTGGAAGTCGAATCACAGATTGGATCGAAAATTTCCTCGATCAGTTGACCTTCGTCATCTGTTACGTATGGGATTTCTATGAATTACTTTACGCAAAGATCCCTAGTTCGCAAATATTTAATAGAAAATAAACTTTCAATTGCACAAAAATTACCTTTTTGTTAGGGCAAATCATTTTCCTTTCTATAGATCTATTTCGAACATTCCCATACATGTACAATTTCCAACACTCAGAATTGGCTACGGAAGAATTATCAACAAACAACGAAAATTAAATCATAGTTGTACTGAAATTAGACGTAACTGTTTCCTTATATTTTTCTAAAGTTATTTTCTTTTGGCATCTTATACAAATTTACTATTTTAATTAGAAATAAGCCTGAATATTAGTTAGAAATTAAATTTATTTGACGTTAAACTGAAGTTAGACCGCTAGTTGGATAGCAAGTCGGAGCGTGAGTGGAGACGAATATCCAACTAGTAGTCCTACTAAGTGGGACCGCAAGTCGGAACGTGAATGGCCTGCTTAAGATAAAATACGTTTTTATTGTATTTATTTATGTAAAAATGAGAAAATTTTACATTCTTTAACTCAAATTTTTGGCTTGGGAGGTTATCTTCTTATTTATAGAATAGAAGTGTGCTTTATTGTCACTGAAAATTGTTCAATTTTACCGACAAAGCTTATAAAAGTTATAAAAAAATAACAATAACAATAAAAATTTACTAAAATTACATAAATCGTCAATATCACAGAATAAAACATAATAAAATATATACAATCCATTACCAAATTTCACTATATTAAAAACTCTTCCACTGAATAATAAGGTATTTCAGATAGATAGGCTTTTATAAATTTACGAAACTTAAGGAAATAAGTTGTAGATTTAAGTTGCAAAGAGAGATGGTTGTATAATTTTTTTGCCGAATATAATATAGATTTCTTTACTAACTCATTGGATGGGATCGGTAAATACTTATCAAAGCTTGAATTTCTAGTGGAGTAGTCATGACTAGGTCTTGGTTGCGAAAACATGTAGGTGTTTACGAATTAAGCAAATAGTTTCTAGAATATATAGAGAAGGAAGAGTTAAAATCCCGTGATATTTGAAGCACATTTTGCAATATTTTATTGTACTGTGGCCAAAAAGATACCGTATTGCTCTTATTTGTAATTTAAGAATAACATTAGATTTGGCAGCTGTACTAGAACCCCAAAAAGGAAGGCCATATCGAAGATGGGACTCCAACAAAGAAAAGTATGTTATTTTGGAAGATGCTAAATTCATTTCCTTTCAAACAGATCTTATTGCGTAGCAGGCTGAGGCTAGTTTTTTACTTAACAAATCAATATGAAGGGACCATTTAAGGTTGTTGTCTATAAAATACCAAGAAATTTTATAGAATCAATTATACTGATCTTGCTGTTCATACTGAGGAATGATTAATATAGTCTTTTGCAGGTCATCATGCAGGGTAGAGTCGATGTCAAAATAGGAATAGATAGAAAGAGGAAGTTATGGCTGCGAAATATTCGAGACTGGACAAACATGACTGTAGACGAATTATTCCACGTTGCAAAAGACAGAGAAACTTTTAAAAATGTCGTCGCCAACCTCCGTTAATGGAGACGGCATAGGAAGAAGACCATGGAACTAGAAAAGGCAGACAAAACAGACAACAGACAATAAACAGACAAGCAGAAAAAAGACAACAAGAATTATAGGACACATAGTATATTGAAAACCCACACATACTGACAGATATCTACATGCCGATTTACATCACCATCCTGCACAATTATATTCCATCATTAAAAGTCTAATGACACGATCCGAAAGATCGTGAAATAAATCGCTAAGAAAAAACAGCTTCTCAACATATACCATTGAAAAGGCTCATGATGCTTAAGAAAGAATTAAGGACCCAACAGAAGACACAAAACCGACTGAAAAAGCTTTTCTACGATAAAATGAAGAAAGGCAGCAAATATTTGATTTCACGCAAACTGTGTGAGTACTGTCTGTGTGAGTACCAGAAGCACAATTCGCTAAGGATTTCTGCTTAGTTGTAAAAGACATTTCGTGGAATGGAAATTTTAGATTCCCCATGTCTCTTTTAACATCTTTTATCAACGTCTGTTTGCGTTGCAATTTTTAGAAGGCTCAGATTATAAGCAGAAATCTGAATTGTGTTTCGAAACTATTTTACGGATTTTTCTACGATATGTAAAGAGTACAACAGAGAAAATGGGGAGGGTGCTAAAAAACAAAAATAAAAGCGATATTTAATACCGACAAAAAAGTTTCAACTATTTTACCATCCGGCAAAACAAATACATCGTTCCAAAATCAAGGAGTATACGAGATTCCATGTGGGGACTGTGAAGAATCGTACTTCAAACAGACCAAAAAAGAATCAATGTTAGTGATTAATCAATTATTTATTTCTTTGAGTAAAAAAAACTAGTGTTTATTGTTGATGTAGATAAGTGACTTAATTGATTTATACTGTTGTATAATTGTTGTATTATTGTTTATTTTATATTAGTTATAGGAGAGGTCGAGATTAAATCTGTATATATTCAAAATTTCATCTCTTGTCCAAACAAAAACAAAAAATATTGTTTGATATATTATATAACAATCAATTCTCAGTGTTTAAAACGGATACAATTCGATAAAAAAGCGTCGGCTATGAAAAGCGTTGACGCATGAATAAATCCCTGGATTCCCATTTATTGTTTAATTTCAACCCATTTTTAACGAACTTTAATAAAACAATAATACGAACGGGTATAGAGGTTTGTTTTCTGCAAATGTAAATTAAATTCAAACAGTATAAATTATAAGACATGTAAAAATACAAAATATTTTACTGCACAATATCAGTTACAAACATGTCGATAATCGATAATCGATAACACTATCGATAATGTACACTCAATTTGTGGAAGCACGTTAAACTAGAAAAAAAAACAAAGGATCGTATCTTTCTTTCCTCATGTATGTAATAGCGGCTTCCCACGGTCGACGATATTGCGGACGTAAGCGGACCAGCACGCACCACGCACCGTGGGAAGGGTCTCGTCCGTGGTAGCACAGACACGTCCGTGCTGGTGCGTCCTATCCATCTAGAGTCGGTAACATCAAAGGTGCGGTACATGCTCGTGCGACGCGATCCTAGCGCGTCTGTGTTTTAACAGACGACGAGACGCAAGTCAGACGTTTTTCGTTCGCTGACACGAGTAGTTGTCTGTAGTGTTGTCAAAGTTGTTTTGCAGTTTTTTGCTAAAAAATGGAATGGACAAACAAAGTTGTTTTTGATTTTTTAAATTTGTATCAAGATGAACGAAGTTTATGGAATTCCACGGCGCCAGAACATAAGAACCGGAACGATGCATGGAACCGAATAAAAAATCAATTGAAGAATATTACTATTTCGATTAAAGAATTAAAAAAGAAGAAAGATAATTTAATGTCGACATACAAAAGGCAAAAAACAAAAGTTAGAGAATCGATGGAAACTGGTAGTGGGGCTGATGAGGTTTACAAGCCTGAGTGGCCTTTTTATGATATAATCAAACACTACTGTCACGGACCTACACAGACTGTCACGGACCGTAGGAAGAGCTCTGTCTGCGGTGCATTGCCGTCCGTGCTGATCTGCTGTCCGCGATGATCTGTAGAATTTCCGATCGTGGGAAGCCACTATAAGATGTCTTAATGATATAAGCTGCATGTAGGTACGTTTGTATCGAAAAATATTCTATAAAAAAATATATATTTCCCTAAAAGTATAAATGAACTGGTTTGTCGGAAATAAATAGTATATATTTAAATATATAAGCTTTAAAGTTTATATACAAAATAAAAAAATAAAATACAGATAAATCAATATGTGGAACTACAAGAAATAACATGTGACGGTCAACACCTTCAATTTCGAAAGAATACAATGTTTTAAGTATCTAGTGGCCGTAATCACAGCTGACAACGATGTTACCAAAGAAATGAAAGACAAAATCCAATCTGCAAACCGCTGTCTATTCGCACTGGATAATAAAATCAAAAAATCTCACAAGAAGTTCAAAGATCAAAATCTATAAATCCATCGTCAGACCTGTAATAACATATGGATGCGAAACGTGGACCATGACCAAAGCAAACGAAGAAAAGCTCAGACGCTTTGAACGAAAAATACTTAGAACAATTTTCGGACCTCACCATGACATCACCACAAACCAGTATAAGATCAGAACCAATATCGAACTAAAAACAATAAAACACTGAAAACTTTGTTTTCAAACTTCCACAAAATTTATTTTAAATGTTATCACTACAGCTGTTTCGGCTGATTGCCTTTCTCAAGTGATCTATTTTGGTTTGGGTTTACAAATTTATAGTCTCTAATGAAATAGGTTGAGGAGGGAGAACTGTTTGTCTCAAGTTAGTCATTCAGAATTATATCTGTGTTTTTTAATTTGTTGATTTCCATAGATTCTAACAAAGATAGCTTAAGGCCTTTATTTTGAATGTAAAGAATTTTAAATTTGTCATTAAAAGAATGATTATGATCTAGAAAGTGAAGTGCGTATGTCGAATCTGTTTTTCCATTCTTGAAAGCCCTTTTATGTTCTGCTATTCGTTTATCAAAGTTTCTACCAGTTTGACCGATGTAAGTTTTTGGGCAGTCGCCACATTGAAGTTTGTACACACTACTATTTAAGTGTTTTTTATTTTGACTCTTGTTATTTTTAATATATTTGCCCATTTTAATATATTTTTAATATAATGGGCTTAGAGGATTACCCATTACTAAGCTCATTGCTATCAGATATTTTTATGGATCATCTAGACAAAGATTTCAAAACATCCCGTATTCAAACAGTTTTTATATTTGTGGAGATACGTAGACGACGTACTGGTATGTTTCACAGCAACTCGACCAATTTTTATCGTATATTAATTCATTTCATAGTCATAATGAATTTACAATAGAAACAGAACAAAATCAATCGATAAATTTTTTAGATTTAAAAATTAGCAGACTTCAAAACAAACATGACTTCTCTATATTTCATAAACCTACCCATACTGACACGACTATACACAATTCGTCATCCCATCCAACACAACATAAACTGGCAGCTTATCATAGTATGTTACATAGATTAACAGAAATTCCGATGTCAAAATACAACTTTGAGACAGAATTAAATATAATTAAGCAAACAGCAGTAAACAACGGATATAACGAACAAACAATTAATAAAATGTTAAATCAAAAACTACACAAGAAAGCCCTGAAATTAGTATTTCCACCACCAGAGAAAAAACCCAGTACCTTCTGCTCAATTACATATACAGGCAAAATAACAACAAAAATTGCCAAACACATAAAAAAGAAAGGAATAACACCAGCTTTCCGAACAAATAACAACCTAGGCAAATATATTAAAAATAACAAGAGCCAAAATAAAAAACACTTAAATAGTAGTGTGTACAAACTTCAATGTGGCGACTGCCCAAAAACTTACATCGGTCAAACTGGTAGAAACTTTGATAAACGAATAGCAGAACATAAAATGGCTTTCAAGAATAGAAAAACACATTCGACATACGCACTTCACCTTCTAGATCATAATCATTCTTTTAATGACAAATTTAAAATTCTTCACATTCAAAATAAAGGCCTTAAGCTATCTTTGTTAGAATCTATGGAAATCAACAAATTAAAAAACACAGATATAATTCTGAATGACCAACTTGAGACAAACAGTTCTTCCCTCCCCAACCTATTTCATTAGAGACTATAAATTTGTAAACCCAAACCAAAATATATCACTTGAGAAAGGCAATCAGCCGAAACAGCTGTAGTGATAACATTTAAAATAAATTTTGTGGAAGTTTGAAAACAAAGTTTTCAGTGTTTTATTGTTACATAAAATGAATTTCCATCAAGTAACGGTCGAATCCATCAATGAATTAAAAGCACTCTACAACGACGCCGATATTGTCCAAGAAATTAAATCACAGCGACTAAGATGGGCAGGCCACGTGCACAGTAACGAGAGACTTATAAAACTGGTATGGGAGAAGATTCCCACAGGCAAAAGACCACTCGGACGTCCCAGAATGTGATGGAGAGATAAAATCCAAGCAGATCTCCGGAAAATGAACATTCCATTTGACCCTAGGTTGATAGAAGACCAAACAAATTGGAAAAAAGTTGTACAGTCAACCAAGACCCACCCAGGGTTGTAGCGCTACGTGATGGTGATGATGAAGAAATAACAACAGAGGGAAACGTACATCTTGGTGGAACGATGAAGTGAAAAGGGAAATAAAAGAAAAGAAGAAATTATGGAAAGAATACATACAAGACAAAACACAACCAAAATATGAAAATTATAAGAGACAAAGAACAAAATTTAAAGAGATAGTTAAGAAAGAGAAAAAGAAAAGTTGGGAAAATTCGGAGAAAAATTGGAAGAAAACAGCACAGAAAACGTAAAATTATTTTATAGAACACTAAAAAACCTAAGAAGCATAAAAGAAACGAAACTGAAACAAATAATTAACAAGGAAGGACCAATAATAAATGACGATAAAACAATAACGGAAAGGTGGAGGGAAAATTTCCAGCTGATACTGAATGGAAATCAAGCGAATACACTGGATAAAGAAAACCACATCAAGAGGTTATCCATGAGAAACACGGAAAACCCAGAAACTATAGAAAAATAAGATCTAGAAGAAGCAATAAGAAAGATAAAGATTGGAAAAGCACCAGTAGCACCAGAAATGATGAAATATATAGGAGTAAAAGCAAAAGAAAAATTGTTATACATATATAACCTAATATGGAAGAGAAAAGTAATACCCAGAGAATGGACAAATGCAGTAATTATACCTATATACAAGAAAGGAAACACAAGAAACTGTAAGAACTATAGATGTATATCACTACTATGTGTAGCAGCAAAAGTATACGAAATCATAATAGAAAGGAAAATCAGAAAGAAATAGAACATAAATTAGAATACGTACAAAGTGGATTCAGGAAAGGACACGATACACAAGATCATATATTCACCATGTAACAAGTAATAGAAAAAGCCTTAGGGAAAAATAGAGAAATATATCTGAGAAGCAAGTAAGTGAAGAACTGATAGAAGCAACAAAGAGTACCAAGAGCAACCATTTTAAACAACTCAAGGAGTTAGACAAGGGGGAAGTCTCAGCCCAGTGTTATTCATAAATGTAATAGATGAGATAGTGAAAGAATGTAAGAAAACATTCAAGAAATACTGCATGGGTTGGAACAGAATGCAAATAATAAACGCTGAGATATGTATATTTACAGACGACATAGTATTAATTGCGAAAACAGCAGAAAAACTGAAATACAACTTAGAGAATTGGAACATAGAAGCAACTTAAAAGTAAACAAAGAGAAGACTCAGATAATGAAAATATCAAGGAAACAAGGGACGGAAGATCAGCTATATAGAAATACTGATAGACCAACAAAAAATAATAAAGACAAACTCATATAAACACTTCGGAACAATAATCAAAAACAAAGGAGACATCGAGGATGATCTTAACAACAGAAGAGAAAATACAGGAAAACTATTCCAAGCACTAAATAGAGGATTGCTTAATAACAAAGAAATATCAACAAACACCAAGATGACAATATACAAAACAATATATTAGACCTACAGTGATATATGGAGCAGAAAATTGGAAACTAAATAAAGGCATCAAAGCAGAATTCAGGCAGCAAGGATGAAATACCTCAGAAGAACGATCGGAGTAAAAAAAACTGATAGAATCAGAAATGAAGAAATAAGAGAAAGACTCAATATCAAACCAATACTCGACTCAATCAAGGAGAAAAAGTTGGCATGGTTCGGATATCTAACCCGGATGGACAATAATAGACAAGTAAAAAGAGTGTGGGACGCCAAACCAATAGGGAAGAACAGAAGGGGAAGACCCGTTAAAGAATGGAACAGTGACATCTCGCAGATACTGCAGAGTAAGGGTAAGACTTGGCAGGAAGCAACACAGATGGCATACAATAGGAAGGAATGGAGAAACTTCGTTAAGAGCTAGGGCACCTCAGAAGATTGTAAAATATTGTAATATAAAGAATTGTATTAGGTATAAACGGCCCAACACCGAAAGGTACAAATGGGTCTACTGATTAAGTAAAGTAAAGTAAGTAAAGTTTATATTTGTATATAGGAATTTTGTATTTGTAGTTTATATGGTTCATTGCTAATTTCATGCACTCCTATTTAATAATTTCTTTCTTTTCTCTCCAGTCGAACTATTTAGCATTATATATGTTAATCTCTTTTTTGTCATTCTATGTATGCACCCTTTACTTAAGTCACTGTGTGTTTTCCATATATATCTACATAAGAATTGAAGAGATCTCAGATATGCATACATGCATACTGAAAATGAAGACCAAATGAACACAAACACCTTGAAAAAAAAAACAGTCAAAATTGACAAATAATCACTCTCATTTACTTACGCGGCATCTCATATTCATCTGACATACGCGGCAGAAACACGAAATGACACAGAGAGGACAAAAAAAATGCTAGAAACAGCAGAGATAAAGACCCTTCGAAAAATCGGGGGTAAGACTCTATGAGACGGAGCTAAAAGTACAGATATACGACAGAGATGCAAGGTAGAGAACATCAAAGACTGAGAAATAGACAAATAAAATAAAACGATCATATTAAGCCAAATAGTAATAATTAGAAGTTAAGGAAGACGATCAATGGGAAAACCGCAAAAGCTATGGAACGACAACTTACTAGAGACCATTGAAACTGAAGTCATTGAAGAACATTGAACAGAGAGTCATGTCTACACAAAAAGAAGAAAAAGAAAGACTCTCAGTTACTAAATGAAAAAAAAAATGGTAGTACACATCCCAGATGCAACAAGATCTGTTGATAGATACCCACAAGATCGGTATTGATACTGATCGGTATTGATTGATAGATATTCAGACAAGATAGAAAATCGTTAAGCAGGTAATACCAATATTGATGGATTCGACCGTTACTTGATGGAAATTTATTTTATGTAACAATAAAACACTGAAAACTTTGTTTTCAAACTTCCACAAAATTTATTTTAAATATTATCACTACAGCTGTTTCGGCTGATTGCCTTTCTCAAGTGATCTATTTTGGCTTGGGTTTACAAATTTATAGTCTCTAATGAAATAGGTTGAGGAGGGGAGAACTGTTTGTCTCAAGTTGGTCATTCAGAATTATATCTGTGTTTTTTAATTTGTTGATTTCCATAGATTCTAACAAAGATAGCTTAAGGCCTTTATTTTGAATGTGAAGAATTTTAAATTTGTCATTAAAAGAATGATTATGATCTAGAAGGTGAAGTGCGTATGTCGAATCTGTTTTTCTATTATTGAAAGCCCTTTTATGTTCTGCTATTCGTTTATCAAATTTTCTACCAGTTTGACCGATGTAAGTTTTTGGGCAGTCGCCACATTCAAGTTTGTACACACCACTATTTAAGTGTTTTTTATTTTGGCTCTTGTTATTTTTAATATATTTGCCTAGGTTGTTATTTGTTCGAAAAGCTGGTGTTATTCCTTTCTTTTTTATGTGTTTGGCAATTTTTGTTGTTATTTTGCCTGTATATGTAATCGAGCAGAAGGTACTGAGTTTTTTCTCTGGTGGTGGAAATACTAATTTCAGGGCTTTCTTGTGTAGTTTTTGATTTAACATTTTATTAATTGTTTGTTCGTTGTATCCGTTGTTTACTGCTATCTGCTTAATTATATTTAATTCTGTCTCAAAGTTGTATTTTGACATAGGAATTTCTGTTAATCTATGTAACATACTATGATAAGCTGCCAGTTTATGTTGTGTTGGATGGGATGACGATAATGGGAATTATTGGATTTGTAAATTTTCCCTCCTATAGAAACTTTTATTCTAGTAAAAAACCTTTTAGACCAAAATAGTACAAATCCAATAATTACATCTGAAATTTTACATCTTCTTGAAGTTTGCATAAACCAGGACTACTTTGAATTTAATAATAAAATTTATACAAATAACAGTGCAGGACTTATAATGGGTAATCCTCTAAGCCCATTGCTATCAGATATTTTTATGGATCATCTAGAGACAAAGATTTCAAAACATCCCGTATTCAAACAGTTTTTATATTGGTGGAGATACGTAGACGACGTACTGGTATGTTTCACAGGAACTAACAGGCAACTGGACCAATTTTCATCATATATTAATTCACTTCATAGTCATATTGAATTTACAATAGAAACAGAACAAAATCAATCCATAAATTTTTTAGATTTAAAAATTAGCAGACTTCAAAACAAACATGACTTCTCCATATTTCATAAACCTACCCATACTGACACGACTATACACAATTCGTCATCCCATCCAACACAACATAAACTGGCAGCTTATCATAGTATGTTACATAGATTAACAGAAATTCCTATGTCAAAATACAACTTTGAGACAGAATTAAATATAATTAAGCAGATAGCAGTAAACAACGGATACAACGAACAAACAATTAATAAAATGTTAAATCAAAAACTACACAAGAAAGCCCTGAAATTAGTATTTCCACCACCAGAGAAAAAACTCAGTACCTTCTGCTCGATTACATATACAGGCAAAATAACAACAAAAATTGCCAAACACATAAAAAAGAAAGGAATAACACCAGCTTTTCGAACAAATAACAACCTAGGCAAATATATTAAAAATAACAAGAGCCAAAATAAAAAACACTTAAATAGTGGTGTGTACAAACTTGTATGTGGCGACTGCCCAAAAACTTACATCGGTCAAACTGGTAGAAACTTTCATAAACGAATAGCAGAACATAAAAGGGCTTTCAAGAATAGAAAAACAGATTCGACATACGCACTTCACCTTCTAGATCATAATCATTCTTTTAATGACAAATTTAAAATTCTTCACATTCAAAATAAAGGCCTTAAGCTATCTTTGTTAGAATCTATGGAAATCAACAAATTAAAAAACACAGATATAATTCTGAATGACCAACTTGAGACAAACAGTTCTCCCCTCCTCAACCTATTTCATTAGAGACTATAAATTTGTAAACCCAAGCCAAAATAGATCACTTGAGAAAGGCAAGCAGCCGAAACAGCTGTAGTGATAATATTTAAAATAAATTTTGTGGAAGTTTGAAAACAAAGTTTTCAGTGTTTTATTGTTACAAATACCAATATTGTTCTAAATCTTTTTTCTACTCAGTTTTAGGTATATTTATAATGGTACAAGTATTAGAAAAAAAAATCAATTAACTTTAAAATAATCTATTGCAGAAGATTCTAGGTCTAATTTTGAGCAAACTATAGTTTTTCAAAGTTTTCTACTTCTAACGATTTTTGATTTATCAATATAAGGTTGAATGTTCGAATAATTAAACTTTGAGGGTATACAAGGCAACTATCACCGTGTTCGATAGTTGCCTTGTATACCCTCAAAGATTTTTGATTTTCCAATTATTTATTAGATTTTTACTAACTTTTACAGATACTTTTTAATTTCCACTTATAACTTATTTCCTTGTACATTTGGGTACAAATCGTTGCAAGCATCACATTTTGACAAACCATATCTTAGTTACCGTTAGACCTATAATATTTTACAATAGTATGACGTCTTTTTATTGCTCTAATTTATTTGTCTTTATTCTAATTTATTGTCTACAATCTAATTTATTAAAACTCACGATAGCTAATTACTAATTTATTAAATAACTTTACAAATGTATTTATTTCACGTTTCGTTACATTTAAATACCGCGTTTACCGATCTTCTTATGACTGACTCAAATACAAAAATCTTTCATTTATATACACAACTGTTGTCATCTGGAACTTTCGGCGAGCTTCCTGAATGATCTCGTATTTTGGTGAAGGCGCTCGACTCGTTTTTCAACCTCGAGACGTGGATGACTCACTAAAATTAGTGTCTAGAGATTTCTGTAAACAACTGGTAGCGAAGCTCAGGTATATTTTGACCTACAAATTACGAGAATCAATAAAAAAGGATTAGTCATAAAATATTTACAGTTCTATATGCCATAACATTTAAAATCGTAACATTGCCCCCCTCTTAAAAGATGGTTCCTCCTGGAACCTTGTCGGGACTGGAACTGGAACGACATGCTGATATCGGCAACTGGACCCTCTTTTACAACTTCCAGTTGTATAGAAATGACAAGGGACGGTTTTCTCTCCGCAGCAGCAACTATCCGGATTGCAACAGACTAACACCTGGACTTCGGTGTCTTTAAAGATTTCCTCCACCATGTTTCGTATAACCCTCCAATCTAATTGGCGGCACTCCAACTTTGGCATGGCTAACTTTTGCACGTCGGACTCTAGTACGTGCTCTCTCAACTGAAGTAAGGCTTCCCATACATCTCGGTAGGTAGGTTGGTCACGGGCAGTGTCTTTTGTTACCAGGTAGAAAAGGTAACGTGATGCATCTTGAAGTTTCAAGGTTTTACCAGGAGCTGGCACTTGGCATTGAAGTTCTGCAACTCGACCAAACTTCCTTCGAAAGACGGATGCCAACCCTGGTGCATCTTTGATACTGGCCGGGATGGTAAGGGCCAGTGAGTAGTCATCGGGAAGCGCGAGTAGATCTTGCCTTTCTTCAGTGGTAACACCATGTCTTGCTTTACCGGTACCTCCATAGGCACCCATGAATTCCTCAAACGTGAGGTCAGACACATCTTGGACTTGGTTTACTTCCACTTCTTCATCTACGTCGTGGTCACCCTCGAAAGACGCCAACCGGTTATGGTGTACTATCATCGGCTTTCCTCTCGGAATCTTGCTTATTCGGTAAATAACATCATTGATCTTCTCCATAATGAGGTATGGACCTTCCCAAAACTGCTGCAATTTGGGAGAACAACCTTTTCGCTTTTTGGGGTTATAAAGCCAGACTTTATCGTTCTTCTTAAAACACCCCTTTTCGGCTTGTGTATCGTACCGTTTCTTCATTCGGTCACTAGCGATTTGGAGATGGGAACGGACCAACTCGTGTACATCGTCCATTCTTCTTCGTAATTCGATCACATAATCTTCACCTGCTACATCTTCTCCAGGTCGACACCCAAACTCTAGATCACAAGGTAGTCGCATCTCGCGTCCGAATAGGACTCTGGCTGGTGTCTGGCCTGTTGATTCATTAACAGCAGATCTGTAGGCCATTGTGAAGAACGGAAGATATTGGTCCCAGTCTCGCTGATGATCGGATACCATCTTTGTCAAATACTTGCCAACTGTTCTATTCATTCGTTCTACCATACCATCCGATTGCGGATGATAAGCCGTAGTTCTTGTTTTCTTCATACCTAGTCTATCACATATTCCTTGGAATAAATCGCTTTCGAAGTTCCTGCCTTGGTCACTATGGATCTCCAAAGGCACTCCAAATCGGCTGATATATTCTTGGATCAACTTATCTGCAACGGTGGCGGCCTTCTGGTCTGGAAGTGCGTAAATCTCGACCCACTTAGTGAAGTAATCCATTACTACCAACATGTACTTGCCTCCATTATCACTTTCTGGAAATGGCCCAGCAATGTCCAAAGCTATTCTTTCAAACGGGCTTCCAACATTATATTGTCTCATAGGAGCTCTCCTTTTTCGATAAGGCCCGTTACTCGTAGCACAAATAGTACATTTCTTACACCAGTCTTTTACATCGCCGGAACTGTTTATCCAATAAAACCGTTCCCGAATTCGCTGAAGGGTCTTTTTCACACCAAAATGCCCTCCTGATGGACTGTCGTGTAACTGACGAAGTACTTCGGCTATTCTGCTCTTTGGAATCACCAACTGTCTTCTCTTCTCTGAACCGTCATCATTTTCCAGGACTCGTTTGAGCAAGCCATCTTCCATGATAAATGAGTCCCACTGGGCCCAATACGTCTTAACTATTGAGCCTAGGTTCGATATTTCTTGCCAAGGTGGTCGACGGTTTTCTTCTTTCCATTTTCGGATTTTCTGTATAACTGGATCTCTCTCTTGTTCTTCCCTGATCTTGGTAGGCGTCCAGTCGTCGTGGACCACCGTCGTTCTTAGCACTGCTGCTTCCTTGGATTCCGTTTTGTTGCAGTGAGAACACTCTGCTGGGCATGGCCTTCTGGAAAGAGAATCAGCGTTTCGGTGGCTAACTCCGGCCCGGTGCTCAATCTTAAAATCATATTCTTGGAGTCGTTCGATCCACCTGGCTATCTGACCCTCTGGATTCTTAAACTGCATCAACCACTTAAGGGCGGCATGGTCGGTTCGGATTAAAAACTTCCTTCCATAGAGGTATTAATAGAAGTGCTCTACTGATTTCACTACTGCCAGAAGTTCTCTTCTCGTGACGCAATAATTCCGCTCAGGTTTTGAGAGAACTTTACTGAAATATCCAAGGACTCTTTCCTGTCCTCCCTGAATCTGAGACAGCACTCCTCCAATTCCCACATTACTTGCATCTGTATCTAAGATGAACTCTCCTTCTGGCAGTGGATACCCTAAAATCGGTGCTGTGATTAAATGCTTTTTTAAGGTCTCAAAGGCATTTTGGCAGTCTACATCCCAGCGGTATTCTCTTGCTTCCTCTGTAAGTCGCGTTAATGGTTTAGCGATATCTGCAAACTTCTTAATAAACCTCCGGTAATAAGTACATAGTCCAAGAAAACTTCTCACTTGATGTTTGTCAGTTGGTTTTGGCCATTCCTTAATGGAATCGATTTTTCCCTTATCCACGGCCACTCCTTCTATACTGACTATATGACCCAGATAATTGACTTTACCTTGAAATAGCTGGCACTTCTTGGGGTTTAACATCAATTGGGCAGCTTTAAGTCGATTAAAAACGTTTTCTAAATTCTTCAGATGGTCCTCAAATGTCTCCCCCAAGACGATTATGTCGTCTAGATAAACTAGGCATGTTTTCCAAGATAACCCTCTCAACACATTTTCCATAAGCCTCTCAAATGTCGCAGGAGCGTTACAAAGTCCAAATGGCATAACGTTGAATTGCCATAATCCAGATCCTGTGGTGAAGGCTGTCTTTTCTTTATCTACCGGGTCCATTTCTACCTGCCAGTATCCAGACTTCAAATCCAAAGTAGAAAATAATTTACTTCCAGCCAATGTGTCCAATGTGTCATCGATCCGAGGCAGAGGATAACTATCTTTCTTGGTAACGTTGTTCAGCAAACGGTAATCCACACAGAACCTCGTTGTTCCGTCTTTCTTCTTAACCAGGACCACCGGAGAGACCCATGGGCTCGTAGAAGGTTCTATCACCCCGTCTTTCTTCATTTCCTGAACAATCGTTTCAGCTTCCTCTCTTTTCGCCTGTGGTAATCGTCGAGCTGTTTGACGAATTGGCTTAGCATTACCAGTATCAATTTTATGCTTAACAACGGTAGTTCTTCCCGTCTTTCCTCCTTTCGGTACGAAAATATCACGATACTGCCGAAGAAATTCCCTTAATTTCCTTTTCTCAATCTGATTCAGAGACTGTCCAGCAACCGCAACCATTTGATCAAATTTATCGTTGGAATTATCAGACGTTGTCGTCTGACGGATTATGGATGTGACAGGTACACAAGTTCCTACTTTTGTCTCTTTCTTGATGGTCACTGGGTAGTCATTGACATTAATAAGTCTCACAGGAATTTCTTTAGCCGAAGTCACTAATTCTTTTCCAATTATGATTCCACGGCCAACTTCGTCGTCATGATTCCAAGGCTCCATCATAACAGGTGTTCCTTCGTCCACAATTCCCTGTAGCCGCGCTACTATTATCGTTTCACTTCTCGCAGGCACGACTGTATCTTCTTTAACGGCTGCTTGCATAGTGTTGTCATCATGTGGATGGAGAAATACCTCCTCGTTACCAACTTTGATTACCTTATTCTTAAAATCCAATTGGAATCCATGCGTATTCATTACGTCCATTCCTAATATAACATCCTCTTCGATGTCAGCAACTATAACAGTATGGACGAACTTTTCTGCTCCAATTCCTAATCGTACCTGGATTTCTCCATGAATGTTGACATTTTCACCTGTGGCGGTCCGAAGTCGCAACCTCGTTGGTAACAGTTTCTTTCGGCTGTTTATAACTGTCGGGCGTATAATGGTTCTGGTCGCTCCAGTATCCACCAACAACGTATGCTTTTTACCATTTATTTCTCCATCTACATATACACTATCTTCACGACATTTCAAAGAAGCTATTAGTATCAGAGGGTCTTTGGTAAAGTTCTGGGTCGAAGCTGCTCCCCTAAGGCCGACGCGTTCTGGTTTTGTCTTCGGTCTTATGGTCTTCGTTTTCTTGTGTGTCATGCTTTTTATCATATTAAAGAGCTGGTCAAGTTTATCTTCGTCTCCTTCCTCTTTTACAGTTCTAACTTTACTGTACCCGCCAGAGGCTAGCGTAGCTGACTCGTATTCGAGGGCGGCAGATAAGACATCCATCAGCGTCTTGTGACGAGCTAATCGTAGTGTTCTTTGCATCTCATGATCACGAAGACCATCAATAAACGTTTGAACGGCCAACTTTTCCATCATGTCTTCGGGAGCTGTTGGATAAGCATATCGCACTAATCTGGCGATATCTACTTCATATTCTTGAAGAGCCTCATCTTTCTTTTGTCTTCGATTTTTGAGCTGCGACTGATATACATGCTCTAAGTGTTCGTGGCCATATCGCATATTTAACCTCTTCTTCAGTTGTTCGAAATCATCCGTCTCCTCTACGGCTATGGTCTGGAGCACATCTAAGGCATCTCCTCGAAGAGCTATAGTCAGGTTTACAGCCTTTTCTTTTTCTGACCATCCATTCGCTCTTGCAGCTGATTCGAACTGTTTCATGTAGTTGTTCCATGATGATTTTCCGTCGAAAGTTGGAACTTTAACATGAACAGAAACTCCACATCCTTCAAATTTCGGCCGCGTTTCCAACTTACACTTCGTCTCGTCTTCTTTTATCTCTACCGGATCTAAAGCTACCGTATTAATTGGTGGTAGCACTCTCGTGTTAGTTATCATGGTCTCTAACTGTTTGATTTTCTCTTCAACTTTATCAAATGTTTTAGAGACTTCTTCAAACTTCTCACTATTCTGAATACATATTTCTTTAATTATTTGAGAAGTCTCGTCAAATCTTCTAGCAACATTTTCAAATTTCTCGTCATTTTGTCTAGCTACTTCTTTAATAATTTGAGACGTTTCATTGAATCTTTCATCATTTTTTTTAGAACTCTCTTCGATCTTCATTAAAACTGCTTCTTCTGCTGATTGAAAATGGAATGTCTCTGGGTCATCTCCATTCTTGTTAAGAACATTTTTTAGTCGTTCTTGGAGGATCTTCTTGGATCCGCTGCAGTCTTCATCGCGTTCTTCTAGTTGCTCACGCAACTGTTTTACTGACAGTTCTACTAGCAGCATCTTTGGTCAGGCACACACGTACTTTTTAAATGTTCTTTCGTACAACGATCACTACTGAACTACGCGGATGTTCCCGACGAACAATACCTTTCAAAAGTTCAAAAGTCTTTTTCAAAAATCAAATTAAATTTATCTACAATCCCACTTCTGCACCATTATGACGTCTTTTTATTGCTCTAATTTATTTGTCTTTATTCTAATTTATTGTCTACAATCTAATTTATTAAAACTCACGATAGCTAATTACTAATTTATTAAATAACTTTACAAATGTATTTATTTCACGTTTCGTTACATTTAAATACCGCGTTTACCGATCTTCTTATGACTGACTCAAATACAAAAATCTTTCATTTATATACACAACTGTTGTCATCTGGAACTTTCGGCGAGCTTCCTGAATGATCTCGTATTTTGGTGAAGGCGCTCGACTCGTTTTTCAACCTCGAGACGTGGATGACTCACTAAAATTAGTGTCTAGAGATTTCTGTAAACAACTGGTAGCGAAGCTCAGGTATATTTTGACCTACAAATTACGAGAATCAATAAAAAAGGATTAGTCATAAAATATTTACAGTTCTATATGCCATAACATTTAAAATCGTAACAATAGACTATTTTTTTAATGACAGAATCTCACAAGTCAAATATCTTCATAAATCCATAAATGGTACAACTTTATTTATAATGAAAATTTTTATAAATTTTAACATGGGGATATAGCTCAGTGGTAGAGCATTCGACTGCAGATCGAGAGGTCCCCGGTTCAAACCCGGGTGTCCCCTATTTTTTTATTTTTACGAAATAAAATTTATACGTTTCTGATACTTCTTTATAATTAAAAAAAAAAGAAGTTAAATTTTTTAAATAAATGATTCAAATGATTTAGTTTTTAAAGAATTTTTACTGTGATCTGTGTTAATAGAAAGAGAGGATTTAGTATCATGGTGACGAAGATATTGTTCTGCCATCAAAAACATTTATTATCTGGACGAAATGTGTGATCTAAGATCTGGCAAGATACTACTGTAACGAGTTATCGTCAAGTATTGGTGCAACAATACAAAAGTAACAACAATAATAGCCCTACCCAAAAAGTCTAATGCGATACAATGCTCGGAACATCGCATCATCAGTCTCATGTGTCATATATTAAAAGGTCTTCTTAAAAATCATTCATCGGAGAATATATAAAAAATTGGAAGTTTACATCGGACCCTCTCAATTTGACTTTAGAGACGGACTAGGAACTAGAGAGGCACTGTTTGCTTTTAATGTTCTAACACAACGATGTTTAGACGTAAATCAGGACATATTTGTGTGTTTCCTAGACTATAACAAAGCATTTGATACAGTAAAACATAGGCCACTGATGCAAATACTGGAAAATAAAAATATTGATACAAGGGACATGCGAGTGATAAGGAATCTATACTACAAACAAGAAGCTACAGTACGAATTAACAGCTCGATATCAGATAGAATACAGATCAAGAGAGGTGTTCGGCAGGGCTGTGTGTTGTCTTCAACCTTGTTCAATGTCTACGCGGAAGAAGTTATTAAAAAAGCTCTTATGAACGATAAAGCCGGAGTAAAGATCAACGGTCACTCCATTTGCAATATCCAATATGCTGATGATACCGCGCTCATAGCAGAAAATATTGACGACCTACAGAGATTACTAAACAAAGTGGTAAAAGCAAGTGAAGAATTTGGTCTGTCACTGAATACAAAGAAGACCAAATTCATGATAATTACAAAGAAACGTATCAATAATATCAACTTACATGTAGGACAGATTCTCATTGAACGAGTACAAAATTACAATTACCTCGGAACAAATATTAACGAGTCAAACGAATACACCAGAGAAATAAGAATAAGAATAGAGAAAGGCCGCAGTGCCTTTAACAACATGAAACAAATGTTGTGTAGCCGAAACTTAAGCCTAAAGCTGAAAATACGAATACTTAAATGTTATGTTTTCTCGGTCCTGTCACCTATGGGGTGGAGGCGTGGACACTAAATAAGCAACGTATGGGTAAGCTGGAGGCATTTGAGATGTGGGCGTACCGAAGAATGTTAAAAATCTCCTGGAAGGATAAGATAACTAACCAAGTTGTATTAGACAGGATGAACAAACTAAAGGAGGTCGTATTGAGTGTTAAAATGGGGAATCTACAATACCTTGGACATATTACACGTGGGCATAAATATCAACTGTTACAACTAATTATGCAAGGAAAGATTGAAGGTAGGCGCAGCATAGGTAGGAGAAGAATTGTAATGGTTGAGAAATCTCAGGGAGTGGTTTGCTTGCACTTCCATACAATTGTTCCGAGCGGCAGTCTCCAGGGTCAAAATTGCCATGATGATAGCCAACCTTCGTAGCGGAGATGGCACGTGAACAAGAAATTGGTGGACGGTTTATCAACAGAGTTACGAGAACCAACGGGTAAAGGGCAACAACTGACTGTCGCCCATATTGGTAATGAGCGCGCTTTTTAGAAGATAGTGCACTAATTTTTTTTATCTAAAAAGCAGGGGACTATCACGAAAATATGGACACAAAAATAGTTTATCCTTCTTTCACTGGTCGAGCCAAAATCGGTAATAGTGATGAATAACATTTTTTATCATAGCCGATTAGTAGACATCTGCCTACTATGGCCACAAGAAAAGCAGACAAGGAAAGTTGGTTAGAAAAAGGAATTCCATTTTCCGATATGCATGGTTAATGCTGAGCTTATTAGTGTCATTAGACAACAGCGTGACATGTTAAATACAATGGCTCGTTCTGTAGGCATCAATATTTTTAGACTCATGAAAACGGGACATATAAAATTTCTGATCTCCAAAGGTTGTTACTACGGTTACTACGATGTTATATCTTTCCTATACTGTTATACGGAGTTGAGTCGTGGACACAGACGCCACCTGTAATAAAATTGAGGCTTTCGAAATGTGGCTTTATCGTAGAATCCTGAAGATATTCTATACCGACCACGGTACTAACCAGGACGTTTTATTAAGAATGAAAAGAGTTGTTAACCACAATAAAAACGCTGAAACAGTGAAAGATATGGGTTGCTGCAATCATTTCTTCAAGGAACAGTAGAAGGAAAACGAGAACCAAGAAGGGGAAGAATTTCCTGGCTAAAAAATCTACTTTTTAAGAGCCGCAGTTTTCAAAATACAGATTGTCATGATGGTCGGCAACATCCGAAACGGATTGACACTACAAGAAGAAGAAGAACGTTTCTTAGAACACAAGGAAGAAAAGAAAATACGGAGATTGAACGAAATGGTAGAGACTGTTTTCGACAAAATATTAATAGAGTAAATGTGACTGGGGATTTCTCTTCGGACAAGTCGCTGAATTCCGAAACTTCACAGGCATAACTTATAAAATTATTTATTTGCTTTGTAGTTCACCTTCTATATAAATGGAATATAATAAGCTTTTTATAAAGTTTCCTCTTTTTTGAAGAACTGTATTATAACAATAAAATTTTACTTTATTTTGTTACCTCGACAACTATAAGATACCTCTCAAAACACACATGATAATTCAATAATTATCTCGGTCTTAAATTTAAGTGATATGTTGCCAATGAATCACCTTCAATTGAAAATTGTTATTATATACAGTTTGAAGAGTCAGTGATCTAGTACTGGATAAAGATTAAAATCCAAATAGACAGATTCAGAAATTAGAAGGTTCTTAGACATCTGAATCAAATAACTCAACTGGTCAATAACATAAAAAGACATGAGCTTGAATGCTAGGTCACATGGTCATGCACACTAAAAAATATGAACTTTTGTCTCTTATCGTACAGGGAATGATCCGAGGTAGATGTTCTTCCGGCACTCTGGCAGAAGAAAACATCAAACCTAAACCTTAAAAATCCATGAAAAACCTAAACCTAAAAAAATTTAGACCTGCTGTCAATAAAGCCATGACAGCGAATATGATAGATATTCTTCTTCTTTAAGTTCCATCTTCTATCGAAGGTTGGAAATCATCATGGCTATGCGGACTCTGTTGACTGCCGCTCTAAAAAGTTCTGCACTACTGCATTCAAACCATTCCCTTAAGTTCTTAAGCCAGGATATTCTTCGTCTTCCCACATTTCGCTTTCCTCGGATTTTGCCCTGCATAATAAGTTGTAATAATGCGTAATTTTGCCCTCTCATCAAATGTCCCAAGTACTCAAGTTTTCGTCTTTTAATAGTTAATATTATTTCCGCCTCATTTCCTATCCTTCTAGTTACTTCCATGTTTGGCATTCTTTGAATCCATTATATTCGTAGGATTCTTCTGTAACACCAAAATTCAAAGGCGGCCAGCTTATTCAGATGAACTTGTGTTAGTGTCCAAGCTTCCAGACCATAAAGAAGAGTAGAGAACACGTAACATCGAAGCATTCTCAGGCGTAGTTCTAACCTTATATCCCGACAACAAAGAAACTTTTTAAGTTTAATAAATGATGTACGTGCTATTTCAATACGTGTCCTAATTTCTTTGGTTTGGTCTACATCTGATGTTATCCATGTTCCTAAATATTTATAGTTATTAACATTCTCAATTGCAGTATCTTCAATAGTCAATTGGATATTTGCATGTGCAGACTTAGTCATGATCATGCATGTAGTTTTCTTTAAATTTATCTTCAGTCCGTACTCATGACAGCGTTCATTAAGGCGTTGCATTAGGTTCTGTAAATCATTGTTGTTATCCGTAATTATTACTGTATCGTCTGCAAAACGTAAGTTATTCAAAACTTCTCCATTGATAGATATACCTTCTATTGAGTCTGAGAGCGCTTCTTGAAATACCGCTTCACTGTAGACATTGAAAAGTAGTGGGGACAGCACGCAACTCCTCTCTGTATTTTGATATTTTCGGTGTACTAGCTGTCAACTCTTACCTTGGCAGTTTGATTCCAATATAAATTAGATATAATTTTCAGATCACGACTGTCAATATTTTTGCTTTTTAATATATCTACAAGCTTTTTATGTTGAACTTTATCAAATGCCTTTTCAAAGTCTACAAAACATAAGTACATATCCTGATTCATGTCCATGCATCTCTGAGCCAGCACATTCAAGCCGAACAAAGCATCTCTTGTACTCATACCATTTCTAAAGCCAAATTGTGTGTCACTAATCTCATATTCAAGAGTTTTAACAATTCTGCTGTGAATTATTTTCAAAAATGTTTTAAGTGTGTGACTCATTAAAGCTATTGTTCTGTGGTCTGAGCAAGTTGTTGAACTTGGTTTTTTGGGAATTGCTACAAAGGTTGATTGCAGCCATTGTCTATGCTGCATTGTCTATGCTATGATGATAGATATATCTAACGATATATCTAACGATAAATAACGATCAACTAGAAGAAAATTGCTATAATTCCTTTAAAAAAAAATTAAAAACAATTTAAAGCCAATAACATAAAAGAATAAGTAAACAAGGTTAATGACACTACTATATTATTATATGAACTCGTATTATCATAAATTATTTTTTATCATATTATCCGTATGTGTGAACAATATTTATCTACTTTTCAATTATTATCTTTAATTTAAAAATACCGACGAGGATGGGATTCGAACCCACGCGGGCAGAGCCCATTGGATTAGCAGTCCAACGCCTTAACCACTCGGCCACCTCGTCATGTTAAAGTGATACCTAATATGGCATGCTTTTTAAACGATGTAAAATAAATAATCAAAAAGGTGATAATTTTTAAAAAGACTTTTGTATCATTTTTTATACAGTTGTGGTAAGCTGAAAATTGCATATAGTACGCATAATTAACGCGAAAAAAAAACAGTATGAGGTTCTTCTACTAACAGAGACCGAATATAGAATGAAATTATTACCGACATACGGAGCTTGTTTTTAACACCCAGTACATTGAATTCTAGTTTTATCAAAGTCACATTCACTTTTGATAACAAAAACGTCAAATATAATGTTTATTTTTTCATTAGTAATAATTCTGGTTTTATTCGCAAAAAACACAATAAAGAAATTGATGTTTCAAGTTAAAAAAAAATGGTGACCTTTACAACTAAACATAAAATTTAAATTATTAAATGGCATTATTCTGGAAGTAGTACCGAGGATATAATCGGTAGGTTTTCGTTTTCATTCAAAGGCCCAATAGCACAGAATTATAAACCATCAGAATGCCCATTCGCAGATGCCGCTTTTAGACGAATTACGTCAAAAAATCCTTCAGGCCTATCAAAGCATAACACCCGAAATTTTGTCGAACACCCGAAAGCAATTATATAATAGATTGGGCTATGACTTGGCTGAAAGTGATGGACCTTCAAAATACGGGGCTGCGAGTCGCTGTGCCTTTCAAACAAGCCCCATACTAAGTATATGCAGTGAGTCAAGGCAAACCCCTTTAGAATTTAGGAGAGATTTTTTAAGTTTGTCGTTTGCTTGTAAAGTTCTATCCTTTCTAGATAACCCAGTCTACCACAACGTTCATAGCAATCGTTTTAGCCACTACTTCTCATCTCATCCTCAATGTAATCCGCCTTTCTATGAACTAATTAACCTATTACTTCATAAATATAGCATAATATTCCCGACAATATACCAAACTTTTCTAAAACTCTCCTCCTCCATGGACTGTAAATAAACCACCAGTAATCACTGATCTATCAAAATTTAATAAACATGAATCCCCACCAGCCTTATTAATAAACCACTTCAAAGATATTATGGATAGATTTAGCGACTATCGACAAATCTACACAGTTGCATCGAAAACAACGGACGGAGTCGGCGCAGCCATTTTCTGTAATACTCATAATACTAAATTTAAGTTGCTTAACAACTGGACTATCTCTAATGCAGAACTATACGCAATCCTAGCTCTAAAATTCATTAACAAAACGAACCAGAGAAACTACACAATCATAACTGACTCAATGAATGCCCTTTGTGACATCCAAAACATATACTCCAGCAACCCTATTCATAAAGACATTTACAAAGAATTTCAAAATGCTGCAAAGGAAAACAAACACGTGGTATTAATCTGGGTTTCATCTCATATTGGAATATACGGTAACGAAGTTGTGGACCGTCTAGCTCACGAAGCAGCGACAAGTGATGGTCAAGTGCAATTAAATAAAATAGTGCCAAGCGATCTTAAATTGTGTTTAAAAAACGTAGTTAGTTGTGCGTGGCAAAACAAATGGTCGCAGTGTTCCGAAAAACTAAGGCAAATTAAAAACAAACCTTAGCGTTACCTAGAAAAAAACAAGTCATTTTTTCTCGACTTCGACTTGGTCACACCCGCCATACACATCTTTACCGAATTACAAGAGACAATCCTCCATACTGCAACCAGTGTCAAACCAACAGTACAGTAAAACATATTTTAACCGAATGTCAAATTTTCCAGGAAACGAGAAGTCAACTCAACCTTCCAGCGACATAAGCGAGCTTCTTAGACACAACAATCATCTAAACAATATTATAAAGTTTTTAACGGCTATAGGCATAAAAGATATTTAAATTAAAATCTAGTCTGTATAACAAATTACATATATCAATATGCTTCCATGTTAGTATGTAAATTTACCTTTCTTTGTTCTAATATGTATTTTTCATTGTTGTCGTCTATACCCTCAGTGGTTCGAATATTAAATAAATCAATAAAAAAAAATTGAAGTGACGCAATACATAAAATTAATTTGAAATAAAATCGTTGTATTTTTTTTGCAAAATTGGTTTCAGATTAACTCCGCCTGGGTTGTCTGATGGGTGGATTGAGTAGCTCATCGGATGACACTGCCGGTCCCAAGCCCGGATAAAGGAGGAGGGTCCCCATGGCAAGGCTAGCCACCTACCTGGGGTAAAGAAACCCATATTGGCTCACAGAACTGAAGATTCAGCCTCGGATACCGGACGGAAATATCAGATGACGACACACGCTATGACAATGGAAAAACGAATTGGTAAACGAAACGAATCGCGTGCTGGAATATTACGTCGTGGAACGGAAGAGACCAGGAGATCATAATATAAATGAAGAAACACAATATTGACATCTGCGGAATCTCCGAAACAAAGAAAAAAGGCCAAGGAACATCAAAATACGGAGAATTTATACTCATATACAGCGGGAAAGCTAAACAAGAAAGAGCGCATTCAGGAGTTGGAATTTTGCTGCACGATAAATACTCGCAAAACATCGAAGATATCGAATACATCAACGATAGATTATTAAAAATCTCTATAAAAATGCGTAACATCACAACACACCTGATAAGCACGTATGCCCCAGACATATCTAAGCCCACAGCAGAAACTGAAAATTTCTATCAGCAACTACAAAACGTCGTAGATAACATAAATACGAAACACAAAATTATCGTACTCGGGGATCTTAATGCACGGATCGGAAACGGTATCATACCAGGTATAAAACAAAAGTACAACGAAGAAATAATTAATGAAAACGGCGAAGCATTAATAGACTTTTGCGCTAGAAATGAAATGAGAATCAACAATATATACTTTCCTCATAAAGACCAACATAAATACACTTTTAACAATAATCGAGGCCAGCGATCAATGATAGATTTTATAATCACAAATCGAGCGATAACTCCGTCACAAGTACTTGATGTCAGAGCACTAACATCTGCTAACCTGGGGACTGATCATAACCTTGTTTTATGTAAGATGCTACTAGAACGTCCGCAACGAAACAGAAAACCCCCAATGTTCATCGAAAAACATAATATAGAGTCGCTAGCAACAGAGAGTACAAAACTGCTCTATGAGAACAGGATTACCAGCAAACTAAAAGAGATCGACTTAAAACCCGAATGGGGAGTAGAAGATACTTGGCAAAAAATTAAGAAATGCATCAACGAAGCAGCAGAAGAAGCGATTGGAAAGCGGAAAATTAACACGAGAGCCACAAACCACACCAAACCGTGGTTTTGCCAAGAGGTAAAAGAACTCTCTGAATTAAAACGCAAATGCTACCTGAGATATAAAAGCACGCAATCGGAAGAAGCTCATGCAGAATATGTTCAAATAAGAAACGAAGTAAACGCCAGAATAAAATCAATCAAAAGAGAACATTGGGCCAAATTCACTTGCGACATGGACTACGACCTATATGGTGCCCAAAAGAAAGTATGGAAAATGCTCCGCAACAGGAAAAAACCAGTTAACGAGTTCGTGCAGACTAAAGGAGTACCTATAGAGACATGGCAACAGCATTTTAAAGAGCTATATGATGCTGAAGAAACGCTGAATATAAACGCAAATCACTAATGCTGAAGAACAACAAGGTTTTACAAAAGGGCGGTCTATAACAGACGCAGTATTTATAATAAAACAAATAAAAGAAAAAGCTATAGAGTTCGGCATGCCAGCGTATATTTGCTTTATTGATTTGACGAAGGCATTTGACAGAGTTCGCCTGGGAGACATCCTAAATATATTAATAGAAAATGAAACACCGACCAGTATAACAAAGATACTCCATAATCTAAATAACAACAACGTAACCAAAGTTAGAGCAGGAGACGAATTCACTGAAAATATTCCAACACCGGGAGGAATTAGACAAGGCGACAGTTTAAGCCCCTTCTTGTTTAATCTTCTCATGGGCAAAATTATCAACAAAGTAACATCTCTTAATCTCGGATATAGAATGGGCAACAAAAGAATTGGTATGGTGTGTTACGCAGACGATGCAGCAATTATTGCCGAATCAGAAGATGATCTCCAAAGGCAGCTCTTTCAGTTCTTTCAAACAAGCCGACTACTAAATATGAACATCTCTACCAACAAAACTAAATGTATGACAATAGCAAAAGATCCGCTCAGATGTAAGTTAGTGGTTGAGGACAACCCCATAGAACAGGTGATGCAATTCAGATATCTGGGCATAGATATATCAAGCACCCACAACCCAGTAAAGGACCTGAGGAGTCAAATCAACAAAGCATCTGCACTGTTAGGATGTCTGCGGGAGATAGTCTGGTCAAATCCGTATATGCGCACAGATAGTAAAATTAGAATCTATAAGACTTGCATACGACCGATCATGACATATGGCATAGAAGTGCGCGAAGATACCAACAAAACGAAACAGATGCTAAGGGTTGCCGAAATGAAAACCCTAAGAACAATAATGGGGAAAACAAGAAGAGACAGAGTGAGAAATACAAACATTAGAGAGCAGTGCAAAATTCAAGATATTGTAAGATGGGGAAGGCAGCGCAAGAGGATGTGGTACAACCATGTAAGACGAATGGATGAGAATAGACTCCCAAAAATTGCCCAAGAAAACAATCCGCCCGGTTCAAGACCCCCCGGAAGACCACCTAAAAGATGGAGGGATAGTTGGCAATCTACCTCCCAAGAAATTAACCAGAGGCAGCTTCAGAATTAAACAGATCGAAAGATCTACAAAAAGTAGAGGAAGAAGAAGGTTTCAGATTTCTTCTTCTTCCTACTTTATAAATAGGTTTAAAGCCTGTTTTACTTCGGTTTTTAACCTCAATTGACGTTGTCTGACCATCTTTTCCTCGGTCGTCCCAATGATCTTCTTCCATTTGGCGATTTGTCTCTTGCTATTCATACTATTCTATTTTCTGTCATTATTTCGATATGTTGATTCCGTCCCACTTTTCTTGTTTTGGTCCACGCGTTTATTTCCTCTATATGCCACATCTCGCTCGTATTTTCTCACTTGTTACTCTGTCTCTTAGAGTTTAGTTTGTTATTTTTCGTAAGACTTTCATTTCTGTTGTTTCCAGCAGTCTTTGTGTTTTCGCCGTATCTGCTCTTGTTTCCGCTGTGTACGTCATTATCGGTCTTATTGTTGATTTAGATATCCCGGTTTCCGTTTCCGTTGTGAGGTATTTGTTTCTCCAGATTGTGTTGTTGAGACATCCTGCTGCTCTGTTTGCCATGTTCACTTGTTTTTGTACTTCTTCTTCCACTTTTCCGTAGCTTGACAGTTTTATTCCCAAGTATTCAGTTTCCATCACTTGTTCTATTATTTTGTTATTTACGACTAGTTTACATTGTCTCGGTTCCGCTGATATCACTATCGTTTTAATTTTATCTGTTCAGATCATCACGTTGTATATACGCGCCGTATCTTCGAATTTTTTAATTAATCTTTGTAGGTGTAGCGGCGTAGCATATTATCCTTATTTCCTTTTCTCCCATTCTACATCCTTTTCTTTTTTAACTTTCTTTATGATTTCATCTATTATCAGATTAAATATTAATGGGCTCAGCGAATCTCCTTGTCTAATGCCAGTTTCATATTTGATAGGTTGCGATAGTTTTCCTTGACATCTTACCATAGCTATTTGCTATTTCGATATTTCGATATCAGATTTGCTTTTAACAAATCAAATATCGAAACAATCGACGGATTTTCCGTGTTCAAGCAACACAAAGAGTGTTATGGGGCAATATGTAACATTAATTTGATATCAAGTTATTGTTTGTTGTAAAATTGGTTTCAGATTTGATTCTACATAAAATATAAAATAAATGCTGACATTAATATATCTACGTATAACAACAAGATAGAACTGGTACAAAGATTCAAAAATCTTGGTTCAATCACAAATTAACCCCTTAATTTGTAATCTCACATTATTCTTAACTTCTTAATCTTTTATAGTTTCACCGTGTATAAGTGAGGCATTGTAAACCATATCGTATAATATTTTAATAATTAGTTCATTTACCTACAACTGAATAATTTGCCGAATAATATATTTTCTAATTGAACTTCCTAAGTGTCGCAATTATGGCGTAGATTAAATTGTAATGTAAGGAAATAGTTCAAAGTTTGTTGGTATGGTAAGATAGAAAGCAATAACCTCTGCGCTGAGGTATGAATTATTTGTGAGATTATAAATTGGGGATTTGAGCTCATTTGAGTACAGTTTATTACCAGTAGTTACCTAACGAACATCATATTGTATAATTACCAGTAGCTGTTAATAAAATCAACAATTTAACTCGACAACTTCAACCTTTTATTATATTTATCATCATCGATCGACAAGAAGCGGACAAAGGGGCATTTACAAACGATTCGAACCTCATAACTACGTTCGAATCTTTCCACTGAATAACAAACGATCTTGATCATGAGGTCAAAATATGAGCTCGTGTAGAGTATGTTAACTCTAGCCTATCATTGGACATCCGACACCGATTTGTAAAGACAGTCATCTTTTCCATACTGTTATACAAAGTGGAAACATAGACTATTGTAATTAAAAGGATGCCTTTGAAAGAAACTTTTGAGATGTGGATTTTTCGAAGGATGCTGAAGATCTCTTAGACGAGCACGTGACCAACAATGAGGTGCTGGGAAGGAAGGGAACAGATGAGAATTTTGTGAAAAATTAATTATGGCTGAAGAACATTCGCGACTGTATAGGTATCCGCAATGTCGACCAATTCTTTAGACATGCACAGGGTCGAGAAAAATTCGCCAGAATCTTTGCCAAAATATCAGGCAGATCCTATAATGCATATTATAAAGAAAGAGATTGTTATTTTTTCTGAGTAGTTTGTTTTTAAATATTTCGTGTCTTGTTTTGTTTTTCCATTTTGTCTGTTCTGTAAAAATTAGTATTTTTAATTTATTATTATTTATTATTATTAATTTTTTTAAGATGAAAACAAATGTTAATAGATTTCTCCCTTCTAAAAAGGGAGTTTAGTTGGAACTAGTAGTTTTGAATCAGTAATTTTTATAATTTAAATATTGTTTTTTTGGTATTTACGTTATGATTTTAATGTTAATTTTAGTAAGTATGCGTTGGTGTATATTTATTTTTTTATATATATTTTCATATATATTTTTAATTATATTACAAATACAAAAATATATATGAAAATGCCACAACAACCATAAGTCTATATTCTGCAACTAATAAAATAAAGATAAAAAGGGGAGTCAGGCAAGGTGATACCATGTCACCAAAGCTGTTCATTACCGTTCTTGAGTATGAATTTAAAAAACTAACATGGCAACAGAAAGTAATATCCATCGATGGAGAAAGATTAAACCATCTACGTTTTGCGGACGATATCGTGCTTCTGTCAGATAATCTGGGAGAGATCAAGGACATGCTCCAAGAACTGAATGACATACTACAAGAAACTGGGCTGGAGATAAATTTCGAGAAAACCAAAATGATGACCAATATGGTTCCCAGCGAAGAGATACAGATCAATATCAACAAGGTAGAATGTTGGGATGGGCGGCATATGGACGGATGAGAGACATTTTTAAAACAAATATCCCAATTCACTTGAAAAGGAAGGCATTTAACCAATGCATCTTACCAGTCTTGACCTACGGAGCAGAGACCTTAACTTCAAGGAAAGCTACTGCCGAAAAACTGAGGGTAACACAAAGGAGAATGGAGAGATCAATGCTGGGCCTGACCTTGAAAGATCGCGTAAGAAATGAGGAGATACGCCGACGAACTGGCGTAGACGATATTATACTGCGAATCAATAAACAAAAGTGGAGGTGGCCTGGACATGTTGCTAGAATGGAAGACGGAAGGTGGACGAAGAGATTATTGGAGTAGAGACCAAGAGCCGACAAACGAAGTCGAGGCAGACCACCCAGCCGATGGACCGACGACCTAAGGAGGATAGAAACAAACTGGATTGCAGCAGCTAGAAATAGAGAAAACTGGAGACGTTTGGAGGAGGCCTATATCCAACAATGGATGTGAAAATTCAGCTGGATGATGATGATGATGATGATGATGATGATGATGATGATGATGATGATGATGATGATGATGATGATGATCCATGCGTTGGTGTGTGTTGTTGTTTTTATACTCTAGTTTAATCTCCAATATCCCCCTTTGTGAGCAAAATATTCATAAAGTATAGTGTTATATTGCTGTTCCATGGTAAAAAATAATGATTCTTCTTGATATACTTTAGATATTATGTATAGCATATCCACAAATTTAGTGTCTCATTATAAAAGTTATTTTAACAACAGCTGTAAAACTGAATAATCCCTTGTAAATACTATATTGTTGTATAATTATCACAGCTATCCAAGCTGACAGGACCGGCATATAGCCAAGTCAAGTGTAGGTTAGTACATATAATCAGATCAAATATTATCATTCAAGCATAATGTCAAAAACTCTTTGTATAAACATACAAATTTCTCACAATTCTATTGTATTCTTTTATTAATGATTATTTTAAGTCTCAACGACATAAAAGCGCCCAAAATTATGAAGATCTCAATTTAGTCAAATTGACTGGACCAGCCGTGGAAAATAATAAGTTTTAGAAAACGGGTAATATTCCAAACAACACATTAGAACTAACAAACCCGTATATACCGTTATAATGACTAAACTTAATTGACCTATTAACAAATTACTTGGAATTTATATAACTTTCTATACCTGTTATTTATCGTTAATTGTTTTTTTAATTTGAAGAGAGTTGTATGATGACAAACTAACACTTAAAAGTCTGCTGTCGACGGAATTGGTTGTAAAGTCGTTTGAGTGTTCAGTTTGTGCAAAAAATTAGTTAGGTATTGTTATAAAAGTGTTTATTTTTTTAGAGTATGTACACTTGCCAGTGAATCCACGTAGTCAAATTTACCTTTATTGTGTGAAAGAATGTGGCGTCCCTGGAGTCCAGAGGATAATACGGCAATTTCGCCAGTTAATGAACCGGAAGCAAATCGACAAGGAGGTGATCTCATTCAAGTATTAGAACCTGAACCCACCAGAATATTTAAACAAAATTAAAGAGTATCGTCGAGAGAATCGACCTATTATTTATTTAGATGAAACGTGGTTTGACACTCACGATACGCCATCTAAAGGTTGAAAAGATAATAGTCAATCTTGTTCAACAAAAGCGCCTTCTAGTAAAGGTAAAAGAATAAGAATATTCCATGCTGGATCAGTCGATGAATGGTTCCAAATGCTTTATCTCTATCAGCTAAAAGCATCAGTGATTCATGTCTCGATTACCATGATAACAGAACTTCAGATATATTTGAAGACTGGTTCAATACCCAACATACCTCCTAATAGTGTTGTAGTTATGGACAATGCAACATAGCATAGCAGGCAATTAAATAAAATTCCCAGTTCAAGCGATACGAAAATAACAATACAGAATTACTTGTATGACAAAGATAATATTTATTTTTACTTATACTTTTGTGGTAATTATGCCGAAAATATGGGTCATACGATTTCAAGACTTCTACCATATTACTGTGTATTTAACCCAATCGAACATATGTGGCATTAACTTAAGTCAAGAGCACGAAGAAATAATACTTCGCCACATTTAAATGCATCTGTCCTGCATTTTATTGAAAGGGAAGTACTCAAAATTGATGCGAATAGTTGGAAAAATGCAGTCTCACATATGATAAAAGCTGAGAATTCATATTTGCCTACTATACAAAATATTATCATCAATTTAAAAGACGACAGTGATAGTGACACAGATTTAACATAATATCTATGTGATATAATATTTATACTCGTTTTGTGTGTGTGTGTGTGTGTGTGTGTGTGTGTGTGTGTGTGTGTGTGTGTGTGTGTGTGTGTTTTGTGTTTTATTTGCACTGGTTTTCACAACCAGCTGGCCAGTCAATTTCATAATGATTTTTTTAGCCTATAACTTATCACTAACTCAGGAGAGTAATGTGTAGTGTCTGTGTTAAGTAAATGTCTTGTTACTTTAGTAAAATCGACGTCATTGTCTTTACAAAGAGACGCTAATTGTATTCGAACGTATGCGGTCCCTCAGGTGAGTACCGATTTACTCGTTTTAAAAGGTTTATATTTATTCACGTTGACTTAACTTGTTTAACTTTTCCGTTTCATGTCGGAAAAAGTTGGCAAAAAATGATAAATTTCTTTATTAATAATATAACGAAAAAAAAAATTATTCTTCACTAAAGGTTATGCATCACATATAATTATTAATCAATAATCTTATAAAATATTAAGTGGTAGATAGGGAAAATCATAATTATTAATTAATACTGAAGTGATTTTATATTTAGATATACAAGAAAACGCTATTTTAAAATGTTTGTAGGCATTAACAATTATGTTCAAGTTTAGATTAATGGCCTTCTAATAATTAAATAATAAAGTAAAAAGTAAATAAAAAAATACTTTTGCATTTGTTGATTTTGTATATTGAATAAGTTATCAGTTTATGTATTTTTTTCTTAATTATCTAGGTATTTATTTAAATTAAATATGTAATGTGAATGCCAAATAAAATATAAAATTCGTCAAGCCGGCCCTTTTTACTATTTACCTGAGGTGGCAAATCTCTTTATGGCGTCGACTTTATCAGCGGGATACTTTTAAATCCTGCATAAGTCAATTCTTATAATTGTGAATGAACCATACCTATATACCTCCAGCATACTGGGGGTTTTAGATATGCTATGAAAATAATATTTGTGCCTTTGCTAGACCAAAATGTTCTAACTGAAAATAAATATTGTCATTGGGTATATAATGTTAACAGTTTCATTACAGCTGACATAATCAATTTTGTTCTAGTTTTTGATATCTTATTATCTAATTCGGCCCTTATTATTTTTAAAGTCTTGTCTAAAGGCAAATTGGCGAATTAACTACACTTGTGAGCAAAAAATTGATTTACTTGATGAATTGTAATTTATGCTTAGTAATTTCATGTGTTACTTTAAATTAAAACAACTAATCCAAGAAATATTGTCTATTTTAGAGCGTCCAAAAAATAATTGTATGGCCCACGGAACGCAGCAAACATTGTAACGGGCGTGTTCTACGCAATGTAGACCTCTATGAATTTGCCGCTGGACGTCTCGGTCGCTTTTCAAACCTTGGCGTGTGTGTACACTTCAAAGTACAGCAAGTGAGTATTTTATAAATGGATACTTCACCAGTAAAGGCGGCCCAGGTAATTGCATTATTACGAGATTGTCAAAGGACTGTCGCCGGTCACCTACTTATTACGCAGTCTGTAGTCTCAAGGGCTTACTGTCGATACCAGGAGACCGGTAGCTACAGTTGATGACCAGGTTCGGGTCGGTGACGTGTAACGACAGAGAAGGATGACCGATTCATTTTCCTGAGTGCTTTTTGAAATCGGCACGCGACAGGAGTTTTGCTTCAACAATCCTTGAGGAATGTACGAGGTGTCACTGTCACTTAGTGGACAGTTTGGAGAAGACTTAACACTGCCACTTTGGCTCACAGACGAGCTAAAATAGAGCTCAAAATGAAGGCACGTCAGAAACAAGCTCGACTTTAGTTTGCCCGAGAACACGTTAATTTGGACCTTGGCTAATGGAGCAGAGTTTTAGTCTCTGATGAGGGTTAAATGTGCTTGTATAATAATGACAGAAGACAACGCGTCTATCGGAGACCCGAAAAACGATATGTTTAAGACAAAACAGTAAGCTATGGGCGTGGTTCGTGTATATTTTGAGGTGGTATATCTGTAGAAGGAAAAACAGAGCTTGTGTTAGTACCCAGTGGTGGTGGCGGAGGGAGTATGACGGCGGATCGTTATATTACGGATATTCTGCTAGACCATGTTGTTTGACGGCTTCATGCTAATGCATAAGAACGCTAGACGTCACACAATGAAGATAACCTGGTCTACACCAATATAACAACAATGTACTGGCCTCCATTAAGTCCGGATATGATATCACATCGAACATCTGCACCAGCGACAGTAGCGGAGCTAAAGCTGTATTACATGAAGAGTTGGAAGCAATTCCTTAGGAATCAGTCAGAAATTGAATAAGGACCTTAAGAGATCGCATGGAAAATGAAAGCTGTGCTATGGAAGTGTAATTATTTATATTTATATTTATTACATAATGACTTTTAATAATAACATTTTTTTACATACGATATTTATATTGTAGTATATATGTATATACATATTTAAGTTAAAAAAATTGTTTAAAATCCTTTATAAAAGGTATATAAAAAATGCCCCAAACGGGCTATCACAAACACATTGCAAAACGTTTTCGGATTGATAAAACCATCATCAGTGCAAACCTGAAAGTATATAACCAGTTTAATTAAAAGAACGTTAAATTAAAATGTTGACAAAGGTTAGAGCAAAATGTGGTTAATACTTACTGGATTTACTGAACATGAATTACTTACCAGTAATTTATGTTCACGTACTTATAACTTAAAAAAAATTTTATTTATCTTTCCTAGGTACCAAATGTGGTTTTTTGACATAGAGCGCCTTCCATACTTAAGTTTTAAGTTGAGTACTACACGAACACTACATTACAATCACATTCTTATCATATTTACATTTCAGCTCAACATCATATCTAAACACACCTCCACCTACTACATCAATACTCAATAATAAATCTTTTAGGGCCCATCTTCCCACACGTGTCTTTTTACCATTTTCTAGGTACCAAATGTCTCACAACATACAGGGCCTTTTGACAAAACATGTATAGTTGGTTGCCTATCAATCCTACAAAATTTTATAAATTCCAGTTGACCCACATTAATTTTTAAAAAACCAATTTTCAATGTTTCAAATATAGCTATTTGATTAATTTACAATACAGATTACAATATTGATGGTTGATACTGTTACATTATTATAATTTTAATTTTTTTCAATTTTAAATAAGGCTGACATCTGTCATTTTTAGACAACTACCGTAAGTTACACTGACTGCTCTGACACAACATCCGTCCTAACATGTCAACAATGTCATTTTGATCAGTTGTTATCAACAGGTCCTCGTAGACACTTCGTCTCAGGACCATTTTACTTATGTAGAGTCATACGCCGCCATGTTACCTATCCAACGGTAACTTAAACATCACAAATTATAACTATTAATAATGTAAAACAACTACAAATTTAAAACATTTAAAGAGTTTTGACCCATATATTTTGGTGGTTACTAGCATGTACAACCGTAAGTATTATCCACATTTTGCTCTAACCTTTGTCAACATTTTAATTTAACGTTCTTTTAATTAAAGTGGTTATATACTTTCAGGTTTGCACTGATGATGGATTTATCAATCCGAAAACGTTTTGCAATGTGTTTGTGATAGCCCGTTTGGGGCATTTTTTATTATGCCTTTTATAAAGAATTTTAAACAATTTTTTGTGATATATGGTATACAGCCAGCTACAGGAACTTAGTTTCCTAGTGGAATTTTATATTTAAGTTAGTTTTGTTATGTTCTTTACTTACTAACTTTATAAATATTGTTGTCATTGCAATAAAAATTACTTCTGTTCACGATGTTTTACTTTTAATTTTACATTATATGTGAATATAAACTGGCCAAAGAGCGTAGTGAAGAATTATAACTTATTTTTTTTGTCGATTTTTTTGCTCGCATGTGTATTTATGTCAAAACGTATTAGTGTCAAATTCTGCTATTGATTATTTTTCTAGGAAATGTTTTGTGGTTTTAAGAAATAAGTCAGGGAATTTTAAATAGTAAGATCTTTCTGTACGAGGTCTTCAATGTTACCTTGCTATTGAATTTTACTCCATATAACGCTAGTTTTGCTCGTTTCTGCTAGTAGATTATATTTTTTGTACCGTTTTCAATACCATTTTACACAGTATTCTATACTCCCCTTTTTATCTCTTATTGAATATTGACTTTTTCTGTTGAACTAATTATATTTAATTTTAAGTGTTAGTTTTCTGCGTTTTCCAAATATTCTACTACTTACTTTGTGCTTGTTTGTTATGATAAATAAATAGGAATCTTCTTGTTCGTTTCTGATAAATTTATTATCTAAAATATATAAAAAATAGAAACAACTGAGCAATATCCAAAATCACCTCTCGAAATTCACCAAAAATTATCAAATAATTCTCTCTCATTAACACGATTTAATCTAGCTCTACCTACAGTTTAAACTTTTCAAGGTGATCGTTGTTTTTAAATTATATAAAAAATATTTCAAAAATTACGACGAGGATGGGATTCGAACCCACGCGGGCAGAGCCCATTGGATTAGCAGTCCAACGCCTTAACCACTCGGCCACCTCGTCATGTTACAGTGATACCTAATATGGCATGCTTTTTTAAGCGACATATTTTAAGTATATCTAAAGATTTACAGTGTAATATCACTTAATTAATAGCCGGCAATAATTACACTAAAAAACTCTAATTAAAAGTAAAATTTTATATGGATTGCTAATAAGAAAAAAATGAAATATTTTTCTCTGTGTACAAAATTTGTATGATGGAACATCGTTAGGAAAAGGGGATATAGCTCAGTGGTAGAGCATTCGACTGCAGATCGAGAGGTCCCCGGTTCAAACCCGGGTGTCCCCTACTTTTTATTTCACCAAGTTTATAAATCATTGTTTGTAATGTACACTCGCGATTATCCGAGTCTCGATTAACCGAGCCTCTGGATTAACCGAGGTAGTAATTAAAAAAAAACAAATTATGTAATAAATTAGCTTAAGAGTGATATATTTAAACAATGGTGATATCAAGTAAAAGCATTGCACTGGTTGTTGGTATGCTGAACAGATGAGTCACTAGTGTTATTGTTCTAGCCACTGTGCTTCTACTGGCCGCCTCACCAGCCAATCCTCCACCCGTCAGTTTGAGTCATAACAGCTATAGATGTTCCGTTAGTCCCACTGTAAGCTCTTACAGGTTCATTCATGTCTTCTCTTTGTGTAGTTTCTACGTAACTTAAAGTGCAATATAAGTTTAAAATGTAAACGAGTTGTGCTTTCTTTGTTTATTGCGGAAATCTATGAAGAAAGGAGAATACGAACAGACCCCTAAAGCATTATTTTTAGTTTTTTAATCTTCGAGGATTGGGAAGTCCAAATAGCGGCCCCATGCTTTAAGCCAAGGCTGTCGAATTTCACAAACGGTTTAAGGATGACGAGGAAAATTTTACTGCAAGTGATGGTTGGCTCGACAGATGGAAGGAGAGGTATGGCATCCGACAACTGAACCTTAAGGGTGAAACAGTTTCGGTCGATTCATCTGAAATTGAGCCGTTTAATTTAAAATTGAGAGATCTCATTTAAGAGCATGATCTCACGTCAGACCAAATCTTCAATCGTGATGAAACGGATCTCAATATTTCAGAATGCTTTCAACCAAAACACTGGCAACTCAAAGTAAGAAAACTGCGCGTGGATACACAAAAAAAAAGAACGAGTAACTCATTTAATGTGTAGTAGAGGTGTGCTTATTAGTTCTTTTAGACGAACTAGTTCAAGAGAACTATTTCACAAAAATGAACTAGTTAGTGAACTAGTTCGCGAAATAACTATTTGTAGGACCGAAATCGAAATCCAACCCTAACATAACTGGTTGCCAGATATCTCGTCTCAATAATCACACAAATTCGGCGCCGGCCGCCTGTTTTCTTCGGTTTTCAGTAAGTCTTTCACTACCGTACGGCGTACAAGTAGTTCGGATTCGGAACCATTTCTTTCGATCGTATGTTTAGGTTTAAATGTTTTAAATTATTATATGATTAGTTAGTTTTTCTTTATAATAATTTATTTTCCTAATCAATCCCAAACGATGAGTAACAGACGAAATAGAATTTTTTTATGGGATCATTTCGAGAAAAACGATAAAAATCAAAAATCTGCAAAATGTAATTACTCTTCATGTGATATTAGTATTGCAAGTGGTTCACTGGGCAATTTATCAAGACATTTAAGAATGAAACACTCTGCAATCAATCTCAAATATCTCAATGTTGAAAGATACATAGAAAAAGTAATAAATAAAAATGTAATTCTACCCGTTTATTTGAACCAGTTGAAAGAATCGTTCATTTGAACTATTTCGATGGTGAACTAGACATCCCTAATGTGTAGCAACTCTTCTGGATCTTTAAAATTAAGACCATTAGAAAATCGAAGAATCCAAATGCTTTTAAAATTTATATAAGTAAACTGAGAAAATAAACTAAGAAAATCTCATCTAGATGCAAGTTCGTTGGCTAGCGTTGATACTAAAGACACTAAAGCTATTTTCTTGCCACCAAACGTCACATCTCTCATATAACCTCTCTACCAAGGAATTTTCGAAGCTATGAAACGGAACTATCGTGGAAGGCCTTTCCAAGTGTTGTTGACCAGCTTGGATGAGGGAATGACTGGGACAGCAGACCTTTAAAAGATCACCGTTAAGGATGTGTCTTACTGGAGAGCTTCAGCGTGGAATGATGTGAGAGTAACAACTTTGCAAAAGTCATGGCAGAAGATTTTTCAAATTGAAGCGAAAAGTTATGGAATAGATAACAATGACTATCAACCCACACAATGTCACTCCGGATGACACATACGAGATAATCAAGAAAATATATCACTCCGTAGGATTGAAGGCGATTGGAACTGTCCTTGACAATCAGCAACAGGAAGAGTCAAACGTTTTAGAGGTCTTTCATCTTCAGCGTGGGCAAAACGTCGCTGCTTCAAAACGAGGCCAGAAGTTGACACAGAAATCTATCAAAGACCTTTTTAAAACATGAAGATGATCAAGTACGTAATTGTTTTCCTATCTATATATTTTAACTATGTACTCACATACAGGTTAACATACTTCAACTGTATTTAATAAACGAATTATATACGTCATAACTTTTAAATTGTTTGTTTATTTTAAGGTTGATCTTCACCCTCGATTAATTTGTTTCTGATCCTAGAGATGGCTCTACTGCGGCATGCTACTGTGGTAAATTTTTTAACTTAATTGTAGATTTCTACATGACGACTCTGTAATATTTTCAAATCCTAACATGAATTGCAGTTTTCTGTCCGTATATCAATTTTCTGAGTTGCCAAGTTGTGTAGACAGTAATTTTATCAAATATGCTATAACTTATATGGTTACTAGTAGACCAACTAAGCAAAGATATCTTATAACGACATCTTTATGTATAATACTTTACTGTTCTGCTATGTCAGTCGGAATATAATATACCAAATTCATTCATTATCTAAACAATTTTACCGACAAAGAAATTATGTATGTTGCGGCTTTGTTTGTGAGTATAGTATTAAATTCGTACATCATATTATATTACATTTTTGTTGATAGTTAAAAATTAAAAAGTGATCTGGTAGTGGAAAATGACAAAAATGTTATTTAAATCTGTTTATTAATATCTATTACTACATGTCTTTATGGATTAATAAATTTTACTATGTCTTCTTTGGTTATATTTATATTTCTTATTTCATGCTTCATTGTTCTGGCTTTATTGGTCTGTTTATTCTTATAATTTTTCTTTTAATAATTCTTACTTTTTCTTCATCTGTTTTCGTAAGACACATTACTTCCGCTCCTTATGCTATCATCTGCTTTTTGCGTTTTTTTTTTGTATTTTTAAGTAGTGGGTGATATTTCCAAAACACCCCGTTCTTTTCCCGCCTTGTGTGCTTGGTGGTCATATGTTGAATGTATGATTTGGAGTGGTTGATGCGTATTTAGTTATTACGGTTCTATTTGGTCCATTTAGTTCTTCAGTTTCCGTATTCGACAATTTTATAACGCCAAATGAGGACTATGTGAAAGGTGTTATTGCGGATGTGTTTATTGCTTTTACTATGTGCTTGGAATTAAGTTTGCTTTTGAGTATTATCCAGATTTAGCAATACGGCTCACACTCCCTCTAAGAGGAAAATTCACTCATCCCAAATACCTACGGTATCAAAAGGATTGAGCTCTGATGGGACTCTTTCTATATTATTGAGCCCTAGGTGACTTGGTATGCTGGAGTATCTCCCAAAAATTTTCGTAGACATCTGGACGTCGCGAGGAGTACAGCTTTATGTATGGCCTTATAAAGATGTCCATTTAGACCCAGCTGTTTTATGTTCGCTAGGTGATTTTTGGGAATAACACGAGTAACATGAGTATCCAGATTTAGCCATACGGCTCATACTGCCTCTAAGGGGAAAATTCACTCATCCCAAATACCTACGGTATCAAAAGGATTGGGCTCTGGTGTGACTTTTTCCATGTTATCGAGTCCTAGGTGACTTGGTACGTCGGTGTATCTCCTAAAAATTTTCGCACGCATCTGGACGTCGAAAGTAGCACAGCTTTCTGCATGAACTTATATAGATGTTCATTTAGACCCAGCTTTTTTATGTTTTCTAGGAGGTTTTTCGGAATGACTCCAGTGGTAGAAAGAATAATAGGTATCGTCTGGGTACTTTTCATTCTCCATTGTCTTCTTATTTGTATTTCCAGAACTCTGTACTTGGAGATCTTTTCATTGTACTTAACATGCAGATTATTGTTGTTAGGTATCGCCACATCGATTAGAGTTGTTTTTGTCTTGTTAGTTTATTAACTAGCACGAGATCTGGTCTATTATGTGCTGCAGTTTGGTCTGTGAGTACAGTGCGATCCCAGTATAGCTTGTAGTTGTCATTCTCAAGCATACTCTCAGGAACGTATTGGTAATATGGGAGATGGTTTGTTTGTAGAAATCCCAGTTTAAAAGCTATCTCTTGATGGGGATCTTCCCTACTGAGTCATGCCGTTCCTTATATTCAGTTGAAGCAAATGCCTGACAGCCTCCGCTAAGATGTTGGATAGTTTCTTGGGCTTGACATTCATATCGGCATTTGTCGTTTTGGACCTGAGGGTTTTTGACGATATATTTCAGGGTAATTTTGGTTGGTATAACCTGATCCTGAATGGCGATTAATAAACCTTCTGTTTCAGGAAACATCGTTCCTGATGTCAGCCAATAGCTCGACGCTATATTGTCGACATAGTCTTGACTGACTTCATTTGGATGTGGCCCGTGCAGAGGTTTACTTATCCAGATGCGCATTTTTTCGTTTTTAGTAAGATGGTTTATGCGCATTTCTTGTTCCCTCAGGTTGATCGGTGTTGTGTCATCTACTGCGCAAATCGCGCGATGAACAGTAGATGTCTCCGCCTGCACCTGAAAATAGTCTTAAATCGCTGCATTTGGTGTGCCTGCTTTTCTTTGGTAATGTTATAAACAGTGACTCTAACCAATCATCTGGTATTTTTCCTTCGTTGTAAATTTTGTTGAAGAAAGTGGTTAAGCAGGTAATGCTTTCCTCATTAAAAAGTTTAAGTAGTTCGGCAGGGATTTGATCTGGTCCAGGTGCTTTATTATTTTTGGCTTGCTGTATTGCCTTTTCGACTTCCGAATTCAGTATATTGGGACCTCTGTCCAACTGGTTGTCACAGGCAGTATTTGGAGCATTTTCTCTAGAAGCATCGTCAAAAAGGTCAGTGATGTATCTCTCCCATTCTTTGCACTGTTGTTCGTGATCACAAATTTTTCCGTCCGCGCTTTTAAGTATGTGAGCATTTTTCTGTTTTCTAATTCCAGCAGTATATTTAAGTTTCTTATGCAGGTTGAAGCTGTCATGCTTTTTTTGGAGGTCTTCTATTTCTTTACATAAATTCTCAAGCCAGGATTCTTTGGCTTGCTTAATTTTTCTTTTTATGCGTTTATTAATTTCACGATATTCGATAATATTTCTATTTTTGTGTTGCCGTCGAACTTCCATCAGATCTAGAATTTCTTGTGTCATCCACTCATTTTTTGCCAACATGGTAGGTGTTTTCAAAGATTCTTGTACGTTCTCTAAAATCGAGTTTTGAATGGCATACCAGCATTCGTTAATGGTTCTGTTTTCGTTTGGTATATTTGATATTCTGTGTATTTTACTATTTATTTGCTGTGATATGTGTTCGCGCGTTTGAGGGTTTTTCAGGGGGTCGAGATATATCTTACAAGGCTTAGTTGGCTTTGTTAATTTTTTCAATTTAATTTGTATTTTTGAGCAGAGTAAATTGTGATTTGAGTTTATGTCAGCGCCGGGGTAAGTTTTAACATCTTTAATATTGTTTCGAAATCGGTGGTTTATTAGGATGTAGTATATTTGATTCGGTACTATTCTGCCTTGATGTCCATCTTGAGGGGATTTCCACGTGTAAAGACGCCTTTCTGGAAGTTGAAACCAGATATTTGTAATGGCGAAGTCATTTTCTTGGAAGAATTCTATTAGCCGTTCACCTCTTTGATTTCTCTCTCCCAAGCCAAACTTTCCGGTGATGCCCTGCGTCATCTTCTGTCCAACTTTAGCGTTAAAGTCACCCATAATTATTATTGCTTCGTGTTTCTTTGTTATTTTTAGCACTTCTTCTATTTGATGGTAGAATTCTTCAATATTCTGCTCATCTGCGTCAGCAGTGGGAGCATAAACTTGGATATTTATATTTACAGGTTTAGCATTCAGCTCTATTAAAATTACTCTGTCTGATATTGGGATGAAGTTAGTGACATACTTATTAATATGCTGTTTGATAATTATTGCTACTCCATTTTGATGCATATGGTCTTGATTTCCAGAAAAATAAACGGCGTAACCATTTGCACTGAAATTCCCTTTGTTTGGCCATCTTGTTTCACTCGCCCCCATGATAGTAATGTTTAATCTGTCCATTTCAGAGAGTAGATTTCTCAACTTACCGGCTTCATATAAGGTTGTTACATTCCATGTAGCCACTTTGTATGGATTCTTCATTTTCATCGTATGTCTAGTGATGTTTTCCTCACAGGGATTTCGCTGGCTAGCGACCTGGGAAGCCCTGTGGTTTGATTGTGTATTCCTTCCCCTGCCGGATCTTGAGTTTTGCAGCCCATGATCAGTAGTATTCGTTACACTCATTTATTTCATGATAACTTTACTAGGGATCATAATGGGGTGGTTTCCCGTTGCCTTCCCCATCGCAGTATCACAGCCGCTTAACTCATAATGTGAGTGACGCCTGTGAGTATCTGGAATAAACCTACAGGATTTTTACTTTCCACAGCCTTAATCCAGTAATGACATTACTGCTGCCTAATGTCATATTCTCAGTTGATCCGCGGGTACTTATTTGGCAATGCCTTATTCGTACCTGTCCTGCATATCTGCAGGAACTTTCCCTATCAGCCATATGGGACGTGCCGTGTCGAGGTTTTAGGACATCCCCCGCCCAGTCTGTCTTCCGTGAAGTAGACAGAGCTTATGTGGCCCAAATTACAAAATATTTGTATGTACTAAACTAAATAATATAATATAAATCAAATTTTCTCACAAAGTAAAAAAAATAATTTTTAAAAGAATTAGTCCTTACAAAAGTTCTGGCAATAGCAAATTACAAAAATATAAATATTACCAAGTGTACATAAGTTTGCAAAAGAAAAAAAAATACAACCAATATAATTAACATAAGACTAGGTACAATATTTTGTTCGTTTTCATCAAACTTGTTTTTGAAACTATTTAAACTAGTAGCTTCTACTATGTCATCACTTACACCGTCTAATTTATCAAAAACTCGGTTAACTAAAAAGTTTTGCCTTAAGGTGGTTTTAAAATACTTCTTTTTCAATTTATAGTTATGACCTCTTAGTCTACCACCCCCCTCCAAAAATCCCCACTAAGAATTATATAAGTAGATATGACATCATATCTTTCTCGTCTAAGAGTTAATGGAGACAACTTGAGCTTTCTTAGACGGGTTTCATAGTCTAATATTCCATAATTAAAAGGTAGCTAGGTCCCTCTTAGTTGTACTCCTTCTAATAAATTAATGTCTTTTTACAAATGAGGTGACCAAACTGACACTGCAAATTCTAGGTCAGGTCTGACATAAGTTTTGTAGAATTTCAAAAACAAGTCTGCAGATATTCTATGAAAAGCTTTTGTAATAAATAATAAAGCAGAGTTTGCTTTACTAACTACTTTTGGTGTTTGAGTAGACCAACTTATTGTTTGACAAAAAGTCAGAAAACTTAGCATGTAAAGAAGCAATATTAGTCTAAAAAATATTTATTGTTGTCAACTATATTTGTTTTTTTGCGGAATTTTGTTGGTTAATACTAATAATAGTTGGAACTTTATTAATATACTTTATTGTTAGTTCCTTGTTAAGTAGATTACGTTTTTCCAGTTCCTCTCACACTTTATTCAAATAGTTTATTTGATATTTAGTTAAGTCATCCTCAATTGAATTCTAGAAAATTTGGTTCCTAACAACCTCATATTATTGCGCAACATAAATAATGGACTATTATTATCTGCAAATTTAACCTTTAATGGCCGTTATGCAAGGAACACTATTGTTTATAAATACTAAAATAATTTACTAAAAACGCCTAAATAGGTTTTTAAAACTAAATAAGTTTTTTATAGATAGGTATAATACTTATAGAGTGTAAATTTTATGATATCATACTTTCAAAATAAAAGTTGCAGTATCTACTATTCTGTAACTCTAAAAGTTTCAGCATGACCAGTTTAAAATTTAAACCGATAACATTCCTACTAAGTTTTGTTATATTCTGCCAAATTGTTGTATAGTACATCCACTAATAATTTTCCAACATAAACATGCCTCATTCTGGTATCAAAGAGACCGCCTTTCAAATCAAGGTTGTCAGACATATTTCCTAAAATTCCTAAGGTTATATTTAAAAAATATTCCCTATTCTCTAACGACACTCTTAAAAAATAATATGAACATATTCTCAAAAAATATATCTATAAATTAATTAACTAGGTACTAATATTCCCATGGACTCTTCACTAATGAATTAAAGCAACCGTGAACTTTGTATATATTACTTATACTCAAGTAATTTTCGAATATCGGCAACATTGTAGTCTGGAGAGAATTTGGACGTTGGGTCTATATCGACGTTGCCATGTTGGTGAATTTAGCGGTAATACTCTTATAGATATAATGATCGACTTTTAAGAAATCAGACAACTTTTAAGAATTCAAGTTCTCAAAAACGGTTTCAAGAATTGTATTATTTTTTTTTCCAAATTTCATTGATCTTGACCTTACCTGGAAACATGAAAAATTGCAGATATATTAATATGGTATTAAAGTTACATTCACTAATTTTAAACTCATGCATTATGGCAACAGCGAACCGCAAAGCCATAAATCGTAATGAACACCTGTTTCGTCTCGCTAAGTGACACCCTAAAATATTTCATTTTGCAACCAGCAATCAGAGGCGGAGGCTTATTATAAGGTAAGTAATATTATATTTTTCTAGGATGGCATTTTGGAAACCATTTGATACGAATGATCAAGATGCATCAACTTCTGTGTTATCAATAAATAATGACAATTATGTTAATGACAGCCCCGAATTAAAAAAATAAAGATTTGCACGTACTATCCCAAAGGATAGTTTTAAATATGTATGAGTGTTTGAAAAAAGAAAATATTGGGATGGCTGATAATGCAATTGTTCGAGAATTCATGTATTAACAAAAATCGGGTATAAGACGATATATACCTACAATTGAGGGGTCCGGCAGTAAAAAATGGTAAGGGACAATAAAGAAGATTTGAGTTTTGAAGTGTTGAATTTAAAAAAAAATATTGTTATATTTTTTATTAAAAAATATAAAACTATGAATAATGCTAAAATTAGCTGATTATGTTGTTAATCAGGAGGCAAAATATGAAATACCAAATATTTTTTTTACAATGTTTATTGAGGAAAATATGAAAATATGTACTACAACTTAACATTATTTACCTAAAATATTTGAAAAATTTAACGTAACATGTTAAGTGGTGTTGACTTAACATAACATAATTTGGTAGGTACTAGGAGGTTATTTTAAATTTATATACCATTCGTGATAAACAGCTGGAATCCATTCCAAGAATGATTTTACATCTTTCAGTTTTTCTGAATGAATACTAAGGGGATGATTATATTTTTGAGTAAGTGTAGGAAATTTTTCTTCTGTAGCTGTTGGTCTTCCTCTTTTATTCAAGGACATGGAATTAAATAATCCGTTGTATGATGCTGAATATTGTATATTTCTGGGAACTTCTGAAGATAGACATAATTTCACACTACTTTGTAAAATACCTACCGGTTGATTAAAATAGCTTTTCAGTACTGAACAATCGTATATATCCTCTTGCTGGACCCTAGTTACTAGAAAAGGTTTCTTTTTCTGACACTTCTTCAAAATATCTTCCCAGTGATTGGGCGAATATACCATTTCACAGTTTTTCTTGACATAATTTTCTACAACAGAAAAGTCTCTGTCGCTTGGCAACATTGTATGTCCTACCTGAGGAAATATATGAACTATTTCTTTAAAATAGTCATTTTGTAAAAGATATAGCCAAAGACCAATGATGGTCCAGTTTTTATTTTGTCCGCAGCAATTGTCTGAAATAGCTATTAGTTTTCTGCCATGAATATTATTTTTCTCAAAGTACATTTTGAGACAGCTAGCTATTTCGTCCGACCCTCTTTTAGCAGTGGATTCATCCCACATAAAAAAGTGACCCTGACCATCTCCAAGGGAATGTATGCTTAAATTATAGCACCATAATTTTCTCTTATAGAACATGGGACCAGTGGTAAGCTTTGGTGTGGGAAGGGTTTGCTGTAGATCAAAACTAATTGCATGCACATCTGGGTTTAAGTTTGCTTCCTCTACTGCGTCTCTGACTGCCTGTTGACCTGCTTCAGCTTTTCTGTGATGTAATTCTTGTTCAGTTTTAATTTTTTTAACCTCAGTTTCATCATTGTGTAACTTAGCATTTTCTAAAGCTACTGAAAACTTATCGCATGCTTGACATGTATCCATTTTCGGAGTTTTGAAACTTATATTATATTCTTCAGTAAATATTCTTCTGAATTTATCTGCAGAAACTGGAGTTATCTTTTTCAAAATGCATTCTCCTACATATTTCTCATAACAAGTCTGAATAGAATATTCCATACTCATATATTGTCTAGAACTGTCAGCACGGGTGTAATGGCTTTTGTACTTAGGTAAGCTTTCAATAAAAGATTTCAGAAAATCTATATCAGAATTGGAATATTTTTTAGGATGATTTGAATGTCGACCTCTTAGATCTGATTTTGGAGTATTTGATCCAGTTTTTAATTGTTTTACTAGATTTTCAACTCGACCTCGATTTTTCTGTAAGCCATGGATACTTAGGAAAGCCATTTTGCATATCTTAACATCTTTCCCTTGTGATTTTAATTTATATTCAATAGTTTGAGATCTTTTTGACACTAGTGCTTTAGTTTTCTTCCTAGTCACATTTTTAGATCTCATACAACCTTGTAAGTAAGCATTTTGTGTATCAAAACTGTTCATGCCCCAAAAATTAACAAAAATTGTCTGTAGTTCTTCATGAGAAGCAAATAACTCATAGCATTTATTGGGGCAACTACACGGTGGACCTTGTGTTTTTGATAAAACAATATTTCCCTTACCTCTGTATTGTTTATATTCTTTTCCGCGATTTCTGAGCTCTTTTGTTTTTAATTGCTTACTTAAATTGCGTTTCCTTTTTCTAGATTTTGTGTCTGAAACAGAATATTCTTTTTCTTGTTTACTGTGTTCATTTAATTCTCCTCTATTTTCTTTTTCTTCCTCCTCTTCTTCTTCAGTACTGGACTCTGGGTATGTGTGAGAAGAAATTTCTTGAAGTCCATGTTCTTTCAAAAGTTTTCTAAAACATAAATAAAAATAATATTAAGTATTATAGTGCTGCAGAGAATTCATTTTCATATTTGCAAGTAAAAAATGTTAAGTTTTTATGCAAAGTGAATGTGGATGTAAACAATGTTAAGTACATCCTTTACCATTTTTTACTTGCAAACAATGATTCTAAGAATATAAATAAATTACCTTCTTTGTAGAAAGTTAATCGAGCTAGCTTCACTAAATATTTGAAATTCAGGATCTTTATCTGAGTCGTAATCATCATAGCTCTCAGAATTGTCACTATTAACATCAAAAAAGTCATTTAGATTTGAACAACCTGCTTTGTATTCCGCCATCATGGACACATAACATTATTTTCATGCTTATGCATGTCCCTTACCAAATTTTAAGAAATTAATCTGACGCCACCTATTATTCGGAGGATAAAATAAGTCAAGTTTTCTGCGTTGCCATGTCCCTTGCCATCTTTTACATAATATTTCGGGAAAAATCAAAATTTGTCCGTTACCATTATTTACTGCCGAGCCCCTCAATTATTAAATTGGGCACTGTTACAGATCATTCCTTAAAACGAAAGCGACCAAATAAAAAATTGGGTAGGATTGACATTGCTGCAAAAGACGTTATTCAGCGAACAGTTTACAATTTTTACAAAGAAAATAGAGTGCCTACTTTAGAACTGATTCGTGAAAAATTGAGAGATTTCCCTGAATATAATTATACATCTTTGGAAACACTGCGCGAGATTTTGATAAGTTGTGGATTTAAATATAAGAAATTAGATAATCGAATGGTAATAATGGAATCTCGGCGTATTGTTGAACTTCGACGAGAGTATTTGAGTAAAATAAAACAGTATCGTAATTCAAACAGAAAGATAATCTATTTAGACGAAACCTGGTTCGATACGCATGATGATGTCAAGTACGGCTGGGTTGACAACACAAACAAGTGTGCGTTAAATACACCGTGTTCACGAGGAAAACGTGTTATTATTCTTCATGCCGGAAGCAAAGATGGTTTTGTATCTAATGCATTGCTATTGTCGGCCAAAAATATAACAAACTCTTCTGCCGATTATCACGAAGATATGACAGCCGGTTTATTTGAAAAGTGGTTTGTTGAACAACTCTTGCCCAATATTCCGCCGAATTCAGTGATTGTTATGGATAATGCTTCGTATCATTCCCGCATATTAAATAAAATACCTAATAATAACACGAAAAAGGACGAAATTTTAAAATTTATGCAACTTAAAAACATTACTGTTCCTAAAAAGATTCCAGTAAAGAAAAAATTAATTAGAATAATCAAAAGTCGGAATTTTAAAAACGAATACGTTACTGACAGCATTTGCAGCAGGCACGGCCATACTCTTTTGCGATTACTCCCATACTATTGCATTTTTAATCCAATTGAAATGGTTTGGGGTACCGTAAAAAAACGATTGCGAAAATATAATCAGTCTCCAACATTAAGCGCAGTGGCCATTGAGAATATTCGAGAAGTAATTATTGGCATTAATAGCGATGTGTGGAAAAATTGCGAAGCTCATGTTGTAAAAATAGAAAACGAATATCCTGTTTTACCGGCAATAGCACCAATAGTTATCCAACCTGGGAACGATTCGACTTCAGAAGACTCTGACGATTCTTTTTAGTCCTTCTAATTAATTTCTTTACATCTATCGCGATGCATCTTGAACACTAGTATTCATTATTATACAGTGTGTCGCATTTAAGATATAGACACCTCTATATATCAGCTATCAAAATACATACAGATTTGAAATTTTGCACAGTCATACATGTTGATAGTGCACATTTTTTTAAGATAATGCGAAGATGCATATTAGGTATCGCATTTTTCGGATTTTCAATCGCGTATATCTCCAAAACTATTAACTTTTGAGAAAAATGACATAGATCTTATTTAGAGTAAAACCTAAAAAATATTTTTTGGAGCACAGAAGGTGATATTTTGAATTTGTTTAAAAAATTGTTTAAACAATTTCTGCCCAAAAATTGAGAAATTTTCCTGAATATAATTATGTAAAAATTAATAAAAATTATATGATTTTTCTTGAAATATGCGTTTGATGAACTGATCCCTTTTCTTAATTTCCACGCCAATGGTCGGCATTGGCATCAAAGAATCTCAAAAGCCGATGCTTGGCAAACTGACATTGGAAAAAGTATAAAAACTAATTGATATGGCAACCCTGTTACTATTTCGTTTCGTTTGAAGCGTTTCGAAGCCGAACGTAATGCTATCTATCGATGATAAATACTACAACTGTTTCAGATGGAGCCATCTCCCTATATTACACATTTGAAGGCGGCGGTTCAAGACATAATTCTTGTTTAACGAGATTTTTCATATGTTTAGGAAAAAATATTTAACGTTTTATTGCAAATATTTTCCACTTTTACAGTTTTATATATGTTGTTATTAAAAAAATTTTTGGTTTCTTACCGGAAGCTTTATTATAAGCAGAAACATACTATTTTTTCCTACTGGGACAAAACTGTAAATTCAAAAATTTTAAAAAAAATTCCTAAGTATTTCTTATAATTATATCTTGATGCTGTAAAAAAATTAACAAAATTATATGTCTGGTTTTCCCGCTTTATACTTGGAAAAAAGTAGTTTTTTTGAGTTTTTTATAAAACGAAAACATGAAGTTTGCTTAAAAGTTGTCAAAACATTTCTAGTCATCTCATACACCTTCTCAAATTTTTTCAAATTTTTTGAATTTGGAATTTTTTTTTTGGGGGGTGCAGATCAACCTTAAGCAACCCCCGATTTCTGGGTTATCCGAGTTTTTCGGTATCCGAGGTATGTGCGGTCCCAATTAGCTCGGATAATCGCGAGTCTACAAATTTTGTATGATAGAACATTGTTAGGAAAAGGGGATATAGCTCAGTGGTAGAGCATTCGACTGCAGATCGAGAGGTCCCCGGTTCAAACCCGGGTGTCCCCTACTTTTTATTTCACCAAGTTTATAAATCATTGTTTGTAATGTATTAAAATAAAACAAAAATTCATAAAGCAGAGAAAAATATATTTATGTAATGCAAATTCTTGTTCTTCTTTTTATGTAGACATGACTATCTGTTTTTCAATGTGGCTCCAGTAAGTTGTCGTTTCATCGTTTTAGTGGTCTTTCTACTGATTGTCTTCCTATTGTGGAGCCGTCTCTTGACGTCTTTACTACTCTGTTTCTATATAAGTCATTCGGCTTATATAATCGTTCCATTCTACTATTCTATTTTTTACCTACAAATTTCTATTTCTATATTTCTTGCTCTATTCGATAGTGTTTTACCATCAATCTTTTGTTTTCATATCTGCTCTTTTTACCGACCTTTTTGTCTTCTCTGTGTCAGGTCGTGTTTTTGCGGCGTACGCCATTGTCTGATGACGGTTTTTTGAATTCTGCCTTTCATGTCTTTCCCGATATTTTTATTTCTCCATATTGTTTCATTCAACCATCTGCAGCTTTGTTTGCTCTATTCACTTGATCTTCATTTTTTTCTTGAGAAATTAAAATGTTAAATTAAAAATGGGAAATTAAAATGTTAAATTTTCTGGCGGTCGTATTAAATTGGTAAAGCATACGTTTTAAATCATCTTCACTTTGAGAGAGTAGTTTTGCGTAGTCTGCATAGCAGATTATATTAAGTTGTTTTTCTCCCATTTAGTATCCCAGTATTATTTCATTCATAATAAAGGTAACAATAGATGACTCACGAAATCTCCCTGTTTTATACTATTGTCAGCTCCAATGGGTCAGTTAGTTCTTCTTCTACTTTTACTTTTATTGTGTCATTTTGGTAGATATTTTCGGTCGTTTTGATTATTTCTAAAGGTATCTCTCTTGCGTACAATAAGTAAAAAAACTTCCTTTTATTTGATCCGATCAAATGCGTTCTTATGGTCCACGAAACATAGATATGCCGGTTTGTTGTATTCTAACAATTTCTCTTGCACTTGCTTCATTATAAATATAGCGTTGGTGCATGATCTTCTTGACCTAAAACCTTGTTGTTCCTCTGCTAGTGTTATAATTTCATTCAGTTTATTTGTTATCACTCGGTGGATAATTTTAGTGTTGTATGTAATGTAAGGCAAATTCAACCAACTAATTCAGCTCATAAGAAATTAGGTACTAATAGAAATAGAAAAAAGAGTAAAATAAATGGAAAATTATGTTGTGTAGCTTTAATTATAAGAATAAAATATTAAAATGCATACTCGATTAAAGTAATAAAAGAGTGAAATAAAAATAATAGGCAATTAAGAAATCAAAATTAACCCTCAACTGGCGTGGTGAATATTTTGAGCGTAAATGGCGTTCGAGACAGAGACAGTTTCGCCATGTTAATCGCCAACGTCAAGGGGACTTGATAGGGCACGTTAAGAAGAAGAAGAAACAGCGTTCTGATGTCTCGTGGACCGCGTATGTAACAATTAAAAACATGCATTACTGAAGAAGAAAAGCTAGTTTTTCATTTTTAGTATATTATGTTAAATATAATTAACCATTATATACAAACAAAATTTATTAAAAATCCTTTGTAAAAGGTATATATTTAAAAACCCTCATATTTTAAATATATACATTCATATCCAACCATTAACAATAAAATTTCTAGAACTCAACCTCCTACATACATGTGTCTAGTTTCTATTTTCCAGGTACCAAATGTTGAAGAAACATAAAGGGCCTTATATTAAAATCTCTATTTCACAACATTACTGCACACATGTATAGTTGGTTGCCCAACTACAACCACATATTTTTCTTTCCATATCTCATCTCATATACATAATTTTAAAACAACAACATTGATGGTTGATACTGTTATATTAATTTATTTTATTTTCACAATTTTAAATAACGTTGGCGTTTGTCTTAAGTACAAACATACAGTTATATTGACTGCTCTGTTACGACGTCCGTCCTAACTTGTCAACATTGTCATTCCAATCAGTTGCTTCCATACAGTCCTCGTAGACACACTGTCTCAAGACTAGCAACTTCAACGTGGAGTCATATGTCGCCATGTTACCTAATCCAACGGTAACTTTAACACCTCGGCATATTATAAGAAATACTGTAAAGTAAATGTAATTATTAATTTGTTAACGGGTTTTTACCCATATATTTGGTGGCTACATTCATGTACTCCTAAGTATTAACCACACTTTGCATTAACCTTAGTCAAAATTTAAACCTCATGTTCTTTTTAATTAAGTGGTTATATATTTTCTAGGACACATGGATTCCGAAAACGTTTTGTCTAACTTTTGGGTTTTTAAATATATACCTTTCACAAATGATTTTTAATAAAAATTTTTAATATATGGTCTTCAGTCAACTACAGGAACGTAGATTCCTTGTGGATTTGTATACAAACACTTTTCAGGACAAAAAATTGTTTTGAAAATGTCGCTATGAAAAAAAACACGAGCAGACATTACTTGAAATAAATCATTAATAATAAGAAAAATTGCACACGTAATTTACGAGTCATTTTGCACTTTGCTTTCCGCAAAATCTAGGCAAAATTTTTTAGAACACTCTAAGCAAATAGGTATTTTGCAAGAAAAATACAGATATGCAGTTTTCCTCTTCTTTTTTGGTGGACATATGGAGCAAGTTTTTCGATTTTCTCGTGTTAGTTTGTCGGATGAACCAGTATTAGTTTCATCATATGGCACATTTTTCTCCCCTAGGATATGACCGATTGACATTCGAAGTTCAGGAGGTAGTCTTATATTATGAAACCCTTCTCTCATATATGGTTCAATAAACTGATTAGCAACAATCTTCATGAATTCCATCCTAGTAAGAATGTCTCTATCACGGTGTGGTTGATATATAATAAATGAATTTGTTGTACTCTTGTCAAGAATTCGGGAAAAGATTGCCATTGTCCAACGACGGGTTCGGCGACCTGAAGAATAAACACTACATTTTTGATCCATTAAATCAACGCCATCTTTGATGTTGTTATAAAATACATTTATTCCATCTTTCTCAGTAAACGGATCTGTTTCTATCGCATGATGAGCGGAAGAAAGAAATAAAACATCCTTGTTTTTCTTCGGCACGTGTGAAAGAATTGTATAATCTTTAGTAAATCCATAAAGTGAAGAACTCACGTGTCTATTACGTGGGGGTAAAAATTTATTAGGAACTTCCCTTTTATTTTTTTATTGTTCCCATAAGAGTGAGACCGTTAGTTCTAATTCCATTGATGTATACCAATTATCTGTAGTAACGTTACGGTTACTGCCAAATATTAGTTTGCACAATCTAATAACAGCTTGGGTAGTTATACCAATTTTTTTCTGCTTCAGAGAGTTCAATACTATCACTACCCTTGCCACAATATAGATATGTGTTGTAAATATAACACGTTCTGGAGTCGGCAAGACATTGCAATTAAAAAAAAGGTTAGATCTTTGTAAATGAGTATATTTAAAAAACCCTTAAAAGGGCTACATAAAATTACACGAACGTTTTAAGAATAATAATTCCATCATCAGATTTAAAAATGCCTAAAATAAGTATAAACCATTTAGTTAAAGCAAACGTGGTTTTAAAATTTTGACTAAGGTTAAAAAAAAGCCAAAATTGTTATACTTACAAGTTACCAAAAATCCGGTTCAACCGGTTTGTAATTATCCATTTTGTCAATCTTCTTCTTCTTCTTCAGATGCAAATCCACTAATGGATGTTAGCGATCACATTTTCCATTAATTCTCTATTTCTTGCAATATGTATCAGGGATTGTATGTCGTTAATCCTTGTCCATTGCCTTATGTTTCGGAGCCAGGACATTTTCTTGCGTCCCATTCCTCTCTTGCCTTCAATTTTACCCTCGATTATAAGTTGGAGGAACTGGTATTTTTCATTTAGCATGATGTGACCTAGATACGCCGTTTTCTTTTTCTTGATAGTTTCGAAAAGTTGGCGTTCTTGGTTTATTCTTTTAAGGACATCTATATTTGTGATTTTCGCTGTCCATGGTATTTTTAGAATACGGCGATAAAGCCACATTTCGAAAGCTTCTAATCTGTTTATATCCTTCGTTTTGAGTGTCCAGCCCTCTACGCCATATAGCAGCACTGACCATACGTAGCACTTAGTAAACCTTAGTCTCAGTTGAAGATCGAACTCTGAACAAGTCAGTACCTTCTTGAATTTCACGAAAGCTTGTCGAGCTTGCTCAATGCGACATTTTACTTCCCTGTCCGATGCCCAGTCTTCAAAAAGCCACGATCCCAGGTACTTAAATTTACTCACTCTTTCAATGGATTTAGAATTCAGTGTTATGGTGGAGTTTTCAAGTGCATCCAAGTTTCTGGAGATGATCATGAATTTGGTCTTTCTGGTATTAATCTCTTATCCCATCCGCTTACTGTATTCTCCGATTATAGATCGACAATGTTGTCACAAATTAAGACACCATCATCAGCATATCGTATGTTGTTGATCAATACTCCATTCACCTTGATTCCCATCTCTGCATCCTCCAAAGACACTTGAAATATGGCTTCCGAATAAATGTTAAATAAAAGAGGGGAAAGCACACATCCCTGTCGAACGCCTCTTCTTATATGTATGGGCTTTGATATAGAATTATCTATTTTTAACTGTGCCGTTTTATGCCAGTACAAGTTTTCAATGCATCTTATGTCTTTTTGGTCTATATCAACTTTCTTGAGAATATGCATTAACTTGTGGTGTTGGACACGATCAAACGCTTTTTGGTAATCTAAAAAGCATAGAAACACATCCTTCCTCTGATCGTAACAATTTTGGACCAGCACCTGTGTTGCTACTATTGCTTCTCGTGTTTCTAAACCTTGCCTAAACCTGAACTGGGAATCACTGATGTCCCAGTCACATTTTTTGTATAATCGTTGATGTAGTATTTTTAAGAATATCTTTAAAGTGTGACTCGTCAGGCTAATGAGTTTGTGATCCTCACATCTTTTTACATTGACTTTCTTGGGCAGGGGAATAAAGGTAGAGCGTAACCACTGTTGAGGATAGCAGCCAGTTTCATAAATTAAATTAAATATTTTGTGTAGTGCTGAAATTCCCCTTTCATCTAGTAATTTGAATATTTCTGACGGGATCTCATCTGGTCCAGGTGCCTTATTGTTTTTTGAATTTAATATTGCTTTTTCTATCTCCTCTTTGGTGATTGAAGGGCCAGTCAGCTGGTCGTCTGTATAAACTTCACTCATGGGTCTTTCGTCATGGAAGAGCCCCTGGATATAATTTTCCCATATATCAATTTTGTCCTTTTTACCCAGCTCTATCTGGTTATCCTGATTAACTATGGTAGTTGGTCTTCGTTTTCTGTATATTCCAGCAGTCTCCTTAAGCTTTTTATGTAAATTACGGTCGTCGTGCTGTCGTTGTAAATGTTCTAGATCGATACATTGTTGCTTAAGCCATTCATTTTTTGCTATTCTTATTTTTGCTTTTATTTGCCTGTTAATGTTTTCATACATATTGCTGCCATCTTGGTCATTCTTGTGACTTCGTCGTTTTTACATTAGTATTAGTATTTCTTCTGTCATCCATTTTTGCCTCTTGTTATTTCGTTTGTACCCTAAGTGGTTATTCATGATGTCTGTTACAGCACTTGTAATCGTATTCCATCTTGGTGTTACATCTTCTGTAATGTTTGTCGTCAATATTTGAATTTGTGCGTTTATTTCATTGCTTATTTCTGCTTCCAGGATATGTGCAAGCTCTTTTGACAGTTGTGCTGAATCTACCGTTTATAAGAATGAAGTCTATCTGATTTCTTATTATGTTATGAGCTCTATCGGCTGGAGATTTCCAAGTATAAAGGCGACGGGCGTGGAGTTGGAAGCATGTGTTGGTAACTCTCATGTTTTCTTCTTGACAAAATTGTATAAGTCGGTCGCCACTTTCGTTCCTTGTTCCAAAACCATAGGGTCAACTATGTCTTCAAAGCTGCCCTTCCCTATTTTGGAATTAAAATCTCCCATAATTATGTTGACATCATGTTTCTTTGTCAATTTAAGTAGTTCTTTGATTTCACTATAAAAGTTTTCCACTACTTCATCTGATGCGTCTGTAGTTGGTGCATAAACCTTGTCAATCAACCAATTGTTAATAATTCTCAAAAAATATCCATTTGTGGAAAAAAGAGACAAGCTTCCATATATCGTGATAACAAAATTCAATTGAATAATGAATGGTTTGCTGAAAATAAATAACTACAAGAATGGAGAAAACAAAGTTCAAGGTTCATGCGATCATAATGATAGTGATACTGATAATGGTCCCATTAGAAAACAAGATTGGTAGCAATTGGGGCAAAAGTGATGTTAAAGTTCAAACATTCACAAACCATCTCAGCCAAATATTTAAAAACTTAACTCCAGAATTATAAAATTAATTCTTAAAAACTTTATGTCGAAATCATCGAGGTCAAGTTAATGTCAATCGAAGAAATGATTAAAAATCTTAATGTTGCAAGAGGTAATGTTATAATGAATCAAAGTTATCTGTATGCTTCAATGAAAAATAAGTTATTCTGATACCAAAACCAAAATTTATTATTCTAATACCAAAATCAAATAAAATTAACGAATTATCACCATGTCGCCCAGTTCGTTTTTGGCTAATTTCTTTAATGTACGGACACAGTAGTTTTTAAATTATATAAAAAAAATATTTCAAAAATTCCGACGAGGATGGGATTCGAACCCACGCGGGCAGAGCCCATTGGATTAGCAGTCCAACGCCTTAACCACTCGGCCACCTCGTCATGTTAGAGCGATACCTAATATGGCATGCTTTTTTAAGCGATATATTTTCTAGTATGTCTAAAGATATAATATATAACAAAATACACTACATATTAAAATTACTCATTTAATTAGGATTAAGATCAAGAATGACGCCGATGACACTTAAAACTCTAATTAAAAAAAAATTACGCATGAACTCCATATATAGCAAATTAATGAAATATTTTTCTCTGTGTACCAATTCCGTACGTGGAAGGTCATCACAACAAGGGGATATAGCTCAGTGGTAGAGCATTCGACTGCAGATCGAGAGGTCCCCGGTTCAAACCCGGGTGTCCCCTATCTTTTGTTTTAAAGAGTTTATACACTAGTTGTTGATATACGTAATCAGATAAGATAATACCAAAATAAATAAATAGATTAATAAAATATTTTTTTAAATGCAAATTAAACCATGGAATTACACTAATAAGAAATTAGTCAATATGACAATATAAAAGAAGGAGAAAAACAAAGGAAAATATTGTTTGGAAATTTAAAAATAAACAAGCTATTTAGAAATAATTTTGCTAAAATAAAATTATTACTACGAATGCAAGTAATAGGAGTCAAATTATACGATATTGTAATAAAATGTGTAAACAATTTTAGAAAATATCTTTGAAAATTCAGTATACTCTAAAAACGCTTCGATTTTTCTTTAGATGGTACAATCATCGGTAAGAAACTGGATTTATTTAAGACATATCTAACTCCCCTTAATATTAAAATATAATAATATTGACAAAAAATGTTCTATTCTACAAAATAAAAATCATTTTTTTTAATATTGCACTTTCTGATGCTTTTCTCTAAGATTAAGCAAGTTCAATTAAAAAGCCGTCCAAAAAACGTTGTTAGATCAGCTCAAGATGTCTTTAAATTGTGACATCCTTACATCCAATATTTCCAAACTAAGCTTCTGAGATTTCCTTGTCTCGTTCTCCAATTCCATAAACTCCTCATGAGACGGAGTTTAAAAGCGTTATTCCACTAGTCATTTCACTCCCTTATCACATACACCCAGTTTCGTGGATTCAGCCAGAAAAACAATAACTTCCTCTATGGAAACTCAAGCATCGATGTTCTTTTTGGTTATCGCTTGTGGCCACACATTTCTTCAAGTGGAGCTCATTGTTCTGTTGAAAACCTGCCGAGCGTAGTTTAGAAGAGATATAGAATGTACTATTTTCGAAACCATTTATGAAGTAACACTTTAGTATCCAGTGTTCTGGAACTATTTAAGTCCTACTGATCAATACGCGAAATTAGCATAAAAAAAACTCATAAGGTCCTTACACTAAGTCATAATGAAGTAAAACTTAGAAAATACCATGATCCTTCAAGCTTAATAAATGAGTAATTATGAGTCCATTACCAATCAGGTGAAAGGACCGCAATGCTAGCTTGAGCTCTCCTAAATACTTTGATTTAAACTCAACATCGAATCAGTGAATAAGTATTCTTCCATTACCTAAACCTTACTATTTAATATTTATATGACAAACAGATGACACTTCTATACTTTTTGTTGTTTTTTATTATTTCTTATAATTCTCAATGCTGATGAGATTGTGATTCTAGCAAGTAGCATGGAGGAACTGAGTTGCCTAATGAGTAAGATACAAAAAACAAGTCCACAATACGGACTCAAACTAAATATCACAAAAACCAAATGGATGTTAGTAAACAATAAAAGAATTGAACACGTGGATTCCTACATCTACTTGGGAACAACAGTTAACTCAAAAAAGTAGAGGCCTTCGAAATGTGGGCTCACCAACGTATATTACGTATATCCTGGACAGAGCACGTGACCAACGAAGAGGTACTACGCCGGATAGGTAAAGAGAGAGAGGTAGGAATAAGTATAAAGAAAAAAAAGTTGGAATACTTGGGTCACGTTATGAGACATAATAAATATAGAGTACTACAGCTGATCGTTCAAGGGAAAATAGACAGCAGAATGGGTTCAGGGAGGAGAAGACACTCGTGGCTCCAAAACTTGCGGCAATGGTTCGGATTGTCATCTGCTGAACTATTCAGATTTGCCGTAAACAAAGTCAGAATGGCCACGTTGATTGCCAACGTTCGGAACGGACAAGGCACATGAAGAAGAAGATAATTCTCTACCTCAATATTAAAAATCATTACTATAATTCAATCTTTAGTAATAATTTCTACTTTCACTTTAACCCCACCCTCAAGACCATATCTTCTTCTTCTTCTTCAAGTGCCCTGTCTGTTGCCAACGTTGGCTATTAACATACTAATTCTGATCTTGTTTGCGGCGCTTCTGAATAATTCGACCGATGTAAGTCCGAACCACTTCCGCAGATTTTGGAGCCACGAGTGTATTTTCCTGCCTGGCCCTCGCTTACTGTCTATTTTCCCCTGGATAATCAATTGCATTGGACGGTACTTATCGTGTCTCAATACGTGGCCTAGATACTTAAGCTTTCTTTGTTTAATTGTGCTCACGATTTCTTTCTTCTTTCCGATTCTTTGGATTACCTCTATGTTGGTGAAATGTTCGGTCCATGTCGGTACACCCATATTTCGAATGCTTCTAGTTTTCTCGTGAGCGTCTCTGTCAGCGTCCAGGCCTGCACGCCATATAGTAAGATCGGAAAAATGTAGCATTTAAATAGACGTAGTTTTAGGAGAAGAGACAAATCCTTGCATATGAGGAACTTTTTCATATTGATAAATGCTGCTCTAGCTCGTTTTATTCTCGCCCTAATTTCTGTGGTCTGTTCCCATTTTGCATTTACGTTGGTGCCAAGGTACACATAAGATTCTACATGGTCAATTAGTATGTTACTTATCCGTAATTGTCGAGCAGGTTGTTGCTTTTTGCTTATCAGCATCCACTTATAAGACATACCTTAGATAATAAAAAGTAGACCCACTCTCGACTGTTGACTTCCGGTAGTAACAGACTTACTTTCTCCCTCTCTCTCTCTCCTCTCTCTCTCTCTCTCTCTCTCTCTCTCTCTCTCTCTCTCTCTCTCTCTCTCTCTCTATCTTTCTCTCTTAGCTGGGCTCAACGCGAACGGATGTTGTCACAGCTCACTTTTTGTTTGTGGTTTCGAAAAATACCGCGAATCCTCTTGACTTTTAAATCTTATAGACAACAGGCGCAAATATGCTCTATCTCTTCGTTATTAGCAAGAGACGTGTGTAAAAATCGCTGAAGACTACTCCCGTAGGAGAAACAACCGCGAAAGGAAGCCTGCGTATATAAATACTGCGGGTGTGTGTAACAGATATATTGGAAAGACTTTTTTCTAAACCTGATTTGGCTATTATCTGTATAACCCTTTATTACCCCCCATAATTATTTTGAACCAGCCCTATTTAATACAATTCTTATAATCTGTAATTATAATAATAATTTTACATACGTACATCCTTTTTTTGTACATATTGTGGTCTAATTTCGAGCCGGATGTAAATCATTATTACTCTCTCTCTCTCTCTCTCTCTCTCTCTCTCTCTCTCTCTCTCTCTCTCTCTCTCTCTATCTCTCTATCTCTCTCTCTCTCTCTCTCTATCTCCCTCTCGCTCTTTCTCACAACTTAATTCTACATAGTGTGGCCCAAATTTAGTCCATAATGTAAATACTTATTCTCTCTTTTCTATCTCATTATCTCAACTGATTATATTTTGGTCTCCAATTCGGTTCAGACAAAATCTTTATCTCTTCTATATGTCTTTTTAGCGCCAACGCGCTTTGATTCTTCGAATATATTTATTTCTGTATATGTATATATTATTGCTTGATATATACCTTGATGCTTAATATGTGTTTTAATTATTACCTCTGTAAACTCCAATTTTGGGACTTTTGTTGTTTAAGAACTTTATAGAAAGTCAGGTAATTAGCCAATTGTCGATACTAGTTACGAGATAAAAACTTCAGGCTTTTATCAATCAAAATACCCATTATTCAAATCCTTGTATTGTTCTCTCGCACGTTTACTTATCTAGGTAAATAATTTGTTCTTTATCGGTTGTTCGAGAATGGAGAAGTTTCATAGTGTTAATAATATGTTTTTCAGTCAAATAGAGTCAAAGTATAGAATAAAACTGGTAAATCAGTAAAAGAAAGAATGAAATCCGTTAATAAATGACGGAGATATGGAATATTAAAGTTGGGAATTTCCGCGCGAAATGATTATCTCTTCGACTTTGTTTCTGACGTCACGTCTCTGTATTGGAGCGGCAGAGTACAGAGTCCCGATCCCGAATGGTCCATTTATTCTGAATTGAACCAGCAAGTGTTATACGTGTAGTAGCGTTTAAATTTTATTTTATCGTAATGGAAGAAGGATTTGTAAAAGGTCAATGTGATAACTTGCCAAAAATTGATATTTATACAGTGATGGACTTTTTTTCTTCCAATCCATCTTATATAAGTGCTGAAATAAAAGGAGTTAAACTTGAAAGTGTTGTTTGTCATGACTGTGCTGCTAATCAAGGTGGATGTAAACATACAGTAGCTTTTTTAATGTGGATTTTTAAAATTAGTGAGGCACCTGCAACTACTTCAGTAAAGTGCTACTGGATGAAACCAGCGCTTTCTAATGTTGGAAGTAACGTTAAATTTATTAAAGCCAAAGATTTTAACAAAGACTGCGCAAAAATTTCGGAAATAACAGAAGATAATGAACTTTGTAATACTTTTATTAGCGAATGCAAGAAACGAAATGCGAACAACACACAAATAATGACATATTTTAAGGATGTAAACTTAGAGATGACAGCTTCAGTACACTACCTGATCTGTAAATACAAGAGTAGTAAGTTTCAGTTTAGTTTAAATGATTTTATAACATTTTGCAAACAGAATATTACTGAAAAGCAATGTAACTTGATTGAAAAGACAACAAGCAACCAATCTGACTCTCCACTATTGTTCGAGCTGAGGTACGGCAGAAAAACGGCTTTTATTGCTCATCATCATCATCTTTGGCTCGACAATCCTCTGTGGATCTTGGCCTGCTCTAAGATTCGTCGCCATTCTGTTCGGTTTTTGGCAACATATTGTCATCTTCTGATTTTTAATATTCGTAAGTCGGTTTCAACTCCATCTAACCACCTAATTCGCGGTCGGCCTTTGCTTCTTTTTCCTACAGATGTTTCTGTGGTTAGCTTTTTAGCAATCATATTTTCTGGCATTCGTATTATGTGTCCAGTCCATCTAAGTCTCTGTGTTTTAATGAACGTTATGATATCTGGCTCATCAAAGAGCTGATACAATTCAAAATTATATCTTCTGCGCCACTGCCCTTGGTCGTTTACAGATCCAAATATTTTGCGGGGTATTTTACGCTTAAATATTCCCAAAAGTCTTTCATCTTTCTGCGTTAGAGTCCATGTTTCTGCTCCATATGTGAGGACCGGCCTCAGCAATGTTTTGTATATAATAATTTTAGTTCTTCTTTGAATGTTTCTTGAGTGTAAATGCTTTTGGAGTCCATAGTATGCCCTATTTGTAAGATTTATTCGTCTTTTGATTTCTTCGCTTGTTTTATTGGTAGCAGTCAATAGCGACCCAAGGTATGTGAAGTTGTCAACACGTCCAAAGGTATGACTTCCAAAGACTGTTTCTCGTTCCTCATTTGCTATCGGATCCTTTGTAACCAACATGTACTTGGTTTTGTCTTCGTTGATGACTAGACCGACCTGTTTCGCCGCTGTTTCTATTGCTCATGAAGTGTCAAAATGTAAAACTTTGGATGGGGTACTCGTAGAAAAAAATTTTAGGGGCATAACAGTTTAAAGAGCCGATAGCAATGCAAAGAGGTACTTAATAAATTTTTATTTAATATGTTGATGTAAATAATACTTTTTAATTTTTGTTTTAGAAAAACGCCTAGAAAACGATGTAAGGAGAGAGGTAGAAAAAATTAAAAATATTAAGATCAAGAAGTGCGGACTCTTTCTCTTAAGCGAATATCCTTTGTTGGGTGCCTCTCCAGATGGTATTACAGAAGACCATATTATTGAAATTAAATGTCCGATGAAGAACAAAAATTTAACCAAATATATTAATTCAAATAACTTAACACGAAAATGCGAAGCCCAAGTGCAATTACAAATGCACTTTGCAAAAAAAACTGAAAGCTTATTTTTGCATCGCTCACGATGATTTTGAGACTTCTAAACAAATAGATGTTTTTGAAGTGTTTTATAATGAAGAATACTGCAAAAATTTAATTAAACAGTGTACATTGCTTTGGAAGTATGTTTTTGATTGATTGATTGTATATTAAAAATAAAACACAATACGTTTCAATTACATGTTATTAATTTATTTTGAACATTAACCATACCACATGCAATCAAAACAATGAAATCCAACATACAAATGACTTTAGTATCGATACAAGCGTGAGGGGCTACCATCGAAAAATTTCTTAATCTACCTATTGATCTCTCAACATTTATACGTATCGCAGCTATACGTTTCGTTTCCATTACTTCCAATTTTGAACTAACCGTGTTTGCAGAAACGCTTGGAGGTCTTATAAGATGACAACCTTTAGTTTCTAGCAAATGAGAATGTTTTTAAAACCCCTGTCAGCCATAACAGAATATCCCGGTGACAAATTCAACAAAAAGTCACAATCTTCAAATATTATTGTGTCACTGGCCCTTCCACCATAACCATCCGAAATGTAATTAATTAATCCATCAGGTGTAATGGAAATCAAATATTTAATTGTATTACAATGTTTATATTCAGACCAGGTCAAAGACTGTTGCTTGGCACTCGAAGGTTTTTCTATTCGTACTTCAAAGCAATCTAATACACTGATGGTTTAAAATATCTCTTTCTAAAAGATATGGGTCTTCTTCTTTATGTGCCGTCTTCTACCGAAGGTTGGCGACCATCATACGATAGGTTTCTCTGTTTTGTGCCGCATGAAATATGTTCGCAGCTTCTGGTATTTGAAACCATTCTCTCAAGTTTCTCAGCCAGGATTTCTTCTTTCTGCCCAAACCTCTTCTACCTTCAATCTTGCCTTTCACGATAAGCTGTAGCAGACTGTACTTATCATTACGGAACACATGGCCCAGGTATGACGCTTTCCTCCTTTTAACAGTTGCTAACAATTCCACCTCTTTACCCATTCGTCTTAATACCTCTGTGTTGGTCACTCGGTCTGTCCAAGGTATTCTCAGTATGCGTCGATACAGCCACATTTCTAGAGCCGCTAACTTCTTTATAGTTGCTGCTGTTAACGTCCACCCTTCTACGCCGTAAAGTAGCGTAGAGAGTACGTAGCATTTCGTGGCGCGCCATCGGAGTTTAATGCTTAGGTTGCGGTTGCTTAAGAGCATTCTCATTTTGATGAATTTGGATCTTGCTATTTCAATTCGGATCTGAATCTCTACTTCTGGGTCCCACTTGTCATTTACTGTATATCCCAGATATTTAAATCGGTGTACTCTTTCAATACGTTCGTCTTCAATATGCAGGTCGATATGTTGAAATTTTTTTACTGATCACCATAAATTTAGTTTTCTTTCTATTGATCTTCAGTCCAAATCGGCTGCCAGTTGTATTAACTCTATGTAGCATCATCTGTAAATCTTCGATGTTATCGGCCAGTATAATAGTATCATCTGCATATCGAAAATTACTTATTGGTACGCCATTAATCTTGATGCCCTCATTGTACTCTTCTAGTGCCTCTAGAAATATTTGTTCCGTGTACAGGTTGAAAAGCAGTGGCGAAAGAATACAGCCCTGTCTTACCCCTCTAGAAATGGTTATGTTTTCACTCACCATATGTCCATTCTTATGAATCTGAAAGACGTAATAGTTCTATAAGTTTGTCTTGTTTGATAGTATCGAATGCTTTCTCATAGTCGATAAAACAGACGTAAACATCTTTCTGTTGATCCAGGCATAGCAAAAGATATGAGTAACTTCTCATAAATTTGTTTCATCGGCGGAAAAAAAATAAACTCTTTCATGCGGTTGGCTATTAACGGAACTGTTCTGTTAAATATTTTTCCTATTAAACTTGTGCTGACATCGAAGTCAATGGTCAGACGTATATATGGGTTGTTAAGACGAATTTTTTTTAATGAAATTAAAATATCTCTTACTGTCGAAGCAATGCTTTCAGATAATTGTTTTGTTAGAAAATATACTTCTTCTGGTAATCCCAAATAAAAACCGATGTTAGTATTGTTTTTAAGTATAGTATCTTTAAAAAAGTTAGGTTTGATTGTATTTGACATGCTATCTGAACTTGTGCTACTACATGATGACACAGACGTTTTTGAAGGAGAACCTTCAAATACTTTATATATACCCCAGGTTAATTAACTCTCTATTCAAGCTCAGAATATATCTACTCCTACTTTTTTTACTACAAAAACCTTTAGACTTATTGTTAATTGCAAAACCTTGTGAAAAAGATGGTTTCTCTACCGATTTTTAAAAAAATTATCCCACCTCCAAATAAGTCGATACCTTCTTAACTAATACACGAAAATCAAATACTCCTCACACAGCCTCGTACTGCCACGGCTACGATCACATTCCCTTCAAGACAAACTGTTTGTACTTACACAATCCCACAATATAATTTATTAGATTCAATGGAACCTGGCTTCTCTTCTGTTACTGTTGCCCTACCATTTTTAGTGGGCCAAGTAACAATAGCCCACGCACTATCCAAAAATATTCACTAATAAACTTTTACTAATCAAACCACGTACCCAGTGGTATCTTATACTCTAAAAAATTCTACAAATACTGGTGATATCTTTTCAAGCGCCAATAACTTGGAAGGGTTGCATATACTCTATTCTCAACTATGCTCGATTCTGAATACTCATGGTATTCAACTCTACATAATATATTCAAATTCTCGTGCATTTTCAAATGAATGTAATATGGTCTTCACTTTATCAGTAAATCTTTACTTAATTAATGGTTCGACTAAAGTCCTAGGTATTAACTAATCACTTGATCAAGACACTTTCTCTTTTAAGTCTGTGAAGTTGGGCCTCCCCTAACAAAAAAAGTGTTCACATATGTTTCACGGATGTATGACTCCTTAGGAAAACTCTTATCTTGTATAGTAGACTAGGTAATTAAAGAAAGTAACTAAGTTATAGTGGGCACGTAATTTCGTGAGAAAATTTACAGAGGCCAAATCAAGCAAAATACTAGTAAAATGGCAACGTGTAGCGTTTACGCTACTGACTAGTCCAATTTAAACCCCTCAAGAAATTTTTATTACCCGCCTACGATCGATTTTGAATCGACATTTTCCCCCACACGCGCTGTTATCGCTTTGAAAGGAAGATCGATTTTGTGCGGAAGCGAAGCGGTTAGTTTTGGTCAGAACTGATTGCAGCCACGCCAACCGGTGAAATTTTTCACCTTCAAAGTGACGGAATTGGAACAAAAAAATAATTTGGAGAAGAATAAAATAGAAATATTTATAATAATAATTTTTTTTTAAATAAACAATAATCTAAAGAGTTCCACAGAAAAGGAAGATTTTTTTTGGCGTGTTGCAGTTCCATGTAAGTAAATCATTTCATACGTATTATCTCTTTATCATATAATCAAATTTATCATTGTATTTAGTATTTCTTTAGAGATTTATTTTTGAGTTCCGAAATAATTTAAATATAAAATTTCCTTGATTTACTTGCAAAGAACAGAAGGTCATTTTTTTATATAGTTAAACTTAAATTCTGTTTTATTCCATGTCGTTACCATTAAGTTTTTTTTGGTTTTTTTTACCTAATTTTTTTGGTGGAATATAAAAGGTTCTACAAATGTGGGACAGCCTTCTGTATTCTGCGCATGTTTATTTCATGGCGCAAGCTTGCCATGCCTACGACAGTAACTTCATAAATTTGACATGATGTTGACTTAACCTAATACCTAATGTTTTGATGTTTTGCTTTGGTGCAGTCAATCCATGCTGCTACACCTATTAAATTACATTTATATTACATATTTATTAAATTAAATAATAATTTTAGATTCCGTCACGTGAAAATATTATTTTCACTTTACTTGAGGATATTCTCTTGAGAATATTCCCTCAAGGATACTAGTAACAGAATCCTTAGATACATAGTTAGCAAACCCGTGGATTTTGCTGTCACCCAGAGACCAGTGACTGGTTGTGGCTTTTGTGACCAGGATTCATCTTTACAGCCACAAACTGATGTAGCCGTGCCAAGAGGAGTTTTTCCTATGGACTTATAGTGCTGTAAAGATAAGTCGTTTAACTATTTGACCTTTTGTATTACGTATTACTTTATATTTACTGTTAACTGATCATATGCATATGATAAGGTGAATACCTTTATGATAATTTTTTTTTGATAATTTAATTATAAAATATTCGGGAGGAAAAGGGGACACTTCATGTGTTATTAGGTTTTAACTAGGATTTAGAGAGTCTGACCAAACTCACTTTTTTTTTTTGATATAATATTTTGTTAATATAATACAATTTGATATTAAGAGGGACATAAATTTAATGTGGTTTGTTTTTAAATATTATATAATGAGTATGGAACAACTCATTTTTTGGATGTAATATATATATTTAATATAATTGTAATAGAGATTTATCAAGTTTGATATCTTTACAATATTGTCATTAGTGCCTCATTTTAGTAGAACTAATTTAAATTTAAATGACTACCTTTTTGTTTTAAGACTTTGGCTACCCTACGGACTATTCTTGTTGTATACTAATATTTCATATTTTATTTGGCCAGTGGTAGTGACTATTCGTTTGTTGAGGGGCTATTAGGTCCCATTGTATGTGTACACCATCCACTACCACTGTTATTTGGCTTTGCATTATATGTAAATTGTTTATACACATATACCTATATACATTTGTTATAAATATATTTATTGTTGCTATTTTGAGTTTTATTTCAGTTCTACTAACCAGTATATAACATAGCAAAACAAGATTATTATTTGGTATTTTTGTATTTCAGAGTATTATCTCCAGATTCATTTGTTACTTCAAAATCTCAACTATCGTTGAGTTGGCGCCCTTCTTTTCTCTTCTTATTGTTCTCTTTCTATAAATTTATTCCCAGTGACCTTCTTTAGTTGTATCACGTTTGATATTACCAGGTCTCATTTCGTTTCTTGTCTCATTAGCTCAGTATCCTTGCTATCTGTTTAAATCTTTAAAGCCACAATCCAGTGCATTGAAGCTAGCCCGAACACTCACTTGAGATTTAGTGTCTCTTTGGCCATTTAAATTTGTTCCTCTGAGCTTAGCCCTATTTTTAGTATTTTTTTTTCATCACTTCTCTTTCAGTTCTTCTGAACTTTGTAAATTCACACGTTTTATTCGTTTCAATTGGCGCCCTACAGATGACTGGTATCGAAAAATGTTGTATGATGTACAGAATGTACCAGGTAAATTTCCTGATTTTAAAGTTGAACATGGTGTTTTGTATAAACATGTCTTAAGTTCCATGGATGCCCTTACTGGAATGTCGGATTGGAAGATAGTCGTTCCAACTCCTAATAGAGCAGAGGTTTTGGCCACTTTTCATGACCATCCTACTGCAGCTCATTTTGGTTTTTACAAAACTCTCCGTCGTATATCGGAACTCTATTACTGGCCGAAGATGCGTCAAACTGTACGTAGCTATATCGCTAAATGCAAAATCTGTGCTACATGCAAACCGACAAATCTTCCCCAACCAGGTTTAATGGGTAGTTATCGACGGATTGATTTTCCATTTCAACTGATATCTTTAGATCTCATTGGTCCGTACCCTAGGTCCTATAAAGGTTCCCAATATGCTTTAGTAGTTGTTGATTATTTTACTAAATTTCCTTTGGTCCATACCATGTCGAAGGCAACTACTTCTTCTATTATTAAATACCTCGAGAATGAGGTTTTCTTAATTTATGGTGTTCCCCAGATCGTGTCTTGCGATAATGGACCTCAGTTCACAGCTAAGGCTTTTCGCGATCTCATGGCTAAATACAATGTCCAAAAGATCTGGTACAATGCGAACTATCATCCACAAGTCAACCATACCGAAAGAGTGAACAAATCAATCGTGACCGCTTTACGATCTTATTCTTTTCCTGATCAGAGAGCTTGGGATACTCATATTCACTCTATAGTACAAGCGATCAGGACTTCTTCTCACGAAATAACCAAATGTCCTCCATCTTATTTGATGTTTGGTCGTCATGTCCCTCTTTCTGGTGATTATTTTGGTAAGATTTCAGAGAATGCCAATAACTTTCCTACAATATCAGATAAGTTACATCGCCTAGAAGATATTCAGCATCTTCCTGATATTTATGTAGATGTTCGCAAACGGTTGAAAGCATCTTATGCTAGAAATAAATGCCAGTATGACCTGAGAAAGCGAGCCTTATCTTTCAGAGTTGGAGATTCTGTTTTAAAGAGGAACTTTGTCAAATCTGATAAAGTGAACTTTCAATCGGCCAAGTTATGTCAGAAGTACATACCTTGCACAGTTATTAAGGTGATTTCTCCTTTAATTTATGAGTTGAAGGAAACTTCTACTGGTAGGAAACTAGGAAGGTTTCATGTCAAAGACTTACTGGAGGATAAAACAGTAGGTCCACATAACTTGTCAGATAATTTGGATTCTTCATCTTCTGATGAAGATTAACTGGTCCCTTATCACTTCTGTTCCAGTTTGGTTTTTAAGATCTGTTTATCAATTTTGTTTACCTGAAAAAAAAATCATAAGATGTTGTGCTATTTTGCCTTCTATTTTTTTTTTTATCTTATCTTAATGTTGGTTATTATCTTAGTTTATGGACTTGTTAATTTTGTTGTTTGTTTTCTCTTAAAAGTCCAACTGCATATCATAGGAGTACAGGATGGATATATGGGAATTTCCCCATCTTGAGTTCTGAGTTGAATAGATATTTACAGGGATAATTAGGAAAACATTCCAAATATTTTCTTTATTAGTGTTGTATAGTTTTGTGGATCATGACCATAAAGCTTATGCATTCACATTCACTTACTGTGTCGGTGTTTTAGCGTGGGTTCAGGATTGATCACCCTGGATGTGTGCCCTCACTTGGCTCAGAAATATATCAATACATATTAATTGTTCCTTGAGTGTCTCTTAGGTTGAAATTAGAATGTGTCACTTAGAATTGGATCAGTCTGATATTCAGCAGTAAGTCTGTTTAACTTAGTTTGTTATCTCCTATTATTTGAGTTTTAACATATATTATTGTATACTGTTTGTTTACCTGTCTCTCTACTAGTGATATGGATTGGTAGATGTGAGTTATCTTTATCTGTATCTTAATTGAGTTTATCTTTACCTTTATGGAGTTTATCTCATACCTGTAATGGAGTTTATTTCGTATCTTTACCTTAAGTTTATCTTGTACCTTGACTGAGTTTATCTCGTACCTTTACCTTGAGCGTATCTGTATCTTTACCTTAATTGAGTTTATCTCGTACCTTTACCTGAAGTTAATTATCTTTACCTTTACCTGGATAAGTTTCTTTCTTATCTATATCTTATGAATATATACCTTATCTTTATCTTGATTATAGAGTCCTAAAAATCTGTCCTTTACTGTTCTTGTCGTGAGTATAGAATTGGAACACGTCAATAGTACAGTTTAGGTATTACAGTTAGGATCTCTTTTATCTTTCCTTCTACCAAGTGTATAGCTGGTAGAAGTGAGTTTTGTGCATATCCTCTACCATGAGTAGATCTGGACGTGCAATTATCTTTTACCTTTTGTGCATATCCTTTACTATGAGTTGGGATTGCATTTATCTTACTTACCTTTTTTTTAGCATACCCTATACCATGAGTATAGTGGGCTTGCTAGTATCTAGGCTTGTGCCTTTACCGATTGTGTGTTTTCCTACCGCTGCTAAATCAAGTAGGTGTATTGAATTATCTTTTACCTTGTTGTTGATATCCCGAACCATATATATGTTTAGGTTTGTAGTTTCAACTAGTTCTGAGTAATTAGGCCCTCATTGAACTCTATGGTGACGAATAGAATCGGGTCGCTCTAGTGTCAACGTTGGGTAAAGTTCATAGGACTTTGTTTGAATTTCGTTGTTATGAATGGTTCTTGGAGATATTGTGTTAGGGGTTGTTAATACACATATATAATGTAGTTTTAACGATGGTTGTTTTTACTAATACTTGAGAATGTAGATAAGTAGTGTTAAAAGTTAACTTGATCTGTAATGTTATAGAATTAAACTTAAAATGTATATTTTTTTTTAATCTTTGGTTTATACTAAATTAACATACATTATCGCATTAAAAAAAATGTATGACTTCGTCTCATATTCTTCGTTCCATATTTTTATTTCGTCCTTGATTTTGTTCCAATTCCTGAGCAAATGGTTGACTGGTGAGGAAAATGTTCAATTTTAACGTATCAACGTTCATTGTCGACCCAGCGTTAGATCGTTCTGCCACAAAAAAAAAAAAAGTTCCTTTTTTTTTTTGCTGGAGATGAGGGAGAATGTAGCGTTTACGCTACTGACTAGTCCAATTTAAACCCCTCAAGAAATTTTTATTACCCGCCTACGATCGATTTTGAATCGACATTTTCCCCCACACGCGCTGTTATCGCTTTGAAAGGAAGATCGATTTTGTGCGGAAGCGAAGCGGTTAGTTTTGGTCAGAACTGATTGCAGCCACGCCAACCGGTGAAATTTTTCACCTTCAAAGTGACGGAATTGGAACAAAAAAATAATTTGGAGAAGAATAAAATAGAAATATTTATAATAATAATTTTTTTTTAAATAAACAATAATCTAAAGAGTTCCACAGAAAAGGAAGATTTTTTTTGGCGTGTTGCAGTTCCATGTAAGTAAATCATTTCATACGTATTATCTCTTTATCATATAATCAAATTTATCATTGTATTTAGTATTTCTTTAGAGATTTATTTTTGAGTTCCGAAATAATTTAAATATAAAATTTCCTTGATTTACTTGCAAAGAACAGAAGGTCATTTTTTTTATATAGTTAAACTTAAATTCTGTTTTATTCCATGTCGTTACCATTAAGTTTTTTTTGGTTTTTTTTACCTAATTTTTTTGGTGGAATATAAAAGGTTCTACAAATGTGGGACAGCCTTCTGTATTCTGCGCATGTTTATTTCATGGCGCAAGCTTGCCATGCCTACGACAGTAACTTCATAAATTTGACATGATGTTGACTTAACCTAATACCTAATGTTTTGATGTTTTGCTTTGGTGCAGTCAATCCATGCTGCTACACCTATTAAATTACATTTATATTACATATTTATTAAATTAAATAATAATTTTAGATTCCGTCACGTGAAAATATTATTTTCACTTTACTTGAGGATATTCTCTTGAGAATATTCCCTCAAGGATACTAGTAACAGAATCCTTAGATACATAGTTAGCAAACCCGTGGATTTTGCTGTCACCCAGAGACCAGTGACTGGTTGTGGCTTTTGTGACCAGGATTCATCTTTACAGCCACAAACTGATGTAGCCGTGCCAAGAGGAGTTTTTCCTATGGACTTATAGTGCTGTAAAGATAAGTCGTTTAACTATTTGACCTTTTGTATTACGTATTACTTTATATTTACTGTTAACTGATCATATGCATATGATAAGGTGAATACCTTTATGATAATTTTTTTTTGATAATTTAATTATAAAATATTCGGGAGGAAAAAGGGACACTTCATGTGTTATTAGGTTTTAACTAGGATTTAGAGAGTCTGACCAAACTCACTTTTTTTTTTTGGATATAATATTTTGTTAATATAATACAATTTGATATTAAGAGGGACATAAATTTAATGTGGTTTGTTTTTAAATATTATATAATGAGTATGGAACAACTCATTTTTTGGATGTAATATATATATTTAATATAATTGTAATAGAGATTTATCAAGTTTGATATCTTTACAATATTGTCATTAGTGCCTCATTTTAGTAGAACTAATTTAAATTTAAATGACTACCTTTTTGTTTTAAGACTTTGGCTACCCTACGGACTATTCTTGTTGTATACTAATATTTCATATTTTATTTGGCCAGTGGTAGTGACTATTCGTTTGTTGAGGGGCTATTAGGTCCCATTGTATGTGTACACCATCCACTACCACTGTTATTTGGCTTTGCATTATATGTAAATTGTTTATACACATATACCTATATACATTTGTTATAAATATATTTATTGTTGCTATTTTGAGTTTTATTTCAGTTCTACTAACCAGTATATAACATAGCAAAACAAGATTATTATTTGGTATTTTTGTATTTCAGAGTATTATCTCCAGATTCATTTGTTACTTCAAAATCTCAACTATCGTTGAGTTGGCGCCCTTCTTTTCTCTTCTTATTGTTCTCTTTCTATAAATTTATTCCCAGTGACCTTCTTTAGTTGTATCACGTTTGATATTACCAGGTCTCATTTCGTTTCTTGTCTCATTAGCTCAGTATCCTTGCTATCTGTTTAAATCTTTAAAGCCACAATCCAGTGCATTGAAGCTAGCCCGAACACTCACTTGAGATTTAGTGTCTCTTTGGCCATTTAAATTTGTTCCTCTGAGCTTAGCCCTATTTTTAGTATTTTTTTTTCATCACTTCTCTTTCAGTTCTTCTGAACTTTGTAAATTCACACGTTATATTCGTTTCAAACGCTGTTAGAGTTACCACTATTTTATTGTAGTACATAGTAGTAGAACAGTAGCGTAGATATCTAATTTTAAATTAAATAAAAGTTTTTACTTTTATTTAATTTTATTTACCAAAAAGTTTCATTTTCTATAAAGTTTAAATAAAAAATATCGGTGTTTTTAACTTCTGTGATATATCTTGGGAGTGATAACACTAATCGACTCGACTGAACAGAACTTATTGTAAAATAATAATATCTATATAAAACATTGTTAATAATAGTAATTGTCATTCAGCGAGAATGACAGTGAAGTTTCAGTTGACATACTCCCCTAAAACATTAATAATTTTTGTCCTATGAAGAAGTGTGTTTATACCCTGTTTTCAAAGATATATAAGCAAAAAGAGAATATCTACAATAAAATAGAAATAAGGGTTTCAACTAACACCTAATAAGTACTTACTATCTACTCAGAATCTCTGTTATCACTACTATAACTCGTATCATCTAAATTTATAGGTAATTTAGTTAATGCTGGTAAATATTTAACATAGTCATTTTCCACTCCGATCACATGTTTTATTTTTATGACATTTTTCCAGTTGGTTGCTGTAATTTTTGTGACTTCTCTTCTAATTAACTGGAGAACAGTAGACAAAAAATTTTGGAGCAACGTTTCTTCTCATTATATTTCCTTTAAGTTGAGCCCTATTGGGTTCAATGTACAATAATAAGGAGGAAGTCTAAACACAGTATACATGTTACTACGAGCACAGTTGTCAACAACATATTCCTTTTCGTACTCTTTACTATGAACAACCTCCAACAATTGCTTTTTAATATAAGATGTCTCAAAATACAAATCTTCCGTGAATAAAAATTCCTGAATTTTTAATTTATTCCAACTATTATTTGAAGTTTTTTTCATTAATCTTGAATGATATGATGCGTTGTCCATGATAATCACACTATCTTTAAGTAATTTCGGAAGAAGACATTTTTCAAACCATGATTCAAAAATTGAACTTTTCATATCGTCATGATAATCCAGAGACGCGTTTTTAATTTGTTTTGCAGATATTAATAATGCATCGTCGACCCATCCATTTTCTCTATCGCAGTGTAAAATTATAATCCTCTTTCTTTTATAGGGCGGTACTGAGTTGAAACACTGTTTGTTATTATTTGTCCAACTTTTTTTTCACGGTGTCATGAGTATCATACCAGGTCTCATCTAAATAAACAATATTTCGTTTCATTTTTCGATACTCAGTTATCTGTCTGATATAATTGTTTCTTAAAGAAATTATTCTAGTACTTTTCATTAATGTCTGTCTCTTGTCTATAGTTTTGTACTTAACATTATTGGCTTTAAGAAATAATTGAAGTGTTGTTGCTGAACACGAGAGAATGCACTGTCGAACTAATTCACTTCGAAGGCTTTCAATAGTTAGAAAAATATTAGCCGCATACATTTGGTATATTGTTCTAGTTATAGATTCAATTAAGTGCGGTTCTATTTTTCTGAATTTGCCACAATCCTTTCTCTTCTGTCTAGAAGAAGATGTTTCTCCTATAATTTTGTAGCAGGTTGCTTTGGGCACTCTGGTTAAAAAAACATGTTTCTGCAATTGCCTCTGATTTAGACAATTCAGCACACAGTCCCTCATAAACATTTTTTAGCATACGTTTGGCATCATCAGAAAGGTACTGAAAATGTCGCTTAAGTTTTACTACACGCCTTTGTAAATCTTCCAATCGATTAGAGGGTTCCATTGTCTCTTCAGTTACATAATTATTATCGCACCACGGACGCAATATTTTAAAATTATCAAACGTATAAAAAAAAATTCACATAAAAACGTATCAAAAAAAGTAAAAAACGTAAAATATAAAATGTTTTCCGTATAAAGAACACTGAAAAAAGTCACTACCAAACTAACTTGCGGTTCACTATTTGAAATTTGAATTTAACTGAACGCTGTAGCAGTTATGATTTTACTAAAATTATTCTTGTCTCCCAAAAATCTGTTGGTCATATCCGCAATTTAAAAATAAAATTGAAACCTGATCCCTTATTTTATGACTCCGTAAGCTCAGTCAAATACTGATATAATCTTACCCCAAGTATGAATAAGTCTACCGACAAAAGATAATGCATTATGATTTGTCATAACAGCGATATCCGATGTTTTCATTTGCTGTTAGTCCACGTGGACTTATCATAAGTTCGATGAAAACTTAATTGGTTGATTGTTCATATCTGGTTTATATTTTAAAAGATTATACCAGGCACGTCTAAATGTTAATATCGAGTGGAATCTGGAAACTTTGTATTATTATACGTCTGAGTCATTGATAATTTTATAGACTCCTGGTAGAGCACCTTTTTGTTGAATGATTTTATTACAGATACATATATTTTTGCACAGTCTCACGGAAATACGAGGCTACTATACCCTTTAACCAATAGTTGCGCAATAGTTTTAAGACTTTTTTATAAATCTGATTTGGCTTTATTACCTCTCCTAATTGTTTTGAACCAGTCCGATACACTGAAATTATAATGATAATTATTCGACTGTTCTAACAACCTTCAAATTTCGTCATTTTGTGCCATATGGAACAATTTCACCCAATCATGTCAACATTAGACTGATAATTGCATTCAGTGCAATTTTCAATCCCTATGACAACACGATCGAGTTTGACAACTTCATCCAAATAAATTTCAAAATGTCACGTTTCGGTAATCAGAATGTTCAAAGTATAAATGCGCTAATCAAAGAAAAAATTCCCAGAAATACAACCTACAGTCACAAATATATTTGGGGAATATTCATGGAATTTTGCTGCGGACGAGAATAGGAGTTGAATGAACATAGAATAACATAGATAACAAATCAATCGAATAGATCAACTACTGTTAGCGAATTAGCAAAAAGTGTTGTAGAAGAACAACAATTGCTAAAAATTACTGGTCATGGCAATCAGAATTCTATAAAACCATACTTGAATCTCGATAAGGAACACCACAACAAGATTATAAATATTATGCGTGGTAATAGATCTTCTATAGTAGAGAACAGCAACGAATCTAATGTTAACTTAAATTTTAATAATTGTACTTTCACTAACTTTACTTTTAATAAATACATGTCTTGTTATGTTGAGTTATGATTTTTTTCGAAAAATTATCCGCCGAATATCCCTCGGACATTGATGAATGACTCATAATTTCATGACAAATTTCTCAAGCTCGTTGCTTGAGAAATTAGGAACGAGCTTTCGATTGTCATGAAATTATCTCATCTGTTATCAATGTCCTAGGGATATTATTACTGATAATTTCACATATTTACATGTTTTTTGTACAACAATCTCCACTAGCATTGCCGCATAACTAAATAGTTACCCTAGCAAAGATATCCCTTGTTGTGGCATGTAGGCCTATTTGGCATTTTTTTAAATAGGTAGGTTTTAAGTCCAATGCTTTATACAGGTTGGTGAATGGTTTGGAGTCGGTGAGGATGTGGTTCACGGTCAGGTAAATATTGCAATGGCGGCAAGTCGGACGAGTTCCTAAGATCCTCATGAAACCATGGGTAAGTTGGGTGTGTTTAATTCTGAGTCTTCCAATCATCGATTCTTCTCTTTCAGTTAGGAAGTACAGGGAAAGATGATCAAAAAATAGTTGGAGTTTATCTTGGGAAAATTTGGATTAATTTCTAGAAAACCCATGGTTTAATTGGGGCTAAAAAATAGGGGACACCCGGGTTTGAACCGGGGACCTCTCGATCTGCAGTCGAATGCTCTACCACTGAGCTATATCCCCAATAATTACGATATTTTATTCAGTACATATAATTAGAGAGGGCAATTGATAAGGGGGAAAATTTATAATTTTGTGATATATCACAAAATATTATAATTCATTTATATATAAGTTTAGACAAGAATATTTCCAAAACTTCTGTATACGCATATATCTCATACCCATAAAGATAATTGAGATTTCTGTTTTCTATTGTAGAAAGATTCTAAATTATTTCTGTTGGTATTTTATATTAAACAACTGAGAATTTTTTGACTAACTTATAATAAAAATATTATGAAACATTCTTCATTTAACAACATACAACATTTAATACAACAAACAAACAAAAAGAGGGGACACCCGGGTTTGAACCGGGGACCTCTCGATCTGCAGTCGAATGCTCTACCACTGAGCTATATCCCCATGTTACTCAGAGTTCAGATATACCTTGACCTTCAAAGTAAAAAATCTTTTTATCTTATCTGTCTTATAATGTCTTATTTGATAAATTGTTGATTTATAATGATATTAAAATTATTATAATGTTCATGTTCACGATATAAAAATTTACCAAAAGTGATAAGAGCAAGAACAAATAAAACAGACGAGGTGGCCGAGTGGTTAAGGCGTTGGACTGCTAATCCAATGGGCTCTGCCCGCGTGGGTTCGAATCCCATCCTCGTCGTATCCATTTTAAAAAATATTTTAAAGCATTCAAGTAAATAATTGTCATCAAAGGGTATAATAAATACTATCCAATTACTGACAAAATACTCATTGGCTTTTTTTAGTCACAAAGATCAAACTTTTATTGAAAAGAAAATCATCAATTATCTAGATCAAAGTCAAATCACACCGGCAAATTTACACAGGTATATTTTATATTTTTTTGTAAGTAATTAAAAAAAATGGAGGAAAATATTAAAACTAAACATTTTAAAGCTGTGTTTGAAGATAAAAATGGGGTATTTGTAAAAGTTATATATTTTCAAATGTTTTAACATTGAAAAATTAACCACCATTAAAATGATTATTTTTTCCAAAACGTATGCATACCCCATGAGCTCTTATGATTGCATCTACTATATTATCTAGTGATATTTTCCCCATATCAGTATTTTCAACTGCCAACATTCTTGATAGAATGTCTATTCTATCCTAGTATATTCTATCTTCTTCTTAAGGTGCCGTGCATTTCTCCGTAGGCGTCCACCGTACATCGTCTTTTCAGGTGAGATGTTAAATATTCTGGATTAAATAATTCTGTTTTTAGCAGCATTGCGAAGCATTTCATAGCTGTGGATTGCTGTCCATTGTCGAATATTGCGCAGCCATGACATTTTTTTACGTCCGAGACCTCTCCTACCCTCTATCTTCCCTTCGAGTATCAGTTGCTGAAAAGTGTATCGTTCTCCTCGTATAATGTGCCCCAAGTATACAGTCTTCTTACTTTTTACATAATTAATAAGTTCCCTATCCTGTAAGCCCGCTCTTCTGAGTACTTCCTCATTTCTGACCCTGTCCGTCCATGATATTCTGAGCATTCGACGCAGGCACCACATTTCAAACACTTCAAGTTTGTTAATGGAACTGGCCTTTAACGTCCATGTTTCCATTCCGTACAGGAGAACAGGCCCCACGTAACACTTAAGCATCTTGTATCGGAGGTTGAAGTCCAATTTGCGATCAGTCAGAAACTTACGCAGCCTCAAAAAAGCATTTCTGACTTTTGGCTTAGTTCAACTTAGTTTGGCTTGGTTCAACTCTGCTCTTTATTTCATTCTCGGGGTCCCAACCCTCATTCAGCAAACATCCCAAGTATTTGAATTGCCTGACTTGTTCGATTTCTTCGCCAGAGACATATATCTTTACGTTGGGGTAATCATTTCTACTTATAATCATTGATTTTGTCTTCTTGATATTTATTTTCAAACTCCGAGCTTCACTTGCAAGAGTTGGATCATTTAAAAGGCATTGAAGATTTTCGATGTTATCTGCCACTAGGGCTGTATCATTGGCATACCTGATGTTATTAATAAATATGCCGTTAACTTTAATACCCTTATTAGAGTCTTCCACTGCTTCTGCGAAGGCTTTTTCTACGTATAAATTGAACAGTATTGGGGACAGTATACAACCTTGCCTTACTCCTTTTTTAATGGAGAAATTTTCTGTTTCGTTGGAATTTTGAAGACGTATTGTTGCTGTCTGATTCCAATACAGATTGGCGATGATTCTTATATCCTTTGCATCCAATCCCAACTCTTGTAGGTATTTTATCATCAATTCATGTTTTACATTATCAAATGCTTTCTCGTAATCGATGAAATAGATAAAAACATCCTTTCTTTGATCTAAACAATTCTGTATCAATGTTTACGTACTAAAGATTGCTTCTCTCGTGTCAAGTCCATTTTTGAAACCAAACTGACTCCATCCACTGACCTCTTCACATTTCTTAAACAATCTAGTGTGAAGTATTCTCAGGAAAAGTTTTAAAAAGTGACTAATTAGGCTTATTAGTCGGTGGTCCTTGCAGAAGTTCGCACGTGGTGTTTTTGGTAGGGCGATAAATGTAGATCGAAGCCAATCTTTTGGAATCTGGCCCGTATCGTAGATGTCGTTAAAGAGCTTGACAATAATGTCTAGGTTTTCTTCATCAAGTAACTTGATTGTTTATGCGTACATATCATCTGGTCCTGGGGTTTTGTTACTTTTTAATAGTTTGATAGCGTGTACAATTTCAGCTTTCAAAATACTTGGGCCATACAAATGGTCTCCCAGTTGTGGTGGTTTTTGTGTTCTGCCATCATTGAACAAATTGGCTGTGTACATTTTCCAAGTATTAACTTTATCGCTAGGGTCCGTTATTAATTCATTTTGGTCATTATGTATACCAGTGACTTGTTTTTTCTTGAAGACACCAGCAATTTCCTTAATTTTCTTGTGAAGATTGAAGCTGTCGCCGAGTTTTTTTTTCAGATCTCCTTTGCCGCTATAATTTCTTTACGAATTTGACTGTGTATATTTTGGTACCATACTTCGTCCTGCCTGATCTTACACTGCCTGCGTTGTTCCATCATCTCTAATATTTCTTCTGTCATCCACTCATTCTTGGTAGTTGGTTTACTCTCGAGTAGAAAAATGTTGTTCAACTCATCAAATGATTCTTTTATGGTGGTCCATGATTTTTCAACATCATTCTCAGTTGCCATATTAGAGCCATATCATTGTTTATTTCCTCTGTGTACGCTTCATTTGTTTCATTGTTTTTGAGTTTTCTAATGTTTACTGATGCCTTCTGATGTTTTCTTTTAGCTGTAGCGAGCCTCAGTTTGATATTTGCTACTAAGGGATTGTGGTCGGATCCTATGTCTGCTCCAGGTAATTCAGATACCTTAGTAATAGCATTCCTGTATCTTCTATTAATTGTCACATAATCTATTTGGTTCCTTATAATGCCCTGATGTCCGTCTAAAGGCGACTTCCATGTGTAAAGCCTCGTGGGTGGTAACTTATACCAAGTATTCGTTATGACTAGATCTTTGTCTTGACAGTAGTGTATCAATCTGTCCCCTCTGTCGTTTCTCTGACCAAGACCATATTTTCCAACTACGTAATCTACAGCTCCTTCCCCAACTTTTGCGTTGAAGTCTCCTAATAATGTTAATTTCGTGATTCTTAGTCACCTTTAAGGCTTCGTCTAGCTGTTGATAAAATCGCTCTAGTTCTTCTTCTGGCTTGTCTGCTGTAGGGGCGTAAACTTGTATAATATTTATGTTAACTTTTCCATGCAACTGAATAAGTATGACTCTTTCGGAGATCGGGACAAAGTTCTTCGCGGAGGCGCGCAAATTTTCGCTTATCAAAACTCCCACCCCATGTCTGTGGTGAGGGTCTGTGCTATCACTGCATGAGTAGTAAAGGGTTTTACCAGTAGTATTGATCATGCCTGTGCCTTCCCATCGCAATTCGCTTATGCCGAGAATATCGATGTTAATTCTGTTCATTTCCTGAATTAGATTTTGTAGTTTGCCTGCTGCAAATAAGCTTCTGACATTCCACGTAGCAATTTTGATTGTCTTATCAAGTTGAAACCGGGAGATTCTTCGCACCCCTTGGCCATTTAAGGCCTGCCCGGGACTAGGGGCCGTTTGTTTTGTTTCTTCCAACATGACAAGAAAAAATCTACGTATATTCTATTATATCTAGTGTATTCCGAGTCAGTCGTCTCCCTATCATGTTCCAAACGTGTTCAATTGGATTTAAGTGCTAATGACAATTTTACGATCAAGGTAATAAAAAAAAAGAGTACGAACTTGGCGCCACCACGGGTTCATTAGACTTGGCGCCACAACTTAAGTAACTCACGTCACTGTTGTTTAATTTTCGTTTCTTGGAATTTATTTTACAAGTGGTGAGTAATTTTGCTAATATTATGTATTCTATTATGTAAATATGTATTACTTTATATTTTGCTTAGTCAAATTTATTATTTTTAGCACAATGAGTTATGGAAAGGAGCAAAGCCGTCTATTTCAATTACTTGCGGAAGTAGAAACTGACACAGAACAACATGTTGATGACATTGAATTAGAGGTTGAAGTAGATAACATAGAGGACTATCTTTTAGATTCAGATATTGAACAAGAGGATGATGGCGATGATTACGACGTGGATGTAATACCAGCAAAAGTTTCACGGATTGCTACTTTTATAGCTAAAGATGGAGCAGTGTGGAAAAACACTGCCCGGTGCAAACGGTAGGGAATCGCCAATTTAATAAAGTTTTTCACTTACCGGGTGTAGAAGCATATGGCAAGAGTGCCAAATCCATAACTCATTGTTGGAATTTGTTTTTTCCCTGATATGTTAAACATTATTGTTGAAAGTACGTACAAATATAGAGATCAAATGAAAGAGAAGTATAACAGAGCCCGTTCTGCTAAAAATACTGATGTAATCGAAATAAGAGCTTTACTAGGATTGCTCTATTTAGCTGGGTGAAAAGTAATCGGTTAAGCACAGAAGAGTTGTGGGAGAGAAATGGAAGCAGGGTTGAAATGTTTTGGTTAACTATGTTGCAGCAACATTTTTCATTTTTGTTAAGACATCTTAGATTTGATGATTTAAAAACTCGAGACAAAAAGTTTTGTAAAAAATTGCAAAAATGCCTGTACAAAAAGGGTGTACATATGTGAAATTATGAGTATAATTTCAGTGTATGAGGACTGTATTACATAGGGCTGGTTCAAATAAATATGTAGTACAGGGTTATACAGACAATAGAAAATTAAGTTTATACAAAGTCTTAGCAATGTTTCTGCTACACACTAGCGGTATTGACAGGCTTTCACTCGCGGTTGTTCTGCATACGTGGAATCTGTCCGTGCACCGGTTTCTGAACACGTGTTTCGCGGTACTAACACTGAGATCACGAGATAGAGCACATTTTTGTATGTACGCGATTTAAAATAGTATTTGCGGTATTTTTCGCGTAACTAAAAGCGAGAGAGAGATAATTAGTTAGCAGCAGTCAACAATAGAGAGAGTGTCTCTTCAGCGATAGATAACAGCCAACAGAGCGACTGTTCTTCTCGATAAGCAAAAGGTAAGAGGCATAAGTCTGTACCAAGCGATAGATAACAGGCAAGAAAGGAGAGTACGTCTGCTTAGCGAGACTCAGCAAATGAAAGAGCGAACGACTGTCCCTAGCGACAGTAAACAATCAAGAGAGAGTCTTAGTTCTTTGCTATTTTAAAACTTTCTGTTTTTCTAAAGGAGGGGAGGTTGAACTGAAATAGGAAGGGTTATCAGGGGTTGGACTAAGGTAATGATTGTACAATTGTGATAAAGGGATAGTTAATAATACAGCGAAAAAATGACATGATTTTTCACATGTGAAAAAATTAAACAATGCCTACAAAATTAGCGAGTATGGTACTATAGATGAAAGACTTGAGGCATTTCGAGGAAGATGCGGTTTTAAACAGTATATTTCTTCCAAACCGAACAAATCTTTGCCTTAGTTGATACAAAAACTAGATACACATTAAATCTAGAACCATGTTGGTTTACAACCAGAAGGACCCTTTCACTTAAAAATGATCCAATTAATATTATCGAGAGATTAACTGGTCCAATATCGGGTACTGGAAAAAACCTTACGTGTGATAATTGCTTTACTAGCTTTGATAAAACTTCGTCGAATTGACAATCTGGCATACGTGGCTACAGTGAAAAGAACAAAAGACAATTACCGTTGTAGTTTATAAACATCTGTTTATTCAAGTATGATTGGAGTTCAAGAAAATACTAAAATAGTATCATATGTACCCAACAAGAAAAAAAATGTCATACTGGCGTCAAGTATGAACAATAATGATCAAATATAACGAGTCAACAGATGGTCAACAGAAGAAAAAGATTATAATGTTTTATAACTCAACTAAAGATGCGGTTGACACCGTTCACGAACTTTTTGCCACGTATAATGTAAAACGAAACATCCGGAGATGGCCAATGCTGATTTTTTATTCACTTATGAATGTGTCTGGAATAAACTCCTAAATTATATATCTCGCCAATAATCAAAATGATAATTTTGATTATTGGCCAGATAATCGACCAGCATCTCAAGCGTATAAAATATCTCTCCAGTTATTCGCAACCGACGCCAAGAAGTGGCTGGAACTTTGAACTTCCAAGAGGTAATCCCGACAATTTATATATTAAAAACGATGTAGTTTTCTTTAACCTTCAAGTCAATGTACATGACAAAAAAGAAAAGGCCCCCAGTGCCCAGCACTTCCCAGAGTCTTGATCACGGCAGCGATCAAACAACTAACGGAAGGGGGGGTGCTAAGAATCCCTGGGTAAGACCCGGCTGCCACAAGATGACAATTTGGCTATGCTCCTACAATATTCGAACACTGACAGACGACAATAGATTCCCAGAAATAGAAAGTGAACTAAAGGATATAAAATGGGATATCCTTGGTATATGCGAGACCAGAAGAAAAAGTGATGAGTATATAATACTAAAAAATGGCACACATTTTATGCATAAAGGTGGCGAATACACTGGAGTGGGATTCTTGGTAAAACAAAGCCTCACACAGTGTATCGAAGAATTCAAGCCCATCTCAGACAGAGTAGCATATCTCATCATCAGGATTAATAAAAGAACCACTCTGAAAGTGATCCAAGTGTACGCTCCGACCAAAAGCCACGACGATGAAGAAGTAGAAATATTTTATGATGAAATAAGAACTGCTATAGAAACAAATAAAGCAAATTACGAAATACTATTAGGAGATTTTAATGCTAAATTGGGCAAAAAAGAGGAAGATTATGAACATTTAATTGGTAACTATGGCTACGGGAAAAGAAACGATAGAGGAGAAATGCTTCTCAATTTCATGAATGAACATAACATGTACTCAATGAACTCCTTTTTCAATAAAAAACCAAGCAGAAAATGGACATGGATGAGTCCCGATAAAAAGACAAAGAATGAAATAGATTATATCTTAACGAAGAATAAAAACCTAGTAGAAGACGTATCAGTATTAAATCAGTTTGACCTAGGAAGCGATCATAGACTAATAAGAACAAAACTAGTAATTAACAAAAAACTAGAAAGAAAAAGAATACATGAAAAAAGATACACATGGACATCTGAAGAAATCAAAAATAGTGAATTTAATAAAAAGATAGTGCATGCATTAAATCAAGTTAGCATGCAGCAGATAAACTCCAATGATATTGATGATTTGAATAACCTTATTACCGAAACAGTGAATAAAAGCCTTCTGCAACTGAAAAAACCGAAAACAACATACAATGAATTAGACAAAGAAATATTACAACAAATAGAAAGAAGGAAGATCTTAAATAAATCTAACAAAAGGGGAACCGACGAATATAGAGAACTTAATAGGCAGATTAGAAAAGGAATCAGACAACAAAAAAGAAAAGAAAACGAAAAATTAATAACAACAACTATTGAAAAAAATAAGAGTATGAAATGTCTCAGACCGACACTAGGACGACGTCAGATGATATCATTAATAGGAAAAGACGAAAATGAAATCACAAGTAGAGAAAACATACTGACACGAATAGAAGAATTTTACACAGAACTTTACAGATCACATCAACAAGATAATGAGATGAGACCAGCACGGAAATTAATAAAAAATGTTGGATCAGAAATAATGCCAAAAGTAACAATTTCAGAGGTAACTACAGCATTGGAAAACATGAAGAGAAATAAAGCTGCAGGAGAAGATAGTATTACCACAGATATGATATTAGAAGGAGGTCAGGAATTAATTGCAATTGTAACTAAGCTTGTGAACAGTTGTTTACATCAGGGCAAAGTCCCTAAGAGCTGGAACAACTCTAAAGTAATCTTATTGCACAAGAAAGGTGATAGTCGAAAATTGGAAAACTACAGACCCATCAGCCTATTGTCACACCTGTTTAAAATACTCACCAAAGTCATAACTACTCGACTAACAAGGAAATTAGACGAATACCAACCATATGAACAGGCAGGTTTTAGAAAAGGCTATTCAACTTCCGATCACCTGTTAACCACAAAAATATTAATAGAAAAATGTAACGAATACAAGTTTCCAGTTTTCCTTGCATTTGTAGACTATGAAAAAGCTTTCGATACCATAGAACACACGGCCGTAATAAACGCAATGCAAAATTGTAGAATAGACAGCAGATATATTAACTTAATAAAAGAAACTATGAACCAAGCTACAGCTACATACTACCTAAATGAAAATGAACACACGAACCCTGTACCACTAAACAGGGGAGTCAAACAGGGAGATACTTTATCACCCAAACTGTTCACCTTAGTTTTGGAGGACGTTTTTAAAAACCTAAATTGGAAATATAAGGGAATAAACATCAATGGCCGCTACCTCAGTAATCTACGATTTGCAGATGACATAATCCTGATAGCTACTGACCTACAAGAAATGCAAACCATGCTTGTAGAACTTCATACCGAATCTTCTAAAATAGGACTGAAAATGAATTTAAACAAAACAAAAGTCATGCACTCCGAAGACACCGTGACAATAATAAACGATAAAGTTATAGAAAAAGTTGAAGAATATATATACTTGGGACAAAAAATAATCCTAAATAGGGAAATTCAGACTGAAGAAATAAAAAGAAGAAGAAAGTTAGCTTGGGCAGCATTCGGTAAACTGAACTATATACTCAGAAATCAACAAATTCAATTACATCTTAGATCTAAAGTTTTTGATGCATGCATTATCCCGATATTAACTTATGCGGCACAAACATGGACAATCACAAAAAAGAATATGAATATACTTAGAGTCACTCAACACGCGATGGAAAGAGCAATGCTAGGTATATCACTTAAAGACAAGAAAACAAACACATGGATAAGACAGAAAACCAAAGTCACCGATGTGGTGCAAAAAGCATTAAAGCTGAAATGGGAATACGCTGGACATGTAGCTAGGAGCGATCTAAACAAATGGCACAGATCAATTTTAACCTGGAGACCATACCAACACAAAAGACCCAGAGGCAGACCTCCTATGAGATGGACAGATGATCTGAAAAGGACTGCCGGGAAAAATTGGCTACAAGTAGCGTACAATAAAAAACAATGGAAAGGAAGACTTGAAGAGGCTTATGTTCAGATGTGGACGTGAATGGCTAGACGAAGAAGAAGAAGAAGAAGTTTTCTTTAACACATGCCCAGTTTCAGTGCCCTGATTTTATATTGCACCCAAAAAATGTTTAAAAGTGTAACTTCGACAAATAGGATCAAGTTCGACAAATAAATCTTATATTTTAATGTTTTGTACCCTTAATAAAATAAAAGTTAATTTGCATGAGCTCTTGTTTTATTTTTCACAATTCATGAGCATCCACCATTTATTAATTATTTTGGAAGGTTATATTATTTATTGGGACCAAATTACATTTGATTGTTTAAATGATATTCATAAAGAATTAAAGCTAGATAATACACCAGTAATATTTTGATTTTCTAATGAATAAATTATTGAATTTTGGGTCTGTCAGACTTGGCCCCACTACTGAGTGGTAGAATTGAATAATTTAACACAATTAAGGATGGGGATGTTTAATATATGGCTGTAGTGGCCAATTCATATTGTTTGAAGGGTCTTCTCAGATGGTTCCGAATACTTTCTTTATATAGACCGGCGCGGAGGGTAGACGTTGCTATCACTCATGATGGTCATGTATCCTTATATATTTGGAAAACATTCGCCACTTATAAAGAGTAGATTCTAAGTTATTAAAATACTTGTTAAGTAATTGGTTGCCGATAGTGTTCAGCGCGGTTATAGGAATGAATGGAACTTTCATTTTAGAAATTTTGACAAGTATGAAGCCTCGAAGATGCGTTTTGAGTTCTAGTATTAGTTCTCCAAATCGTTTTTTTTTTATTAATCTGTATAGTGAATCTATCTGTGAACAAGCACTCGAGGAAGAAGATCTTGGTGTGATAATAAATGGTGAGACGATCAACAATATAAGGTATGCTGACGATACAGTTCTCCTAACGGGAACGCTAGTAGAACTACAACATCTCGTTCAAAATCTCAACATATACTGTAACAGTTACGGCTTGAAAATTAATTTGAAAAAAACTAAATTTATGGTAATCACGAAATCAAAGAACATCAGAGCTAATCTTGTAATAGACAATACAACAATTGAGCGTGTGCCCTGTTATAAATATCTAGGTGCTTGGATCACAGACGATACTGATCAAACAAAAGAGATTAGATGTAGAATAGAAATCGCTAGATAAGTCTTTTATATAATGCGCAAACTCTTTTGCAATCGTGATATCAATATTAAGTTACGAATACGAATGCTGCTACCCTGTTATATGGAGTTGAGGCTTGGACACTAAAACAGTTGACCATAAAAAACATCGAAGCTTTCGAGATGTGGTGCTATAGGCGCATTCTCAGAATATCATGGATGGACCGCGTCACTAACACGCAAGTACTCCAAACTTTAGACAAAAGATGCGAAATTCTAAATGAGATAAAAACTAGAAAGATGGAATACTTGGGGCACATTGTGAGAGGTGAAAAGTACGAACTTTTAAGAAACATCATGCAGGGCAAAATTAAGGGCAAAAGAAGCGTGGGAAGAAGAAAAATATCGTGGCTTCGTAATCTACGTGAATGGTTAGGGTGTAGTTCGATTGATCTTTTTAGGCGCGCTGCTAACAAAGTCGCAGTGGCCATGATGATTTCCAATCTCCGCTAGGAGTGGCACGAGAAGAAGAAGAAATCGTTTTAAGACGTATCTCTTACCTTGCTTATCTATGAGACGTATCTCTTACTCTTACTCTCTTATCTATGAGTTATAGGAGAGATATTTGCTCAGTTATGGATTTATGATGATGAATAGTGTTTCATTTGTCTGATGCTTTTAAATTAATTCACTTTTCTGTAATCAGGACCTTTTCTGTTGGACTCCCAGATAGGTGATCGTCGATTGAAAATAAAGTCCATAGTGGGTTGGGTGGGAACTATCTGATATACTTTCTCACTATGTCTATGAAAATTATAGATTGTGTTTTTGTTGGGTTAAGGACAACCCTTCATTTTAAATATGTATTCTCAACTTTATTGTGTTGGTGCTATACTCGTCGTAGTACCCTGCGCCTTCTGCTTGTTAGCGTTCTGTCTGCGAAAGGGTAGTGTTATCAGAACGAAGCAGTATTTGCAGTATAGGTGGTATGAAATAGGGAAGGTACTTTTATCCTCATAGACTTTGTAGGGTGCTAATATGAGCAATTTTAATTCGAATTATTTGTTTTTATAAGAGGTTTTGTCAATCGTCAATTAAAACCTTTTTGGGAATTTAGGAATATATTTAATTGATTGTAAGAAGAGGTAGCAAAGTAGCAAAAATTAAAACTGGAGCTGAATGCCTTTGTGATACATATTTTCTGAAAGTTTTATCAGGCATCTTCGTTTTATCCTATTAAGGCCTGGTGCTAGCGGTTACGATAACTTCTTTTAAGGTGATATCATGCATTGTAGACGCCAAAATAAAATAGATGGACAATGTGTAGTACTGGACGAGTAAGTCTGCAAGCTTCTGCCATAGTTTTGAATTGCAGATTAAATGTTGGATTGTAGACTTCTTTGGGTCTTTATCCTATAGCTTGTCTTATAATATGGAGCACCTACTCGTTTTGTTGTATTGGCAGACTATACGTATTGGCAGACTTATTTCTAAGTATTCCAATATTGTACTAATTTCTCCACAAAGTGCAATTTTTTGTAATTCGCTAAATTATATATTTCCTCGCTTTTTTTGCTTTGTACTTTGCTTTACCACTTTGCTTTTTCGTTTCATGTTAGGATTTCGAGGTTATGGACTGGATATATCTACAATTGGCTTTTCTAAGTTGTGTTTTTACGGATTATTTTAATATACATTTAATGTTTTCGAAGTTTTCATTTACAAAATGTAATACTTATTATTTCGTCCAAATATCCTTAGTAGTTGTAACTTTATCAACATTTTCCTTGGCACAATCATAAATTTTATAAAACAAAAAGATAGGGGACACCCGGGTTTGAACCGGGGACCTCTCGATCTGCAGTCGAATGCTCTACCACTGAGCTATATCCCCTTGTTGCTATGATGTTTTAACATAAGGAATTGGTACACAGAGAAAAATATTTCATTATTTTTGCGATATATGGAGTTATAATATCATTTAACTTGTAATTAAAGTTTCAACTACCACCGGTGTAATGTAATTATCTGTATTTAGTATGTTTGTCAAATAATTAATTTAAAAATATATCTCCTTATAATGTTTTACATATAGGAGGAAAATTGCTCAAAAAAGTATACTATATTGTATATTAGAGGCCGATTAAGATTACGAGTACGAGTTGAACTTATAATCCAATGGGTTCTGCCAGCGTGGGTTCGAATCCCATCGTCGAGTTGTATTTATCATAAAAACTTCCTACTATTTAGTTATATTTAAATTTTGTTGTCCAAGTGAGATAGTAATTGTATATTTTTTTATTAACAATTGTATTGTTTAATCGATTTTATTATTTATTTAGTTTAAAAAATAAATCATGAGAAATCAGTCAGATCTTTATCAGTGGAACATTTACGTAACAAACAAGTACCTAAGTATAATTTAATATTCGTATAAACAGTACGTAAATATAATATGTACTGTTTTAAAGATAAAACAAAACAGTACTCAAACAAACAGATTAAATAAACCGAAAAACAGAATGGGAATTAGGGTAGCTATGTTATATATGGACGATAGCACACCATGTTCAGTATTATAAAACAAGAATATTCAAATTAACCATTTATCTATATTAAAATATAGCTCCCAAATGGAGAAAGTATTAAAATTTTGATATTAATACCAAAAAATTATTAAAAAAGTACCAGAAGTAGATCAGAAGAGTAAAAAGGAGTCCGCTAGATGCAAAACTCTGTATTTGCAAAAATATAGCTCCCAAATGGAGAAAGTATTAAAATTTTGATACGAATACCAAATAATTATTAAAAAAGTACCAGAAGTAGATCAGAAGAGTAAAAAGGAGTCCGCTCGATGCAAAACTCTGTATTTGCAAAAATTGTAAAAATTGAGTTTTAGCTGACATGTTATATGATTCGTCACATGTTATAGCTATCTGCTGATGTAGAAATTCAGCAGCAAAGTAAGGTATTTACTAAGAAAAAGTCATTAGAAATCTTGAGTCAGACGCAAAACTCTGTATTTGTCAGCCTATGCCAGTTCCATAACTGTGTAATTGCAATTGGCCAATCGCTTACATTGTTTGAGTCACATGACACGTCTCATGTTCACATGTCAGTTATTCCATCATTCGTCATTACCGGTTTCACTGTTTGTTATTTGAGTACTAAAAACACCAAGTTTATTGCAAATAATTAACATTATGGATCTTCATGTGCATATTAGACCTTGTGAAAAAGGAAAAGGGAGAAAACGAGTTGTACAAACAGAAAAATGGAAACGAAATGTAATGAAACTTAAAAAGTAAGAGGTGTCTACAATTAACTAGATAGGTTTGGGACTTATTGTTAATATTTTTAGGCATAAACCTAAGGATTTACCCGGTTTTCCCACCTGTAACCATACAAAGAAAGTGTATTGTTGTATAGATTTAAAGATGCGAGACATTCAGCGTTTCCATAATAATCTGTATTCAACAACTGACAAAATAAAACAAGATATTTTTTTGCTGAAATTTTGTGAAGGTCGAAAGCCCAAGAGATCAGGTACAAACCTACATGGGATTTCAATTAAATATTTTGTTCCTACAGTAGAGGGTGGACTTTTAAGAGTATGCAAGACAGCATTTCTTGGAATAACTCATTTAAGTTCTGAAAGAATAGAGCGTGTTGTAAGAACGTTTGTTATCCGGGGTGAAATACCAAAAGAGAGAAGAGGGGGAGATACAACAAAAGGTAGATTTGATCCAATAAAATTATCTATCCAAACATTTATGGGGCGTTTGAACGGTGCAGAGAGTCATTATAATAGAGGACGATCGACTAGATTGTATTTACCATGTTATCTGAATTTTACAAAGCTTTACAGAATGTATTGTCAACGTCATCCACATCATTCCGTAAAGTTATCATATTTCCGAACATACGTTAATGAACACTACAACATATCATTCGGCACTCCCTTAGTAGATGCTTGTTCTGCGTGTCTCAGAGCGAAGGAAATTTTGAGAAAAGAAAATTCAGAAGAAGAAAAGTTAAAGGTTATAACAGAGCAGAGAGTTCATACGTTAAGAGCTAAAGCCTTTTATTCCTTGTTAAAAAATGAATCAAATCATAACATACAAATATTTTCTTTTGATTGTCAGAAAAATCTTTCTTTGCCAAAGCTTCCCGACCAGGCGGCTTATTTCTCACAGCAAATAAATTTTTATAATTTCACCATCGTGGCTGGACATTTCCTGTTGTTGGTCATTCCTTTTTGCCACCAGATAGGATTTTCGGTATGATAGAAAGGGAGATAAAAAAAGAACGTTGTAATAAACAGAAAAGAATATGAAGACATAATTGGAAAACACTCAAAGGTGCTGAGACTTGGTAAAGACTGGCAGATATCAGACTGCAGAAAGACGAGTGACGTTGTTGTTAAAAAACCTCCCCAGTGGCATTTTAAATGTAATGCAACGAAACGATTTATATTTTCTAAGGACAAAGATTATATGGCTACGGTAAGGGGGGAAATATTTTATCGTTCTGACATAGGGTTCAGCAAGTCTATAATACGAAAAGGGAAAAAGATTTCTTTATTAAAACCAAAGTTAAAACAGATTGGATGTTCATTGAAAGGAGATAAATCGTCCATAGGCACTCTTCTTAGAAACCATTTTGGTGAAAATTGGACAGACCAGCCGGATCTCAAATTTTTATAAAATTATAGATAGTGGCGTACAAGCAAATAATAACGAGAATGCTGCAGAAAATGATCATATTGATGATGAGGACCCAGAGGAACTTAGAGTTTAGGAATTAATATAAATTTATACATATTATAATTTGTAATACCTTTTGTACTTTGGATAAAAATAAACTTCACTAAAAGTTTACTTCCACATGCTTTCTTCCTTATTCCTAACACACTAGGTTTAGAAAACCTAGTGTGTTAGGAATATTTGGAAAGCAAGGAAATTTGTCAGCAAAGATGTAATATATATATATATATATATATATATATATATATATATATATATATATATAATATATATATATATATATATATATATATATATATATATATTAAATTAAATATCATTTACAGGGTTTTTATCCACATATTTAGTGCATATACTTATGAATACCTAGTAACTGCACTGATAATAGACTTGTTAGTCCGAAAACATTCTGGGATGTAGCCCTATAAGATTTTTTTTAAATATACATTTAAAAAAATCTTGGTGTTTGAATAGTCAAGTCAATATACAGGGACAGAACCCCTTCTCGTCTGGAACTAGGCAGGAGGAACTCTATACTGAATAGAACTAAGCATGGGATAGACTGGGTGGAAAGTTTTCATACCCGACACGTGATTCTCAATGACTACTAGGGAAGTTCTTATAGATATACAGAACAATAGACAGGTTAATGTTTAGCCAAATAAATACTCCCCGGCCCCGATCAACTTAAAGTATGACATAGTGGCAGCAGCTATGTCGTTAAAAGTTGATTGAACTGATTTGTTTGTTGATTGAACAAGACAAACATTCTCGCTTACATACATACACACACAAAGACAAAGTACACACTCTCACATATACACCTACACAACTGTCTTAACATACGGTGATATCATATGCTGCAACTACTTACCCTATCACTGGTTCTTATTGTTTGCTTACAATAAGCCACAATCTTATAAAAATATAATTTTTTTAATAAATAAAAATTGGGGATATAGCTCAGTGGTAGAGCATTCGGCTGCAGATCGAGAGGTCCCCGAGTTCAAACCCGGGTGTCCCCTTTACTTTTGCAACAATTTTGACATATACCGTGACGTACATAAATAATTATTAAATTTACAAATTTAATTACCAGGGTCTCGTTTTACAGTACGATATAAAGAATTTCTGAAGTTTTAATTTAAGGAAAAGGAGTTCACCAACAACTAATATAATGACTAACTCCAAGTAGAACCACAAGTTGTAAAAACAATCTTTATTTTTTAACTTCTAGAACGCGTTTCGACATCTTTGTCATCCTCAGCTATCATTGTAGGAGAGGCTAATTCCAAACTGCACAAGAATACACAACTTTAAGAAAGAACGTAGTATACAGATAATTATTTAATGTAAAAAATTTGCAACTTGCGGATTTTAATTAAAAGAATTGACTAAGTTGTCAACGCCATAGGGGATAACTATTAAAAAGGACTCCAGAAATCTAATTGCTCTCTTCTGGGTACCATTGTGGAGAGAGAGGTTGGGGCCAGAATTTGTGACATGTGTCAATATTGTCGTACCTACTGTCAATCGACATTATTCTAATAACTATTCGGCGATACAATTAGTAATTATGATCTTTAAAGGGGTATGGAAGTTTATGTAAAATCTAATGGATGTTAACGATGTGTGAGATAACTACAAAAGCTGTTAAAACCAGAAGTGCAGCTAGGTGGTTTTCAAAAGAGAATTTAGTTGTAAACTTCGATGGCAACCAATCTTATTTTTGAATTTAACAAGAGGCTGGTAAAAGGGGAACGGTAGCAATTATTGGAAGTCTTTCTTTCGAAGATTAAATGGGATTATGTAAAGTGTATGCCAAGATGGATACGGTACAGGAATTAACCTTTTATCAAATAATTGTGTACTCCTGTGCAAAGCCGATCTTAACAGCAGTGCAGTTCATGCACCGCACGCGGCTGGCCAAAACAAAGGGAGATCGTATTCCGCATCTAACTTTATCAATAAGTCAATATTATCTTGCAAAAATCTTATTTGAGCTAAATAATGTTTCATTCTTTAAATAATTTTACTGTTAACTACTACATCAACACTGTAAAGCCGGGTACACATATGCCAGTAAATTGAGAAAGTAGCTGGCATGTCAGTTGCTGGCATAGGCCAGTAACTGGCAAGCAAGATACATTTTTACACATGCCAATGCTAGTGGCATGTGGCACAATCGAGTGGTTTTCATCTGAAACTAAAATACTTGTTTTGTAATTAAAAGTTCTTGAGTTTTCAACAAAAAAAGGAGGATCCATGAAAAGTATTCGGAATGAATTCAACAATCAAATATTGCTGATGACCACAGATATTGTTAGAAATTTTTTTTTTTTATTAACCCCACATTTATTACAATCTATCTGTACAATCTAAACCTAAATATTTAGGTAGATAATAGACAATAAGTAATAGGACTGACAATAATTTGGAATGACATGTAGGGAGGCATCCAGTGATGCACCCCTTTTTTTAAAAACTTAGCCTACAACACTGACTATTTCTGACATAGACTTGTACACATTAATTTAGAACCTATTGTTCACTTAATTAGAAATTTAATAATGAATCCGAAGCGGAACTCAAAAAGAGACAAATTTGGGTGAGAAATTTGATTGCTAGGCGAGAAAGTCAGAGCAATTTTTAATTTTGACCTTTATCTCCGTTATAATAATTCTATTCGCTGACCTAATTAAATACATCCATAGTATGGAGAAAATTTATCAGTGCACTTAGGTGACACTTGAAGATATACATTAATGAAGGGAAAAATTGTATCATGGAAATTCTAAAATAGAACAAGATCAGCTGATTTTTAGGTTGGAAAACCGTCTAGAAAACGATGTGAGAAAAGTCTAGGCAAATCTCTATTAGTTGCATAGTAAGTTGAAAAATATTAATTTTCTTGGCAACTAAAAGTAAGGGATTTTGTTTTTAGATACCTTATAAAAACAGCCGCAAAACAGGTTGTTCCCGATTTTTTCTGTCGGCATTTAAGCGTTCAAGAGCTGGAGATATTAGAATTTTTAAAATCTTGGAACGAGGTAATGTACCTAAAGAAAGACGAGGGGGGGATAATATATAACATAAATTAGCTTCAAGGAGAGAAAAAGTCTGGAATTTTTTAAAAGGATTGAACGGTACCGAAAGTCATTATGGTAGAAATAATCTAAACGTATTTATCTTAACCGTAACCTAACAATCAAAAAATTGTTTCGTCTATACCGCTCAGTGTCAGAATTAAAATTGTCTCATTTTCAACATTTCAAAGAATTTTCGCAAAAGAGTTCAACATTAGGTTTAAATCTCCGTTAGCTGATATATGCAGCTTATGTAAAAGACTTAAGAAAACTCTTATAAAGGCAAATAAAACTTACCAAAAAATTGCTCGCAGAAAACTGTTGGGCTTACTTCTTCGATCTACAAGTTCAACCTTTGACCAAAACAGCTGTTTCGGATGCTTTTTACTTAAAGTAAATAAGTTATTATAACTTTGGGGATTACTTCAGTACACCCAGGTGTCGCAAACTTGTTTTCATGGACAAAAGATCAAGCCAAAAGAGGCTGTGTAGAAGTAGCATTTGCACTTTTACATTTTTCAAACTTCCACAAGGAATCTACGTTCCTGTAGTTGGCTGTATACCATATATTAAAAAATTTTAATTAAAATATATACCTTTTATAAATGTTTTTTAATTAAAATTTTTTTAAACTCTCTGGAAATCTTACCGGAATAAATGCTATTACTTTATTTTGTAATGAACGTGATAGACAAAATAAAAACAAACACGTTATTCATATGCTAATGTATTGGTAAGCCAATACTGCCACATCTACAACTATGGTTAAAATAGGATTTCCCCTAAAAGGACATAGCTTTCTTCCAGCCGACAGGGCGTTTGGAAAGGTCTAAAAGTTATTGAGGAAGGAGCCATTTATCAAGACAAAAGAACGATACCATAAAATTTATAAAGAAGTAGGAAAAGCCTATGTTTTGGAGAAAGATTGAAAGCTTATGGATATTAAACGTCTAGAAAAATCCTTTAAAAAAATTACAGACATAAGTAATATGAAAAGAATAATAATAGAGAAGATTACTGAAGACTTAAAAATTAATATGCTGGTACGAGGACATTAGAATAATAGCGTGAACTTGACATACAGAAGAATCAGAATTTGTGCAAGAAAGAAACAAAGCTATTTAACCTTATTCTTCCAGAATTAAAAATTGCTCGCCTATTACTCTCTTAAAAAATTTTTATCCTTATTGAAGGCAGAATATGGAGAAAAGTGGGTTGCAGATACTGATTTAGCATACTACAAATTTTTTTTCAGAAAATCCCAAGATACAAACTGTTATGAAAACTGTAAGTGAGAACTTGAAGAAAATTGTTCATGTTTTGACGAATATCCTGGTTTTTGTAATACTTTTTATTCTTTCTAATTATTTAAGACACATTTGTAGTTAACGATCATATTCACGAAAATTAAAATAAAATCAATCAAAACTCAATATTTACGTTAACCTATTCAAACAAAACTTAAGTCCATAAGATTTAAGCAAAAGTTGTTAATTGCAAAAAAAAATATAGTTTTTTAGGGCTATTATAGTATTAATTCTACTGCTAATTATTATATGAACTAAGTAAAGTAATGAACATTGTAAAGGTGTTTCTCCGTATAAAAAATTCAGTTGTTTCACAGTGACAATAACAAAAGAACTAGTTTCTCAAAATTGGTTAAATTGGACTCATCAAATTTTTGCTTGAATACTCTTAAACTATATTTTTTTGTGCAAAATTGTTTATTTATTTATTATTCACTAATGATATTAAAAGAACTTATTATGCTACTTCAAATGTAGCTGTATACAACATACAAATCTGGTGAGATACCTACAGAATGACTGCTATTGACCTTTGTTCCGCTACCAAAAACCAAGAACCCTAAACACTGTAATGACTATAGATTAATCAACTTAATGTCACACTTATTAAAAACATTTTTAAATATTAAACATGCAAGAATATTCAGAAAGTGCGAAGCAGATATGAGTAATAGATAGTTTGGCTTTCGTAACGGCTTAGGAACAGCGGAAGCACTGTATAGTTTCACAACTCTTGCCCAAAAATGTCGAGACCAACAAAAAGATCTTTTCATTTCGTTTATAGACTATGAGAAAGCTTTCGACAAAGTTAAACATAACATTCTCATGGGATGTCTAAAGTGAAAAGGACTCGTCAAAAATGACATTAACATAGTGAGATTTCTCTATTGGAGCCAACAGGCTGTGGTAATATTAGATGGAAATAGCACGGATGCGCAACAGATAAGTAGAGAAGTGAGACAGGCCTGTGTACTTTCCCCATTATAATTTAATATATATTCCGAATAGTTATTTACGCAAGAACTTGAAACCTGTATAGAAGGGATCAAGATAAATGCTAACGATACAGTCATTATCGCTGAAAGTGAGACAGACCTGCAGACGTTACTAAACACAATTTGTGATACTGGGGAACAATATGGTTTAACAATAAACATAAAGAAAACAAAAACCATTGTTATCAGTAAGAGGGACAAAGTTATTACAAGGATCCAGGTAAAAAATGAAGATATTGAGCAAGTGGACAAAATGAAATACTTAGGAGTCTGGAAGTCAAAGAAAAATTAAATGAGGCAATAGCGGATATCACGGCAAGATCCAAACAACCGGCCAGTATAGAAGACAAATGGAATTGTATTAAAAAAGTTATCGTAACCACCACCAAGTCTCTGATCGCTTCCCAAAAGTACAAAAAGAAGAATTGGATGACTTACGAAATATTATTAATGATGGATGACCGCAGATCATTTAAAAACAAATACCGAACCAAACACCAGCAGATTAACCGACAAATACGAAAAGAGTGGCGCAAAGCTAAAGAACAGTGGATGCTAGATAGGTCTGCAGAAATGGAGGAATTGGAAGAAAAACATGACCACTTTAATATACATAAACTCGTTAAAGAAGTGACAGGTCATAAAAAACCTTGTATTAAAAAAACAGTTTTAATAGTATTGTAAAGGACAATAAATTAATTACTGATCCCAAGGATCTACTTCAACATTGGAGAAACTACACACAGCAACTATACTCAGACAACACTAGAAGAAACTCTGAAAGTGAATATAAAAGTGGACCCTTCCTCAAAATAATAAAGTCAGAAGTTGTAAGGGTAATTCAACAGAGCAAATGAAGAAAAGCATTAGGCCCAGACGACATATACATAGAGGTTTTAACAATGTTGAGTGAAGACAATATAGACGCCTTGGTAGATATTTTTAAATAACATTTATGGATCCGTTCAAATACCACAGGATTGGCTTCAATCAACCTTTATGCCAATCCAAAAAAAACCAAACGCTAATATTTGCGACCAATACCGAATGATCAGCTTATTAAGCCAGGTCCTAAAACTCTTCTTAAAGATAATTCACACAAGAATATACAATAGATGTGAAAGAGACATTAGCCCCACAAAGTTCGGTTTCAGACAAGGATTTGGCACAAGAGAAGCACTTTATAGCTTAACTGTCCTACTTCAGAAATGCAGAGATCAGCAAAAATATGTCTTGCTATGCTTTATAGATTACCAGAAAGCGTTCGATTGTGTTAATCATTTAGAATTAGTAAGATTGCTCCAGGAACGTTCGATAGATGAGAATGACCTTAAAATCATGAAAAAACCTTTATATAAATCAAGTGGCATCTGTGAGAGTAGGACTGGAATCTACATCATATTTCTCAATCGAAAAAGGTGTACGACAGGGTTGTGTTCTTTTTAATCTTTACTCTGAAACGATTTTCGATAGAGGCTTAAGTCAGACTGAAGATGGAATCAGAATCAACAGACAGACTATTAGTAATATTCGCTATGCTGATGATACAGTCATAATAGCTGATAGCCAAGAAGCTCTACAACGTCTAATAGATATAATAAACACTGTAAGAGAAGGACTGGGCTTAAAGATTAATATAGACAAGACGAAGGTAATGGTGGTTAGTAGAACACGAAATATGCAATTAAATATAAGAGTAAACAATAAGAACATCCAAAAGGTCCCCAAGTTCAGATATTTCGGTAGTTAAATAACTGAAGATCTAGATCCAGACATAGAGATACGTAGCGATTAAGCAAGCCAGAACAGCATTTACTAATATTAGAACCCTGCTAAGCAACAGCAACCCTAACTTCACGCTTCGATATCGCTTTGTAAAATGTTACATTTACTTCATTCTGTTATATGGTGTAGAAACCTGTACTATAAAGGCCAATGTGATGAACCGATTGGAGGCCTTTAAAATGTGGGTATTTAGAAGACTACTTAAAATTCTCTGGACAGATCACACAAAAAATGTCGAAGTATTAAATCAAATGGACAGAGAACGAGAATTGCTGCCAATAATAAAAAGAAGAAAAACTGCTTATCTGGATCATATATTTAGAAAATCCAAGTACCAGTTCTTAAAGCTTATTATGGAAGGGAAGGTAAAAGGAAAACGAGGCATCCGAAGAAATATTTATGGCTTAAAACCATAAGGGATTGGACAAACCTCGATACCATGCACTCTTTACAGCCACACAAAATCGAGAGGAGTATGCCAGATTTGTCGCCAACATCCATTAATTGGATAGGTCAACATAAGAAGAAGGAGTCTGGATTACGGAAGATCTGAATCCGAAATCAGAAATTCGCTCAAGAATAGAGCAATCAAGAGCAGCCTTTTTGAAGATGACGAAATTTCTGAGTAATTAAAAGATTCAATCTGCAAATCCGATATGGATAGTAAAATGATATATCCACTATATTCTTCTTTATGGTGTCGAAGCCTGGACTGTTAATGTTAACTTAATGAGAAAACTGGAGGCTTTTGAGATGTGGCTTTTTAGGAGAATTTTGAAGATACCATGGGCCGATCTTCATCACAATCAATTAGCCTATGTTTGTCCACTGCTGAACATAGGCCTCCCGTAAAATTTTTCACCTATTTCTGTCTTGATCTTTTTGCATCCAGTTTGTGGTGATGCACTTGATATCATCCGTCCATCTAGTCGGTGGTCGTCCTCTGCTTCGATATGCATCTTGCCTTGGTCGCCATTCCAGAATCTTTTTGGTCCATCTGTCATCCGTTAATCTGGCAACATGTCCGGCCCAAGCCCATTTAGCCCTGGCTATTTTTTCAACTGCATCTTTTACTCCTGTTCTTCTTCTTATTTCTAGGTTTGGTACTTTATCTCTTATGGTAATACCTAATATTGATCTTTCCATAGCGCGTTTTTTTGCGGTGTTTCTGCACCATATGTAAGAACCGGTAAAACTCACTGGTTAAAAACCGTTCTTTTTAAACAAACTGGGATACTACACTTGAAAATGTTCAATCTACCAAAGGCAGCCCAGGCGAATCTCATGCCCTAGATATTTGTAAGCTATTACTTGGTCGATGCTACGGCTCTCAATCAGAATTTTACCGCTGACTACAAGGTTGGTCATAAATTTTGTTTTGAGGTGTTAATTTTAAGACCAATTGTTTTTGACACTTTATAGAGCGTGCGCACCATTTTGTAGCTTTTTCAACTTTATCAGATATTAAAACGATGTCATCGGCAAATCTGTGGTTCAGATGTCAAATAGGTGGTTCAGATCTTTCCCATTTATATTAATTCCCATATTATCCTCTTGTTCCATTTGCTTGAACATATATTCAAGAACAGCTGTAAACAATTTAGGGGAGATAGTATCACCCTGTCTAATTCCACGTTCTATTCGAAACTTCTTGGTATCTTCATGAAGGCGGACACAAGCTGTACCAATTTCGTAAATACTTTTAATTAAGGCAATGTATCGGTAGTCAATGCGGCAGTCAGCCAATTCTCGAAGCATTTTATGATGATCAATAGTATCGAGCGCCTTTTCATAATCTACGAATATAAGAAAGATAGGCTTGTTATAGGCTTGTTCACAAGGTTGGTAACTATCCAGTTTGTTCACAAGCTATTTTGTTATTATCTTCATGAATAGTTTGTATGTATGGGAGAGTAAACTAATAGGTCTGTCGTTCTTTAGGTCTGAAATGTCACTTTTTTGTGCATTATGGTTATTATTGCATTATGCCACTGGGATGTGGTTATGCCTATTGTCAAACAAGCATTGAACATCTTTTTCAACACATTTAGTAACGTTCCTCCTCCTTCTTTGATTTGTTCAATGACTATCCCATCTTCTCCAGGTGATTTATTGTTTTTTATCTCCGAGAGAGCTGATTTTATTTCCTCTGTTGTGATATCTGGGATGTCTTCTAAGCCTACATTTTGAACTTTAGTTATTTGATTTTGATCAGGATCTGGAAGTTCTGGAAGAGTAAAAATCTTGAGCAATTTTTAAAATATCTTTCCTATTTGTTGTAGGTTCTCCGGACCGATCATTACGAACGAAATAGTGTTGCACAGAATGGGAAGAGACAGGGAACTTTTGACCACCATTCAAAGGCAAAAAAGAGCATATTTGGGGCACATACTTCGAAATGATAGTACGCGTTGTTGCAGCTGATTATAAAGGGTAAAATCAAAGGAAAAAAAGTCGTCCTGGTAGACGACAAATAATCTGGCTGAAAAACATTCGCGACTGGACCGGATTAAACACACAGACGCTCTTAAGAAAAGCAGAAGATAGAGACGAATTTTCAATGGTTATAGCCAACCTTCTTTGGCAGTGGAGACGGCACTAGAAGAAGAAGAAATGTAGCTGTAATTCTGTACCAAAATTTTAAAACAAAACTGACATTTTACATTCTATTTATGTGATAACGTCAAATTTGATAATATAATCCGTGATCGGAGCAGTAGCCACTTTCTGTCATTTGCTGTTGCGTGGAGTAAATTTACGACTTATTTCGTATGCTTTATATGATGACGCACGGGTAAAGAACCATGGACTCAACTGTATATCTTATCATTAGTCTTTATTTTCTTGTTTATACTAACCTACATTTTGTTGACAAAATAATTTTTATAGATAATAAACATTGGGGATATAGCTCAGTGGTAGAGCATTCGACTGCAGATCGAGAGGTCCCCGGTTCAAACCCGGGTGTCCCCTACTATTTTGTAACAATATTGAAATATACACTGACAATAAGTTACTTAAAATAAGTGCATTTTTCTCTTAGAGAGAGTGGGAATTTTCCCGTATGACTTATTTTTGATGTTATCGTAAATTATGTTTTTAATATAAACAATAGTTACAAACACAAATATACAATTACTTTTTAATGGCCTTTCTATGATAACAATAACTGTGTAATACAAACTGAGAATCTAGTTTGAAAGATAAATTGTCCAGAAAAATTACGAATAGAACCATTAACTATGTTTCTTTGTTGAATATATTTTCCTGTATTGGGGGAAGGGCGGCAAGATGGCATACTTAGTTTATTTTCCATATATCTGAGACATAAATAGAGATAAATCACTTCTTTTGATGTATAATGATAGCCAGGTCATTTTTCTACTATTCTAAGTAACAAAAAATCACTCATACAAAGAGATTTATTAAAAAAAAATCAAAATCAAATTGTAACAAAAAACCATTTTGCCCACCCAGTGCGGGTAAAATGGCATACACATAAACAATAGTGTTAAATACAAAAATAATTATAAATTTTTATTTTTACGAAGAAAAAAAATTGAAATTAAACATTTTAGTTCACACAAAGTTCGCAAATACATTGTTTTGCTTTTTTGGGATATCCAGTACATTCTGAATGTGACCAGTTTTGGCAAATTTGGTATCTTAACCATCCTTCATTAGATTTGGACCTACTAAACGTATCATTGCAGTAAATGCAAGCGCAGTCCTATTGTTCATCATCATCAATACTAAAGGGTTCTTCTTCATCACTTGATATATTGTTCAGTATTGGTCTGGTCACAATATTTCTCTTGCCTTTTCTCTCCGACTGATGTCGCACTGTTCGCATGTTCGCTTTGTTCACAATGCGTCTTCCATCACTTAAATCATTGACTATTTTTCTTTTCACGACGTCCCCTTTTCTGCGTTTTATTTCTTGTGCTTTTTTTTCATTTTCTTTTTCGCGGAGATATGTATTAACCGAGAGCCCCTTCGCAGGAAGGGGCTCTCGGTTAATACATCCTGGTATTGACCAGATTTACGTTTGGTAGATTTTTTTACATTACTCTGAGGTACCGGTGCCCATTCCATCAGGATTCCTTTAATAGATTCATCTTTAGAACCAGATGCCGATGGTTCTTGGACATCATGATGATCGTAAGTTGCAGCGTGAGGAACATTAACATCAGCAGGTAAAGATGTAGAAGCAATGTCAGGTTTATTAGTAGAACCAGGCACATCCTCAGGCACATCTGTAGTTGCACTAGGCAAAAATGCATGCTCCGGAAAAATGTCACGATTTATAGGTGATATTCCTGTGGCCCGAAAACCATTTATTGCGATTTCAATATTTGCTGTTTTCTCATATGGTTTCTGGAAGAGACTGGACACTTGATATAAAATATGGTTATTGCACGACCAGGATTTTCTCTGAGCCAATGAGTAACAGCTTGATTATAATATTTATGGAGTGGTCCGAAAAAGGCAACATCCAATGGCTGAAGGCGGTGCGTGCAGTGTGCCGGCAGGCAAAGTAATACCACTGAATTCTGTTTAGCTAATTCTAAAGCTTCGTAGCTTTTATAACTGGAGTGTCCATCTAAAATTAATAATGCTTTCTGCGCAGGATTCGGTCTGACATGGTCAATAAAATGTTGCGTCCACCTTATGAACAAATCTCCGGTCATGTATCCTGATTCATTATGCAATTTTAATATTCCTACAGGTGCGCCGTCATATAAAAGTGGGTTAAATCTTTTTCGGGGGAAAATTATTGATGGCGGTACGTAAGTTCCTCCAGAACTCATGCACACTACAACTGTTGCGTGTATACCCCTTTCTGCGCTCGTGATAGAGCCCACTTGTTTTTTTCCTTTCTGATCAGACTTTTGGCGGAACTTGGACGGTGGTCAAGGCTGATTCATCCATGTTGAATATCATGGTATTTTGAATTTTGTGTTCTTCAACAACTTCTAACTTATCAAAAAAATTATTTACCTGAAGCTTATTGAATGGCCCGTGCAAGAGACGTAGCTTCTGGAAGCTATAATGGTAATTGTAGATTTCATTGGCAAAAACCATGCAACCATTCTTTGCCAGCCATCTTGGTCACTTTATTGAACGGATTATTAATCTTCATTTTCTCTGCAATGCTATAGGCTAGCTTGCATAAGTCTGCTCTTGTCACGCCAAAAAACCGGGATTCAAGATACAGAATGTGGGCAACTATTGCAGTCTCCATATCTTCGTTTAAAACTGTTGCCAGGGAGCCCAAATATTTTTTGCCTCAATGGCAATTTTATTTTTATTACCTGCTCGACGTCGTAGTGTTGAGAACGGTACATGAAATGTATTGCTTGCTTTAAGCCAACCCATTTCGGAATTTCGGACTGCCTCCAAAGCTCTTTGCATGTCTTCCTCACTCCAACTATTTCTGATAGATTTTCTTTTACATGAATAAACCATCTGCAAAAAAAAAACTGAATATGTACCTTAACCTGAAAAACAGACGAGCAAAATAGCATAGTATGTTATTTTGCCCGCCATAATACTATGCCATTTTGCCCGTTTTGTATTTGCCGACTACTGATAGTTGAAAAAAATTAATAATGGAAATAAACACAATTTTTATTTAAGGTCACATGCAGCGTATAAAACATAATAACCAAAAAGTGAATTCAGAAGTTCTATTTAATTTAATAAATTATTGAATAAAACTTACATTGACGCATCGAACTCGACCAGCACTTATTCACATCACAAATACCTACACCAATCTCGTGGCCGGCCGTTAAATTAGGTGCAGGAGACTTAATGTGGACAGTGTTGCCACTGTTTATAATAAGTATTAAGAATTGCGGTGACGTAGAGAACAAAAAACCATTTTGCCCGCCTATGCCATTTTACCCGCCCTACCCCTAAATAAATTTTAAATTTTATGCAGCAATAGAGAAACATAATTAGAAAAAAAAAAGACTTGGAAAATCATTCATTAAAATGCAATTTTTATTGCGAATATTTGAACTAGCGCCTGTCCTGACAACAGAAATGATTTTAGCAAAACATCAAGAAGATAAATGGGGTGAAACGTCCTGAATTTCCCAGTGTAATCCTTGACTGTCACGGATGAGTTCGCAATTCACTTACTACACGTTATTAAATTATAGCGACAAGAAAGAGAGCATATCATATAATAAGAGTTTTTGACATAGCTGGGGATAACCTACAGAGATTTTAAGATGAGTTTTATTCGAAACAACAATTTGGACAAGTTAAAAAAGTTACATAACAGAATAATTAATGAATTTTAATCACTAAAAGTAACTAAGATACTCCTCACCAGAAAAATAATGTTCAGGGCCGCGGTAAAATAGTTAGAGAGAAAAGGTTCACCAGGCAGCCTACTATTATAGCGATGTTTGTATATTTTATTTTTTTATTAGAAAAAGATGTCGCATCCATCAAAAGGTTATTAGCGACGGAACAAAATATAAATAACAAAGTTAAACACCTACAGATTGTACAAAATGTTTATGGATCTGAGATAATTCACTATATTGTCACAGGAACAGTTTTGACCTAGAGCCTGTGGTAGAGCGTTTTGGATCTTGTAGCGCTGTCTTTCTTGGTCATATTTACTACAAATTGTTAAAAAAATTTCGACTGTTAATCGGACGTTATACTGATTACATATAGGTGGATTTTTGTTTGTGAAAAGGTAGGAGTACGTTAATCTGGTATGTCCTAGACGTAAATGCGCAACCGCAATTTGTTCTCGTCTATTGAATGACGATGGAAACCACTGAGACACATTATTTTTGATTTTATTTAGATTGGAATTAGTTTGAGACCACTCATTTCGCCACAAACACCACACTTAATTTTTAAAATAAGCTTTTAAGTCACTGGAAACACACTTGTCTATTGGCTCCGACAGTTACTTAAAATTGCCTCTCGTGCAGTCCTGTCAGCTTGTTGATTTCCTGTTATTCCGACGTGTGAGGGAACCCATAAAAATTGGACGCTGCTTCCATGTTCATAAGAAATAATATCTGAAGAATATATATATATATATATATATATATATATATATATATATATATATATATATATATATATATAATCGGTTTAAAACGTCCTCCGACGTCTTCCGATGCCCAATCTCCATGCATCTCTATCTTCCCAAAGATCTTCGTCTAAACCTCTCTCTCGGATCTCTCTGTCTATTCCTTCTCTCCAGCTCTTTCTGGGTCGGCCTCTTTTTCTCTTTCCATGTTGTGACCAATCTATAATCTGTTTTGGCAGACAATTTTCTGGCATTCTCTGCACATGTCCATACCACTTTAGTTGTTGTACTCTTATATCTTCGACAATCGTATGTGTGACTCCCATAACCTCTCGTATACGTTCGTTATTAATTCTTTCGAGTTTTGATTTTCCTGCGGCCCGTCTTCAGTAGTCCATCTCCGTGGCTTGTAGTGTTCTTTCAGTAGTTGCCTTTAACTGCCACACGTCACTTCCATACATTACTATGCTCTTTATAATAGTGTTGTATATTCGATGTTTATTTTTTTGGATATATGTTGATCCCAGATAATACTATTTAGTTGAGATATGGCCCTTCTACCCTGAGTGTTTCGTTTTTTTTATAGCCTGATCTGATTTGCCGTCGTCTGTCATTTCTACTCCTAAATAGGAATATTTATTGTTGTACTTAATGTGTTGTCCGTCGTTTAAAACTAGATTTTGTTCTTTACCACCGATGTTCATGTACATTGTTTTATCTATGTTGACTTCTAATCCCCATTTTTTGTATTCTTCGATTAATTTTCGAGTCATGTATTCTGAAGAATATTCAGATTAAAGAAGCTGTAGCATAGCGAGACGATGGAAAAATCCATCAATGTTCCATTGAAGTATCGAGTTGAATGTTGTTAACAGATTGGAGTTAGACGATACTTAACAATTGTGTACAGAACAGTCACTACCTAAGTCAGAAATCTCTTTCTCTTAATGGTTATGTAGTTTCTTTTGAAGTTTTGTAAACTTACTTTTTGTAGATCTATCATTTGTGTATTGATAGCTGCTTTGTAAAAGATGGAGTAAACCAGCCATATCAGTTGTAATTTCTTTGACGACGCTAATAGTGTCGGGGGAGCCTTGGATATTATCAATCAGTAAGGACAATTGGTGGTAATTTAAAACGAATGGTGGGGTATGATTATCAATGAAATTTTCAAGCGTTTCCCGTATAGATGGGACTTAGATGAGCGCGGTTTCTTTTGGTTTAGAGGGTCTGGGTTTTGCAAACAGATTTTCTAATGAAATTACTGAGTCTGAAGGAGGCGTGACGATCTCACCAATACTGCGTTTTATGGAAGAACTTGCATTTTCGCAATTACTATTAGAGTTTTCACTTAGATGCTGTGGCTTTATTACATTTGGAAGTACTGGAGCAAACTCATTGATAGTGACAGAAGTCGAACTTGAAGTTTTATTTGTAAGATTAGTTGAAATGGTTGTTTCTCCAATTTTCTCCATCTTATCGAAAAGGAGCTGATAGATTGGGGGATATTGCTTCCGAAGTTTCTGAAAACGGTATTGCCGCTGAATGAGGTTGATTGAAAGTGTTCCTATAAGTAGGAATATTAGTAATTTCTTTATTATAGAGATTTGTAGGTGTAGGTGATATGCTCGGATTTGATAATAGATAAGCTGATGACTGCTGGGTGTTTATTACCTTGTATAGTATACTTGTTGAAGCTGTTTGATTTGGTACTTCATTGTTTGACTCAATATGAGTTGATTAAGTTACAGAACTATTATTGCATTGGGATGATATGTGTCCTGTATTTTTGCAAATAAAGCAGGTGACTGTACCTTGAGACAAAAATATGCGGTAAAGTGTTTGGTTAAAATTTATTAGAATAGAATCTGTAATTGGTTATATTATAGGGCTTATATAAACTTGCGTCCGAAAGCTCAATATGAACCTCACAAAATGATTGTACGGTAGTGTATATTTATTATTTGACGTTTTATTTTCACAATAATAAAATAATAATTACGTATAGATGACTTACGTAGTAGTATATAGTAGATAATAGTATGTTACATAACGAGAGTTGTAAGAAGCTTATTACATGCGAGTAAAAAAGTTGCGCGTAAGCCGCGTAGCGGCGAACGCAGTAATTTTACAAGCATGTAATAAGCTTACAACTCAAGTTGTGTACTATACTTTTTCTACGATTATTTTCGTTTATAAAAATAAAAATTAAATTAATATAAGGTTGAATGTTCGAATAAATGAACTTTGATGGTACACAAGGCAAATATCGAACACAGTATTTAATTAAATCTTGCCCAAGTACTTTATACTGACAGATTAATAATTTTTAATCTGTCAAAATAACGTCTGTTAATTTGTTTCCATGGTAACTCGACCAACTGACTTACGAGGCTTATGTGATATTACACATTTTTATAAAACTGAAGCGTAATTTTTTTTATTACGTGCTAGTCATTACGTGTCAGTATCTGTTATGATGCATTTACTTAGCATCCAAATAGTAGGTAATATACAATTTACTAGTAAGAAAGTAGAAAAACACTTTAATTTTAAAAAAATATTTAATAAAATCACTTGTTTTTATTAAAAACTAGCAGTACGATACCAATACAACTTAACCATGCCTTGCCAGGGCCGGTCTCGTATATTTAATTGAATAGGGAAAAATCGGGTAAAATGGTTCCCCAAAATATTTCTCATAATTTTCATAAAATCGCCGTTTAGCTTTCTTTATTTTATTCAGTACTACTAGTGCCACTTATGTACGAAGCTGTGAAGATGTGTAAAGCATTATGGGCTAGTTTTAATTTAACCTATAAAAACACATGTAATATCGCTACTTTCATGCTTACAAAAGTTGTGTTTTTTGGTGTTTTAATTAAAGTAGGAAGATTTTTTTAATGGAGCTTAAAAGGCATTCTGTTTATTTCATATAAGTTGAAATTTCTCTAATTATTAGAAGTCACTCATGTAAATTAGTTTTTATACTTAATGAGATTTTGAAGTAAAATGTTTCCCCCTTGTTGAGGCAAAATGACTCCGGGGACTACTTTACCCTTACTTAGGGTACCAAATAAAGTTTTAAGTTATAAACGAATATTTTTTATAATAAATAAAAATAGGTTTATGATCTCTACGAAAATAATGGTTGCTGATCTTTACAAAAAAGACCGAAAATCATAATGTGAGTGACCTAAATGTAGACTACTTTATTCGTAAGGAAAATGTCAGAACATTATCGGTACTTTCTTTTAGGTAACAGATTATTCGAAAAGGCTTGGTCCATTGACTACAACATTGCCCCAAGAATTAAAGATTTACTTAAAGAAGTATGTTTTAGATATGGAAGACCGACTACCGACTTACTGAAGACCGACCGACCTGAAGAAAAACATTTGTGAAATAGCTCAAGAGCTTGTGGAGAGGTATTAAACATAGGTTTTCTAAATTTAAAGTCAGCTGGGACATCATGGTTTAAAGATTTTCTAAAGAGACAATCAGAGATTTCTTTAAGTACTCCTGAGGTTGCTTTAGCTACCAGAGCGAGCCTTCATTTTTTTTCCATTTTAGATTAAATGCAAAATAAACATAAAATTAATCCTATGAGAATATATAACATGAAGTTTGATATGCACACGGTCCCTATAAAATCTCCAAAATTATGGCACATAAGGGCCAGAAACAGGTTGGTTTTTTAACAAGCGCTGAAAGGAAAGACAATGTTACCATTGTTCTGTGTGTAAATGCATCAATTTACTTCCCCAGCAATAATATTTCCTCGTAAATAAAGGAATGAATCAAGGCATTCCATATGCGTTTTTCTATTTACAACTAATCTGCAAACTTAAAATTTGACACCTTTATTTTTTCTTAATAGGATAAGTGGATGAAATATTTTAAACATTTCTATAAACGAACTTTGAAAAATTAAGGCAGATATCGAGTACAATTTTATTAATCAAATATTGCCCAAGTACTTTCGCTTTCTAAAGCATCATCAGGGGCCTTTCGTCAACTTTTCGCTATCTTTGCTTTAGAAAGCGAAAGTACTTGGACAAGATTTGATTAATAAAATTGTGCTCGATATCTGCGTTTAATTTTTCAAAGTTCATTTATTCGAGCATTCAACCTTATATCAATTTCTATAAACTTTAACATTATTATTCCATCCAAGCTTTCTTTATTAACCCCCTTGTTTCCTAGAGTAATTTTACGAATTCGCTGCTTTTTAGATTAAGGCTGAACGTATACGGGCCGCTGTTCTGAGAAAGTAAATAGCGAATAACATTTACAATTCTTTTTCTACTTTAAGTGCCGTCTCCCAATCGGAGGTTGGATATCATCATCACTATCTTTACTTTATCTACTGCTGCTCTAAAGAGTTCTATAGAACTGCATTCAAACCAGTCCCTTAAACTCTTCAACCATGACACTCTACTTCTTCCTATACTCCTTCCTTCTCTTATCTTTTCCTGTATTATTAGCCTTAGCAGTTCATATCGCTGTCCCCTCATTACGTGTACCAGATATTGTAACTTTATTATTTTTATTATTTCGCATTATTTGCCATTTCTCGCAGTACTTCCATGTTAGTTTTCTTCTGTGTCCATGCTATTCTAGGCATACTCCTGTTGTGACACCACATTTCAAAGGACTGTAACTTATTTATGTGTTCTTGCTTCAATGTCCAGCTTTCAAGTCTATATTGCAGTATCGAAAACACGTAGCATTTCAGTGCTCTTACTCTCAGTTCTAATCTAAGATCTTTGTTGCAGAGAATTGTTTTCATTTTTACAAACGCATTTCTTGCTATTTCTATCCTAGCTCTTATTTCGGTTTTTTGATCAATGTTGTCTGAAATCCAGGTTTCTAGGTATTTGTATTTATCAACCCTTTCTATCGGTACATTTCCGTAATATATGTTTGTTGGCATAGCTTGACATTTTTACGATGCCAATAAATAAGTGCCTAAGAATTCATATGCTAGTATTCTTAGGAACAATACAGCTAACAATGTTACAAATTCTCCACAAAATTTACAACCTTCTACTTCCTCCCAGAGAAATAATTTTGCTAAATTTATATTTAATCCTTACACAAACACCAGTAGGCCAAATAAAAGGCAGAAACCAAATAATTCAGACCCAACTGTTATAGCTAAAAAAGAAATAGTATCTACAGTTTCTCCTCCAAAACATCCTAAGGGAATAGTTAAAAGTCACTTCTACCAAAAAAACTTAAACATTGCAGATTCATGGTCAGAAGAGTTAAATTCTTCTGTAATAAATAGCATTTTAGATTCAGTTCTTCCAATTGTTAATTCAATTAAACAAAATAATAATTTTAATATTTTAAAAGCTGATATAATTCAGATAATTAGTAACCATTTTAACCAAAATCTAGCATCAAATTCGCAGACTTGAATAAAATAAACGTATTATAGTGGAACTGTCGTTCAGCAGTTGCTAATAAAGAGAATTTAAAATATTTACTTCATCAAAACGACATCACTATAGCTCTATTATCTGAAACCTGGTTCAAACCGGGAAAATATTATAATTTTAAAGAGTGTAATTGTGTTCAAGCTGACCGCCCTGATGGATATGGCGGTTGTGCCATCCTCTTGAAATCCAACTTAATATATGAAGAAATAAATTTTCAAAATACGTATTCGTTTAATATATAAGTGTATTTCAATAAAAAATTCACATTTCAGGAAACCTTTACATATAATTTCTCTATATAATGAACCCAGGAACAAAGTTTTAATTCAACAATGGATCATTTTTACAAAATATACCAAAACCATTTATAATTGGAGGCGATTTTAACGCACACACTTTGGCATGGAGCTGCGAAATTGATGATAGATTAGGTAAAGATCTTCTAGATGCTATAGAATACTGTAATTTAGAATATTTAAACGACGGGTCCCCCACTCTTGCTATTTCCAATAAACCTTCTGCTGTAGACTTAACTATTTGTTCCCGAGATATTGTCTTTTATTTTCGTTGGAATACTTTACAATAACCTTATGGATCCAATCATGTGCCGATTATTTTTTCATCACAAAGTTTCTCCGCAGCAGAAGACACATCCAGTAGAAAACAGAGAATATGGAACTTTAACAGAGCCAATTGGATGATGTATACCGTTGTACTTTGGAAGCAATGAAAATACCATTAATCTACGAAGAATTGTTAACAAATATAAACCAGGCAGCCAACCTCGCTATCCCAAAACATTCTTCCATTAAAGAAACAAACAAAGGTCATATTCCGAAACCATGGTGGAATAATCATTGTCAGTTAGCAGCTGAAAATAGAAAACATGCGTTTATAAATTATAAACAGAATCCAACGCTCCAAAACCTAATGAAGTATAAACGACTAGATGCTATTGCAAAAAAAAATCTTCAAACAGAAGAAAAAGGAGAATTGAATTGATTTTTGCGAAAGTCTAAACTCAAGAACACCAATAAAAGATGTCTAGCGAAAAGTTAATTGTTTTAAAAACCGTAAACAAGCCAACAAGTACCTATTGATCCAGAAGATACATGGTTGCAGGAATTTCATAGAAAAATTGCCCCGGCATGGTTTCCAAATGACGACACTGTACAAGAACATATCCAAAGAATACCCAGACAAAACTTCAATTTTGAGGAAAATTTTCATTTATGGCAATTGCATCGAGCCCTTGAACAAAGAAATAATACTTCTCCAGGTATTGACAATGTGTCATATTCGCTATTATACAACTTACCTATAGAATATAAAATTTCACTAGTAAATATTTTCAACAATATTTGGATAAATAAGACACCAGTACCAAATAGTTGGAAAGAGTATCTGGTAATTCCGATTAAAAAACCTGGCAGACCAGAACGTGATCCAAGTTCTTGCCGACATATCTCCTTATCTTCATGTATTTTAAAAACATTTGAAAGAATAATTAAAAATAGATTTGAACATTGGTTAGAACACGATGGTATACTTCCAAGTTTCCAATATGGTTTTCACAAGTCTAGGTCCACTCAAGATGCAACTACAGCTCTAGTTACTTCAATTCAGCTTAATTTGACATCAAATAAGTCTACAGCAGCTGCGTTCCTTGACATTTCTGTTGCTTTTGATAATGTCAATTTAGACATTCTTTACCAAAAAATGTTGTATATTGGAATCCCTAGATCATTTGCTCTCTTTTAAAATCTTTATATTCTAACAGACTAACTTTTTTAAAAATTAATAATGAGGAATTTTCATACCCCCGGCTAAGCCCGATTTTATATATCCTGTATAACCTAGATCTTGAACTTAGTATACCCAACCATACATATTATTCTTCAATATGTTGATGATGTTGTTTTATATACAGCAGAAAAATTTTTAAGTACCTGTGAGCATAATTTGAAAGTCACATTAGAAATCGTAAATCAGTACTATTAAGAAATAGGATTATCAATTTCTCACACAAAAACTGAGGTGTGTTACTTTTCATAAAAACATAGAGTTTCACAAGGCAATCTTAATGTGGGAAAATTTAATTTCCTTATAAAAAACTGTATTAAGTATCTTGGTACCTATCTAGACAGGAAATTGTTATGGAAAGATCACATCCATCAAATTGTTAAAAAATCAGAAAACTCAATAAACATTTTAAGAGCTTTCTGTAAAACAAATTGGGGAGCAGACCCAAATATTACTTTGATGTTTTACCGTAACATGATCAGGCCGATTTTCGACTATAACTGTCATTTATTTGGATCAGCGGTCAATACATATCTAAACAAACTTGACGTTCAAAAAAATAAATTCTTGAGATTATGCCTAGCGACAAATTTACAGTCCGAATTATGTCCAAAAATTGAAAATACCTTCAAGATCTTAATGAGACATCAGTTTTAGACCTTACCCATAGATATTGGAGAACTAAAAAATCTATACCTTTGCTAGAAACCTATGTAAGTACTGTAAAATACAACGATATTCTCTATAAAAGTCAAATTCCACCCTACTATGGTGAAAAGGCAAAAAGGCTATTTTCTAGAAAGGTTAGGATATGTTACTTAAACTCACATTTACTCCCAATATGCCATGATGGCAATATTGTTTACTCTTCAGTATGTTGTACTAAATCCGACTAGTAACTATGTTATATTTACTGACAGTAAAAGCGTGGTAGACATATTTAACAACATTCAAACAGTCAAACACATAAACCACATTGAACTGAAAATTCTTAAAATTCTTTATGAAACTATACAGTTAGGATTAAATGACATAAATCGACATTTTATAAAGACCTAATAATAAAGGAATTAATAAATTCTAAGTGTTGTTTTCCAATAAACCTTAATCTTTTAATATTTTCAAATAATATGGAAATTCTTCATTGCATTTACAAACTAGCCGATTTTGATTTTATTGAAATTATAAGATCCGCTCCATCAATAAAACCATGGTTTATGGATTTTATACTCTCGTCCTGTCTAATCCGTTTTATTCCACCTTTGGCGTATCCAAGTAACGTCTAAATAAACAAATGAAACTTGTTTTTATTTCAAATTATTATAGTTTCTTAAAGACTTGATTCTTGTTTGAACGAACCTGGTTCTTTCACACAAGGCTTTGCTATTATCTTCCATTTTTAACCTAAACCCAACCTGTTTGAAAACTCTCCAGAGTTCTTGAAATCCTTGAATCCTTAAAATTTCGAATATATTTCTGTCATTATTGTTCTGTAGCTATTTTCTTGTGACATTTTTAATAAGATACTATTTTAATGGGAATAATCCACAATTGAAGGTTAAAGTAAGTTTATTGACGTTTCAATTTCCACTTTGGAAATCGTTCTCTGTTTTCTGGTTTTTTAAATTTTTTAACACCGTTTTTACAGAAACAAGTTAGGCATAAACATAATATAATGTCTCGAATTTAAAACTTACAACCACCAGCATAACAACGATTCCGTACTCAATGACGAAATGTGTACAACAAAGTATAATTTTCAAAGTTATCTTTATCAAAGTTAAGTTTATCAGAGGCGCCTTGACAGCAAACTATCAAATGAGGAAGAATGCACCTTTTATGAAATCTATGAGAACGTTATCGAAAGTCTAAGAAATGCCACCAGAGAAGCAGTGGGAATAAAGGCAAAGGAGATCAACAAAAAATACTGGTGGAACGAGGAGATAGTGTTACTAGTTCAGGAAAAGAAACAAAAATATTTAAAATGGTTGGCAACAAAAAATGAACAAGATCTGAAAGATTATAAACAAACAAAAAGACAATTAAGAGCGGACATTAATTTAGCTAAGAACGAGACGTGGGATAAGAAATGTGAAGAAGTTAACAATTATATCGGAGGAAGGAAATGCTCGGAGGTATGGAAATTTTTATAAAATGTCAAAAACCCAGCAAAGGACAGATCAAATATCCAGATAATCAAACCGAAGCAGTGGATACAACACTACAAAGGTCTACTACAAGAAACTAGACAGAAATACATGATAGAATCATCAAAACATTTTGTAGTAAATGGAGAAGAAGTAGAGGTATCCGAAGAAACAGTAAAAAAGACAGTTTTGAACCTTAAGTTAGGGAAAGCTAGCGGACCAGAAGGGATTTTCTCTGAAATGTTAAGATGGGGAACGAAAAAACTCTTTAGAAATCTAACAATAATTATCAATAACTGCCTAAATGAACATCCTGTTCCAGAAGACTGGAAAACAGCTTATATATCATCCATCCATAAAAAAGGAAATAAACTGGACTGTAACAACTATCGAGGCATATCAATCACGAGTACACTGAGCAGACTATACAGTAGAATACGGCGAGATCTAATTGAAGAAGACTATAAAGAGAAAGAAGAAGAAGATCAAAGCGGCTTTAGAGCAGGTAGATCGTGTACCGACAACGTATTTTGTCTAAAACAAGTCATAGAGAAGAGATCTGCTAGATATCTGGAAACCCATCTTACATTTGTGGACCCACAAAAAGCATATGATACAGTCCCAGTATCGAGACTGTTGAAGGTATTAGAACAAACGAACATCAATCACAACTATATAGCTGCACTTAAAGAACTGTATGAAAATTCATAATCAAGAATTAAGATAGGTAAAAAACTTACAGATGCCTTCATAGTAAATAAGGGAGTACGTCAGGGATGTCCTATCTCTCCTACACTATTCAAAATATATGCAGCAGCGGCACTTAAGAACTGGAAAAGGAAAATACACGGAATGGGTATAGAGATAGATGACAGATACCTGTTTACTCTTCAGTTTGCAGATAATCAGGTCATAGTGGCCAATGACAAAGACGACATGCAATATATGATTAGAAAGCTGATAGAAGAGTATGAGGAATGGGGCTTGACAGTTAACGTAAATAAAACAAAATATCTATGTATAGGCTCTCAGAGCGAAAATTTGGAGTTGGACAACGGTCATGAAATTCTGAAATGTCAATAATATGAGTATTTAGGTATCACATTCGACAATACCGGAACAGATGTGAAAGAGATAGAAAAACGAATAGTTACAGCTAAAAGGATAATAGGATGTCTGAATGACACCTTGTGGAGCAAGGAGATAACAAAAGGAGAAAATTTAATGGAGCGGAAACATGGAGAATTCCAGACAGACAAAAAAAGAAGGTAGAGGCAGTCGAAATGGACGCGATAAGAAGATCTATGCGAGTCTCACGAAGAGAAAGAATGAGGAATGACCATATAAAACAACGAATGGGAATAGAAGGTACGATAATTCAGGATATCGAAAAGATACAACTTACTAGGTACGGACACGTAGAGCGAATGCAAAATACTAGATGGCCCAAAAAAATACTGAACTGGATCCCAATAGGGAATAGAAAGCGAGGAAGACCCAAACTAGAGTGGCAGCAAAACATAAAAAGTGAATGAGCGAACGGAATCTATCAACGGAAGATTTCCACGATAGAAGAGGATGGAAGTTAGGTGTCGGACAACATATATATATATATATATATATATATATATATATATATATATATATATATATATATATACATATACAACCATCAGCAAGATCTTTATTTATATTTTAATATCTTTCCAATCACAAGTACTATTTCTTCTTCTTCGCGTGTAATATCAGAGTTATCCGATGTTGGCGATCAAGAAGGCTTGTCGATATTCTGTCACATGGAATAATTGTCCTGCGTTTGATATCTTAATCCATTCACGAATGTTTTTTACCCATGAAACCCGTTTTCTTCCTACACCTTTACGACCTTCTATTTTGCCTTTAAGGATTAGGTATAGTATTCTATATCGATTTCCCCTCACTATATATCCCAGATAAAAATTTTCCGGTGTTTAACTTCTTCTTCTTTAAGTGCCATCTCCGTGACGAAGGTTGGCAATCATGGCTATTTTGACCGGTGTTTAACAGTCTTCAGCAATGCTCTACCTTTGCTAACCTTTCTTATCACTTCCTTACTACTTTTTCTTGCTGTCCAAGATATACTTAGCATTTGTCTATGAATTCACGCCATTGCTTCAATTCAATTCAAAGTAGTTTTAGTAATTGCAATTCTTCGTTTTATTTCTATGTCTGGATCTAGTTGAAAAAGACTGTAAGACTTGTACACACTTCTAAGTAGGTCTAACTGGTAAGCAAGTTTTGTATGTTTTCAATAAAATTGATAGTGTGTAAAATAATTTATTAATTAAGCTGAGTACACTTTCGACATAATAAATGTCATCATCAGAGCTATCCTAAAATAACGTTAAGTTAAGTAAATTTTTTATTAGTTAGTTAAAATACAATGACAGAAAAAACTTACGTCAATTAGGCAATAAATACTTCATAGAAGGAAAATTGTGGACAAACGACATATTAAAAAATAAAGATCGGGCTCTGTATGCCACAGATCTTGGGTCTAACCCTTATACATATGTATAATTCACATCAAAACTTTTTTTATAAAACATGGTTACCACATACAGCAACGACAACAGCTGTTTTTGACTTACATTTTTTACATTGGATCTAGTTGGTCCGTTATGACAGTTTCCAAATATGAAATTTTTTGAACTTTTTTAACTTGGACTCCATTTAATTGAAGCTCTGCATATGGATGTGGGTTACGACTAAAAATTTGGTTTTGTTTAAATTTATTTTAATGTACATTTCCTCTCCTATTTCATGAATACGGTCAAGCAGAATTTGGAGACCTTCAATATTTTCTGACAGAAATAGTATATCGTCCGCTTTTTAACTACATTAAGTAGTTCCCCGTTAATTTTGATTCCATATGGTTATCTCGCAAGTGTCTTTTTACATGGCTGGTCTGAATAAACATTGAACAATATTAGGGACAAAATGCAACCTTGTCTGACTTTTCGTTGAATGGAGATTTCGTCAGTGTAATTGTCTCCAATTTTTACGATAGCAGTTTGATTGGAGCACAGATTTTTAATAACAGAAATAACTTTATCATCTATTCCTATAGTTTTTAGCATCTGCATTAATATTACGTGCTGTACTTTATCAAATGCCTATTCGAAGTCAACGAAGCATGCAAATACATATTTTCTTTGATCATCGAATTTTTTAGCGCACAAGGTGCCTCTCTAGTTCATACAGGATTCCTAAAACTAAATTGAGTCTAATTCCAAACCGAGAGACCTCGTGGTATAAATATGTTTCCTCCCCCTTACCGAATCTTGCCCTCCGCTATCCATGATTAGTAACGGTTTGCAATTGATGTGTCAATTTCATGGTGATTTTCCTGAGAGTACTCTATGAGTCTTTAATGTTCCCATTTTCCTTCTACATTCTTATGCCGTTGACCATTTATTAATTCATCCGTTTTAGCGGCCGATTTCTCAACCCCTAGACAACCTGACACTTACCAACTCATCCGCTCGAAGTCGTTGGTCCAAGTTCTACTATGATAAACTTATTTAGGTACCATTCATTTGCAACCGATTTGGGTATATCACTAAAATAAGATATCAGTTTCTACGAATGGTCAAAAACGCAAGTACGAGTTATAAGGGACTCAACAAATATCTACGCTTATGTTAATCTCTCAAAGGTCACTGATTAGAACCACAATAAAGTCTACGTAATAACTAATCTGGTTATAACAGTCATTTTACAGATAAATATAAAATAAAAATATGTTTCAAAAATTTAAATATTTTCATAATTTTGTTAACATAAAACTGTCTGCTGTTTTAGCAGTCAAAGCACACTGCGATTTGAAATGGGCGTATCACTTACTTTTCTACTACACTGCTGACGCTAGCCGACGGGTAGTTTAATGACAACAAACGCATTATTCTCCATTCAAATTAGTTTTGTCGGGAATACCTTTTTTGATTGATTATCGTAGATGTTTTAAAAAGAATTATCACATTTTTAATTTATATGTCTTAGCTAAATATAATATTGAATAAAAATTTGTGAAACCTGACTTCAAAAAACATGGTGTTTATTTATAATAAATTTAAAATAACATAAAAATAATATTATCAACAAAAGAAAATACAACTTGTTGTCACAAACAAACAATTTCGCAGTTATAGCTTGAAAATGATTACAAATCGAACTAACTTACCGTACGTTCATGAGATTTGACGCTACGAAAGCGATAACGATAAAATTAAGTGCCAATGATGAGTAACACGTTTCACTATTAGATTCCAGTATTTTTTAGCAATTTTCTTCAAAGTTTCAACACGCTTTTCTCGATTATTCCTGGACACAGAAAGGTGAAAAGAAAATCAACGATTACAGAAAAAAAAACTCTTTTAAGTGATGGGCGTAAAAAGTTTGGTTATAATAGAAAGTTAAACTGCATAATCCGATATTTCAAAAAAACTTTCAAAAAAATTAAAAAAAGTAAAATCATCAGTTTTTGAATTTTTGAATAACGTGTCCAAATTTCGAAACATTTTGTTGGTAAATAACAGAGAAAACACTGTCTCTAGGTTTTGGTGTACCGATAAAACAGCCTTTGTTGAGCAAAACAGGTAAAACTGCTAGGCAAACAAACAATTCCGCGTAACATGTGCAGTGCACATGTATTATATCAAAAGGATTTACTGTAAATAACTTCTTATTAATACTGTAAAAAAGATTATAAAAGGCTTTTTACTTCTTATGCTGTACACTATGCTATTGAAATACAGTATAGAGTTATTGGTATTGGCAGACATACTTCGGGCCAAATAATTTGTCTCTAAAGTATACATAAAATAAAAAAAATAATTGGAGGAGAGTACCAACACAATCTATGTATTTCAAGCATATTTATAAAATATTTTTACTTCCAACGTGTATTTATATTTAGATACATTAATAATCAGAGTTATTGTTTCTTATTTCAATATAATATCAAGTTGCCTTTGGAAAAAAGTTGTTTACTTTGTTTACTGTTAGTTGAGATTTATTTATTTTGAAGTTTTCGCTTAAAATGTCGTACAAATTAAAGATAAGAAAAAGTATCTACAAGTTGGTTGGGCAAGTACACAAAGCTAAAATCTGTCGAATATTCCAGATTGAAAACATTTCACGTAGAACCATTTATAGAACAATAGCGGAATGCGAACAGGGAATACCATGCCTGAATGTCCCAAAAAGTAGATGACGATGTGCATTTATTGCACAGAGGTTAGAGAGATTGGTGAAAAGAACAAAAAATAAGGTTAGAATGTCAATGAGAAGACTGCTGCTTATGTCTATAGCTTTTGTAAGTTGTCTATTTTTGTTGTTTCTCCATTTTGTATTTGTGTTGTCTCTTGTTTATGGCAAACTCTATGCCACAACCTGCCTTATCGCTTTCTCGACTGGAATACAGCAGCTGCCCAGATTTTAAGACTACTTGATTTTCTCATTTCGTTCGAATTTCAAAATGTTCTAAAATATCCCATTTTATGCAGTTTAGTTCCTCCTTTAATTCAATGAGCTTCTCTTGAGTTACAATAGTTTGTACGTTATAAGTATTCATATGCAATGTTCGTTTTTTAGAGTGGCCATGTATATCCCGGTGATTCTTTGCACCCTCTACTCTGGTTGTGATCTGGTGGCTACCGTCACCAGGGAACGTTAGACCGCCAGAGACATAGGGTCATTTCCTAGTCTGGGTCATGTCATATTTACAGAGGTAGTTAACCATGTAACTACCACGGTGGATGAAAGATTTACTAGAAGGATTCTGGAATGGTGACCAAGACAAGAGGCATATCTAAGTAAAGGACATAAAGGTAAAGTATTAGTCCACCTAGTCCACCGACTAGATGGACTAATGATATAAAACGCATAATCACGAATTGGATTCAAGAAACTCAAGATTGAAATAAGTGGGAAAGTTTACGGAAGGCCTACGTTCAGCAATGGACAAATATAGGCTAATTGATTATGATTTAAGTATTAATAATCACTGTCATCTTAAATAGAAAAATCTGATGAACGGCTATCTTCTCCAAGCCACGGAGAACATTCATTGCTTTAATCGCTTGTTCAAAATATTTCTAAACATCTCCCATTTTATATTTATATATTCCATTTTGCTTGCCACAGAACTTTTTACCTGAGCCCATTCAAGTTCAATAGACTTCAATAAAGTTTAGTTCTCAGTGGTATGAAAGAACTCTAAGTTGTATGTATTCAGTTTTTACAGTATATACATTGATATGCAATTGCCAATAGCTCTTTTTGCACTATACTATTTTGAAACATATATTTTTTATCAAAAGCCGTTGAAATATTTGTAATTTTTTTCAAACAGGTGTACTGAAACATGTGAATATGAAGAAGCATTGTCGAAAACAATTACCGAATATTTTGGAATAAGCTGTATAATATGCTCGAACTATTTCTTAAAATCAGTATTCATATATTTGTGGTAATTACCGGTCCAAACTGACTAAAATGTTAGTAACACTCTGTTCAAAAAAGCCATTTGCACTACCGACAATTTTTTTGTTTACTAGTGGGCGTTTTTATATCCCTAGACAATCCATCAAAAAACTTTTGTTACGTTAAGGTTAAGTTTTTATCCTGTCATATATTTCTAATTGTATAACTTTTGTTTAACCACGTTTCGTTCAAGCGGTATAACCAGTTTGACATTTCTTAATAATAGACAGTTGTTATTTATTATGATACCCATTAGGATCTTTTTACAATGAGGAGACAAGCTACACTATTTAGGAAATGTTCTTAGAAGGGTGCTTGGCAGAGTGATAATTAGGTAATTTGAAGTAGGGAAAGTATATTCTAAAGTTAATGGCGTGGACATCTAAATAAATCTAAAGAATCTTGAGAAAAGTATTGGGAAACTACCTCTCAAAAAAAGATTTGACTTAGATTATAATACAATCGTTCTGCTATACTACTATAGTCAGCTACATTCTGTAAATGCTACAGAGCAGTTTAAAGGCGAGGAAATAAAGCACTAAACCTACCAATTTTCGCAGCAAGATGAATCGCTGTGAAACTTTTAACATTCGATTCGGGAGGAAAGTTTGTGAACAAAATTCATGGCGGTAAAATGAAAATTGCATTTTGTGCATAAGAAAAATATAATACCAAAGTGCATACAAAATGAAGCATTTGCACTAATACGAATATGATAACGATAATGGTCCCCAAACTACCTGGTGTCCATGATGAACTTCGTATCCTGAAGTATGTTAATTTTCTTCTAAATCAGTCGACAGTTATGATTCGTGAGTTTTCGAGGTCGCTGAATACAAATATGATAACGATAATGGTCCTAGTGCTACCTGGTGCCTATGGTAGATCTCGCCTCCTAGAGTTTTATGTTATTTTTATTTCAAATCAGTCAAAAGGTATTACTTGGGGGTTTTTAAGGTCGATGAACACGAATATTAGGACAATGATGTTCCTCGAGCTACCTGTTGCCCAAGGTAAATCTCGTCTTCTGAAGTTTTGTGTTAGTTTCATTCTAAATCAGTCAAAAGTCATAACTTAGAGGTTTTTGAGGTCGATGAATAGGAATATTATGACAAAGATGATCCTCGAGCTACCTGGAGCCCAGTGTGGACCTCGTGTCCTGGAGTTTTATATTATTTTTATTCGAAATCAAGCCAAAGTCATTACTCGGGGGTTTTTCAGTTGCTGAATACGAATATTATGACGGCCATGATCTCCAAGGTAACTGGTGCCTAGTGTAGACCTTGTCTCGAAGTTTTTTGTTAATTTGTTATTTAAAATGTTTATTAACAAACTACAACAAACAAGGACATCTTATAAGCACTTAATATTTTGGAGAACAACGCCGTCATAATATTCGTGTTTGATGATCCCAAATACTTCCGAGTAATAACTTTTGGGTAATGTTAAATAAAAGTAACAAAAAACCTCAGAGGACAAGGTCCATCTTCCATTAGGTAGCTCAAGAACCATCGCCGTCATAATATTCGTATTCAGCGACCTTGAGAAACCTCGAGTATTAATTTTTGACTAATTTCGAATAAAAATGACATAAAACTCTCTAAAAGGCGAAATCCACCCTGGGCACCAGGTAGTTCGAGGACTATCGCGTTTATTATATTCGCGTTCAGTGACTTTGAAAACTCCCGAGTAATGACTGTCGAGTAATTTAAAATCCAATTAACATACTAAAAGAGATGAAGTCCATCTTGGGTACAAGGTAGCTCAAGGATCATATTAGTTGTCATATTTGTATTCAGCGACCTCAAAAAGCTCCGAGTAACAAAACTGAACTCATTCCTGTCGATATTTTCTGAGTTACAAATTTTTCAATTTCTATGTACTTTGGAAATGCATTTTCCTTATGCACAAAATGCAATTTTTATTTTACCACTATGAATTTTGTTTACAAACTTTCCTGGCACTTTCCCAAATTGAATGCAAAAAGCTGCAGAGCGATTTATCTAGCTACGGAAAATTGGTAGGTTTAGTGTTTCTAGTGCTTAATGTCCTCGCCTATTAGGCAACAATAATGTAACAATATCTGATAATTTCAATCACCGGCATATAGTTTGCTTACCTGCTCTGAACCTTCGTAAGTTTTATTCTGTGTTGGACTAAGAATTTTTCGTTTATTTCTTCCAAAGCCATGTCAATAGCCGGACCGCATCTTTCCAAATCAAACGGATAATTTAATTGAGATGCCATTAGGACTCCTATGTTGTAATATCTGAAGTTGTTGCCATCTACACGGACAGGTGCCAAATTAGCGCCATGGAAGTATATGCAAAAATATACGGTGAAGGTACTTATTGATATTTTCACCAGTTGCATTCTGTAATAAAAGGTATTATTAAAATAAAAACTGTAACAAAAGTGCTTTAAAATTTATAAATATATGTCTAAAAAGGTAAAAAAGAAATAATTAGACTTACTCACAATCAGTTTAATTTTACTACCTCACACGACCGGTTTCGCTTTGTAAAATTAAAAGACAACAAAAAAATCCAATTCCTCTACTAGCAAGTAACGTAGCGCCTATAAATCCCTATTTTAAAGTTTTATGTTTGTTTTGTCTTGTTAATTGTGTCCTGTTTGTCCATAATTGTGTTTTAATTTATTATTTTTAACATTTGACATCACAATTTTCTTTCTAGCAGAAATTAAATACTTTTCAATCAAAAGTTTATAATTACAAGTCAAAGAAATTGCACACCCACAAAACAGTACAAGTACGTTCATCCATTGTCATATAACTGTCCTCTTTCTTTATAAAAAAATTTCAATAATTTAATACACATTTCAAAATATATCTGTTCAATAAATATAAATAACTATAATAATTTAAATAATATAAAACATCACATTTCTGTCAACAAACAATAACATATACCTTACTCCTACATCATCTGTTAACACCCATCCCCTCAAGAAACTTCCTCCTAAGTTGTTAGACACTTACAACATTGACCGAAGATCACTCATTATCAGTAATAAAGGATAGTTTGAACTATGAATCACCAATCACTATATAGTAATTCTTGTGCCGGAATGTAAGTAGTATTTTGTTTATTTCTAATGTATCACAATTCAACAGACTTTTTCTCTTACCAATTTGTGGGTTGTTACTCTGTCTGCTAATGCAATTTATGCATATTAATTAACACAGACATGTAATATTGGCATAATTACTAAAACCCTTTTTTTTATTTATAACTTTTTGATCTATATCCTTATAAGACAGCACCCTAATATGAGCTTTTTATAATTTCAGCATTTAATTTACTTTGTACCACCGACCTGATGATGCTTTGCAAATTTTAGAAAGCGAAACCGGTCGTCTGATATTAGTATAGTATAATATAGTCTGATGGTAGTAAAATTAAACTGATTGTGAGTAAGTCTAATTATTTCTTTTTTACCTTTTTAAAATGGACTCACATAAGCACCACATTCATGATTTAAATATATGTCTGTTACGTTCCCATAAGTACTTATCCTTACCGCCTGATGGTGCCACTATCTCAAGAGAAATCTACTATCGTGTAATATATTCTCGTAGACGGCTAATGTCAAAATTTTAGCCAAATCGGATTTGTAGTTTTGTTTTGACCGCATGTGAAATCGGGTATGTCCGCGGATTAAAAAAAATGTTTCTGGAAGGGAAATTCTTCTTCTTGATATGCCTATCCGTTGCAAATGTTGGCGATCATCATGGTAATCTTTATCTTATCTGCAGCAGCGCGGAAAAGCTGCACAGATGTTGTATTGAACCAGATTCTGAGGTTCTTCAACCAAGATGTTCTTCTTCTTCCTGGACCTCGCTTTCCAAATATTTTTCCTTGCAGGATGGCTTGAAGGAGAGCATATCTGGATTCATTTCGCATAATATGCCCGAAGAATTGTAACTTTCGAGATTTAATGGTGGTCAGTATCTCTCGGTTCTTATTCATTCTTCTAAGGACCTCCTCATTTGTGACTCGGTCACTCCACGGGATCTTAAGTATTCTCCGATATAGCCACATCGGAAGGAAAATAAGGCAGAGAAATCAAAGAGTGCTGGGATGAATGACGGGCGGTGGACCCAAAAAAATACAGTATGGAGACCAGGAAAAAACAAAAGAAGCAGCTACACGATGGACAGACGACGAAAAAAATCGTTGGGAATTAACTTCAGGAAGCTCAACACCGACAGAACTGAAAGAAATTAGGTGAGACCTTTATTCAACTTTGAACACAGAAGGCTTGATGATGATTATCACGACAGGGATGTTCCTTAGAGTCGTTATTGTTTAAAATATATAGCGAATAAGCACTCAAAATACGGCGACGGAAGGAGGGCCAAATAGGAATAACGGTTAATAGTGATACAGTATGCTCTCTTCTGTTCTCGGACAATCAAGAACTGATAGCTGCTAATACTGACGACTTAAGCTATATGCTAAGGAAAGTGTTTGAACAACATTATAAATAGGAATAAAAAATAAATGTGCACAAGACCAAATATATGGTAATTGGACATGAAAACATGCTAGATCTCGTTCCAGAAAAATTGCATATCAAACATTGATCATTCTTCAAATAGTAGGGTTTAACATTAACATCTGATGGAAAGAGCCAGCAAGACATTAAAAACAAAATTGAATAAGGAAGACGTGCTACTCGCCAATTAAGTTCAATACTCTGGAGATCTCTCTCTCTTCAATCCTGACCCCCCAGGGCGAGTGTAGTGGTCGACGTGATGTCGTGTATTGTCCGTCTCCAGAGATCTCTGTCTCTGGTCATTTCTTTTAATTCATGCATAGGTCTTTGACATATTCCTCTAATTTGATCTATCCATCTTGTTGGGGATCTTCCTCGTGATCTTCGGCCTTCTACCTTTCCTTGTATTATGAGTCTTTCCATGTTTTCTGGGTTTGCTCTCATAACATGCCCAAAATATTTTAATTGTTGGAGATGGACTTTACTAGAGAGTCGTTGGCTAACTTTTAGCTCTCTTAAAATTGAATTATTTGTTCTACGGTTGGTCCAAGGAATTCGTAACATTCGTCTCCAACAGAACATTTCAGTGGCGTCTATCTTTCTCCTCTCCGATTGTCTCAGAGTCCAAGATTCACATCCGTAGGTCAGTATTGGGAATATTAAGCAGTTGATCAACCTCATCTTTATCGCTCTTGAAATTTGACAGTTCTTCCATATTTAGGTCATTTTTGTTGTGGCAACTTTTGCTAGATCACATCTACGTTTAATCTCTTCTTGTAATGACCCTGTGTTTGTGATTAATGATCCCAGATATAAGTATGAGCTCACAACCACGAACCGGTCAATTGTGGTTATGTGTGGATGATTGTTGTGTAGTCTATCCACTATCATGATCTTTGTCTTTGAGATGTTTAATTGCAGACCAAATATTTGACGTTCGTTTTCGATCAGTCGTATAAGTTCCATCAGCTCTGCTTGACTATTTGCAAGAAGGGATGTGTCATCTGCGAAACGTAGGTTGTTTAGTTTATGACCATTTATTGAGATGCCCTTTTCCCATCCTTCAAGTGCTTTTCGCATAATATACTCCCCATATATGTTAAATAATTGTGGAGATAGTATGCATCCTTATCTGACACCCCGTTCTGGATGAAACTCGTTCGAAAGTGTGTCAAGTACTTTAACTGGTCCAGTAGCGTGTTCCTATAGTTCAGTTATAAGCGTAATTAGATGTTGTGGTACGCCTACTTCTTTTAGTATTCGCCATAAGTGTCTCCACTTGACACTGTCGAACGCTTTACGGAAATCTATAAAACAGATGTATAGTGGGATGTTGAATTCCCTAGATTTCTCGATTATCTGTCTTATATTCAGCAGTGTTCTCGAGTGCCTCTACCTTTGGTAAATCCAGTTTGCTCTTGTGAAATTTCTCTTTGAAGGAATGTTTTCAGTCTCCCATTGATTATATGTAGCATTATCTTGCTGGCATGGGATATAAGAGAGATAGTTCTATAATTGTCGCATTTATGGAAGCTGCCTTTTTTATGTATGGTCGTTATTGTGGATTTTGTCCAGTCTTCAGGCCATTGTTTGGAATGCCATATTTGGTTACAGAGTAGATGAAGTAACTTTACGCCGGTTTCTTCTGTGGCTTTAAGCATTTCTGCTGTTATCATATCTGGACCTGGTGCTTTGTTATATTTGAGCTTGTTGATAGCCTGTCTTACTTCATTTTCGAGTATATCAGCTTCTCCTTCCACCTCGTCAGAGATTTTGCTAACAAGCTCTTGGCGTTGATCATCTTTATATAGGTCCCTGCAATACGATCCCCATGTCTCTGCTATGTCTTCTCTGTTTGTTCTCAGGATTCCAGTGTTATCTTCAATGACCCAAGTTCTGGCTCTGAGGTCTTTTCAGGTAGCGTATTTTTCTAAATAGATCTCTCGGCTGATTATTCTGACCATGTCTCTCAATTTCTTTGTATATACTTTGATAGTACTGTTTTTTGCCGGCCTTACATCTTCGTTTTATTTCTTTATTGAGGTTTCTTAAACTAGCTTTTTCCCTTTCACTATGTACACTACTTTTACAAAAATTTCTTCTATTCTCAATTACTTTAAGAGTTTCATCTGTTATCCAGTGTTTCCGTTTCACCGGATTATTTTTCTTTGAGCGATCCACTGGTGTTGTTACGCAGTGTTTAAAAGTCTCCCATATTTCTTGTGATGTTCCGTTACGAATAGAAGGCATACTTTTCTGTACTTCCTGTAGAAGGTCGTCTTTCTTTCTTGATTCTATCCTCTTTATCTATATTTGTTTGTTGGGTGCTTTAAGTTTAAGCATTACTTTAGCCTCTGGAGATATAAAGTGACAAATTAAACAAAATTTTAGAAATACTGACATTAAAAGAGTTATGAATGTAGGTGGAAATCAAATAGAAACAATAGAAAAGTTTATTAAAATGATGTTGTATGGACATTTAGAACAATAAATAATACTGGATGGTCAAAAAAATATGGACTTGCTAACAAAGGTCTTAACAAAAAATGATTATTTACTGTCATTTATAAACCAGAAATTTCATAAGATTGGTATTCGTTTCAGAAATGAAAAGCAGGAAGGTTATATAATAGAACAAGTGATGTACTTTAAATATCTAGGCATCACATTATCTAGCTACTGAAAGCTTGTTAAACTAAACTAAAATGAAGAAAGATGTGGAGAAAGAAATTAAAGAGTTAAAAAAAATAAATATAATTAAGGTTCCAAATAGATACGACATATATGATAAGGGACCTTTTGAAGTATATAGAGAAGCCAAGAAGGATCAGTTAAATGTTAGAAATTATAATTATTTAGCAATTGCAAGAGAAATCTTTGATTTACAACTAGACGATATCTTTAAGACTCACAAAAAGGGGATAAATATAATTAGTGAGGAATTTAAAAACAGAAATGCAGCAAATAACTTTCTTCAAAATAATTTGCTAAAAGAAAAAGGTTATGATGTATTTATACTCAACAAAAACCTGCAAGGGGAGATCGTGGTAAGGTGATAAATTTAGTTCCAACTGGAACTGTTTGCTATACTTTCACTGGGACATCTTTGCCAAGAGGTGTTCTAATTTGTGGAATAGAGCATAGGGTTTTACCTTATATCATTCCAGTTGTTCAGTGCTACAAATGTTTGAAGTATGGGCCTACAAAAAATTTATGTAAAACAAAAAATAACAAATGTATTAATTGTGCGGAAATTCACGATTTTAATCAAAGATGCATTATGAAATGTGTACATTGTAATAGTGATAATCACAATAGTACAAGTAGACAATGTCCAGAGTATATCAGACTAAAAAATAAGAGAGATGATGTCTCTAGAAAATATATCTTTCTTTGAGGCAATAGAGAAGATACCTAAGGTTAAAAATAATAATAAATTGAATGTGCACCCATTGGATTTTCCCAGCATGCCATCTAAGGAAAATTCAGATATAGACATACCCGTAAAGTCACGCAGAACAGCGTATGTAGCCAATCAAGTAAAGACAAATACATATAGTATTGCAGTCAAAGCAAAGAAAAGACCAGCCCCAGATCAGAGCGCAAAGAAAAGAAATTCAGAATATAATTATTCAGAATTTTTATTAAATCTTAATGGAAGAGTACCGGGTGGTCCAATAAGCCGATCGCTCGGCTATATATCAGAAACTATTCATGTTATAACTTAAGGAGAAAAAATTTCTTAGTAAAAGTGGCCAAGAGAAATCGCTGGAAATAACTTTTAAGTTTCTAGGTTAACCGCTAGGGGGCGTAACCTGTGAAGAAAACTTTGAAAACCAGTTTTTTTAGAAATATGCCCAATTATACCAAGTGTTAAATAAATAAACTAGAAAGAGGCCTTAATTTTTCACAAAGTTGTTCAAGTACTTTTTTTTTATTTTTTCAAATAAATGGTGGGGGAGAGTAGGGAAGTATTTGTGGATAAATACCTATAACTTTGGATTGGATTAACCAATTTTAACGAAATTAGTGTCATTAGAAAGAGTGTGGCTGAATTAATTTACATCTACTATAAAATAATTGCATTTAGTTTTAATTGTCATAGGTAGAGGCTACTTTTGAATAGAAAAAAATAAAATTAGTTTTTCTTCAAAATGTTTAATGGAGACACCTATTTATTGTAAACTATAATGGAACTGGATTAAATTCGTAACAAAATGGCGTAAACTGCAAGTTAATAGCTTTTGTCGAACTCGAGATATGAATAAAAACGCATAAACATAAGTAAGTATAGTATTGACTCACCCTGTATTATAAATTAAATTAAAAAATAAGTCAGTAGGTACTTTCAAATTTTTTTATAGTAAAAGAATCTTAATGTTGATACCTATTTTGACCATTGGTATTTTATATGATTAAAAATAGTTTTTTCGAAAGTGTTATATTATAATCCGAATTGAAGATTGCACTTTTTTCAATAGATATTAATATTGATAATATCAGTAATTAATTATGAGTACTAATAATCCATAATGAGTATATCAAATGCAGAATTGTATGATATGATTGGAGTTTATTTCGAATGTCACCAAAATGCCGCTATTGTCTCACGTACATATTCTGTAAGATATCCAGATAGGAGACATTATGGCAAATAAGTATTTGAAAGAAAGGTAAGAAGATTAAGAGAAACTGGTACTTTTCATAGTCCTTGTTTTAAACTATGTAGTAGAGGTATGACCGAAGATAATACAATCAATGTTCTTGCTTTAATTCAACAGACTCCACATATAAGTAGTCAGCAAATCTCTATAGAATTAATCATACAAAAAACTACTGTTCTGAGAATTTTAAAACATCACAGGTTGGTTTTTCATATTATAAAGTGAACGTTTAGGTCAGAAACTTGGAATTCCCTTTAAACTTTAGATTCAACTGTTATTTTAATGTTCCGATAAAAACGGCAGCACGGCGCTTTCATCCTTTTATCCGTTTCTTAAGCACGATTTATATTTATGCACGATTTATCTTGTGAAACAATTGTAGATTTTTCAAGATTTTTGTAAATATAGTGGTTTCTTTTTCACCAATATTTGTTGTTGTTTTTTTTAGAATGCATTCTTATCATGTAGTTATCCACCAAGCTTTACATGAGAGAGATTTTGATGCAAGGCTGGATTACTGCAATTGGATGTTAGGTCTGCTAGAAGAACAATCGCGTATCATGTCAAAGATTTTGTGAACAGACAAGGCTACGTTTAATAGTGCGGGTGGTGTTAATCTGCATAGTATGCATTATTGGGCTAAAGAAAATCTGCATTGGATACATGAGGTGCAGGTTCAAGGTAGAAGGAGTCTTAATGTTTGGTGTGGTATAGCTGATGGAAAGATCGTAGGTCCATATTTCTTTGATATAACTTTAAATGGCGAAACTATTTGGATTTTCTGGAAAATCAGTTGCCTGTTTTATTAGAAGATATTTCCTTACAAACAAGAAGAGATATGATATTACAACATGATGGGTGTCCTGCGCACTTTTCCAGATGAGTTCGAGATTATTTGTATGCAAGTTATCCAAATAAATGGATTGGAAAGGGAATCTCCAGACTTAACATATCTGGACTTTTATCTGTGGGGAAGATTGAATGACTTAGTGTACCAAACTTGACCAACCACGCGAGTCGAGATGAAACAGCGCATAATAAACAGAATAAATAGTATATCAACAGCTGAGATTGAAGCAGCTGTTATGTCTACGCGCGAAAGAATACATCTTTGTGTGAACAATGATGGAAAACAATTTGAAAATTTAATTGGACATTAAGTTTTAATGATCGAGATGTTTGTATGATCTTTCACATATTTAATTTTCAGTTATAATAAAGGGTAAGTCAAAAAGTGCAATCTTCAATTCGGATTATAATATAACACTTTCGAAAAACCTATTTTTAATCATATAAAATACCAATGGTCAAAACAGGTATCAACATTAAATATCGTTTACTATAAAAAAATTTGAAAGTACCTACTGACTTAGTTTTTAATTTAATTTATAATACAGGGTGAGTCAATACTATACTTACTTATGTTTATGCGTTTTTATTCATATCTCGAGTTCTACAAAAGCTATCAACATACGGTTTGCGCCATTTTGTTACGACTTTTATCCAGTTCCATTATAATTTATAATAAATAGGTGTTTCCATTAAACATTTTAAAGAAAAATAAATTTTAATTTTTTCTATTCAAAAGTACCCTCTACCCATGACAATTAAAACAAAATTCAATTGTTTTATAGTAGATGTAAATTAAATTGTCTATACTCTTTCTAATGACACTAATTTCGTTAAAATCGGTTGATCCAAACCAAAGTTATAGGTATTTATCCACAAATACTTTCCCACTCTCCCCCACCCTTTATTTAAAATAATTTAAAAAAAAAGAACTTAAACAACTTTCTGCGGAATTTAGGCCTCTTTCTAGTTTACCTATTTAACACTTGGTATAATTGGGCATATTTCACAAAAAACTGGTTTTCAAATTTTTATTCACAGGTTACGCCCCCTAGCGGTTAAACCAGAAAGTTATTTCCAGCGATTCCTCTTGACCACTTTTACTAAGGATTTTTTTTTCCTAAAGTTATAACATGAATAGTTTCTGATATATAGCCGAGAGATCGGCTTATTGGACCACCCGGTACATACAGAAAAACACATATTTTAGTAACACAAATTATAACAATAATGAATGGAATGTAACTAGGCCTGGAAGGTATGAGTCTCAGTGTCTCCAGGTTATAATGAATATGGCTACTAAATTAAACAAAAGATAGAAAATATGTTCTTAATTTTATCACGAAATTAAAAACAGAAAATGTTGATTCATCCATATGTAACCTGGACAGATAATAGGTTTATGTTTAAAATAAAAAATTATTATGTATATAGAGATGATAGATATGATGGATATGGTGGCATCATGATTTTAGTTAAGAATTGCTTTGATCATAATAGTATAGGAATATCCGACTGTGGTAGTGGAGAAAATCTTCCAATGTTAGGTACAAGACTGACAAATTTTAAACTAAATCAATAATATTTATAATCCTTCTGGTAAAAAGATCACAAAACCGTTATGGAATAATATAGTTCAAAATATTGGTACACCTGTTATTATAATGGGGGATTTAAACGCTTATGATCCATTATAGGGCTATGCTATTAGTGATTATAATGAAACCATAATAAAGGAATCCTTAGAGGAAGATCAATTAGTAATAATAAATGATAGAACTCCTAATGGTATTGCCTGGTCGAAACTCATTAGCAGTAGAACCATCTGACAATGGACGTAGTGAACATTTCCCAACAGTATGCGAATACAATCAAATCCAGACGTCTACAAGTACACCGCCATGTAAAAAACGTAATTTTAAAAAAGCAAAATGGTCTAGATATGCAGATACTATTGAAAAGAAAATACATGTTCTACATGATGTAAGATATAATGAATGGTATATCAACTCAAGCGCACAAGAAAATATTCCATATCATATATACAAGCCGAACGGTAAGTATGTACAAGCCGAGTGTACCATGGTGGGACGATGAATGTGAGCAATTGATATTAAAAAGAAGAAAATCAATTAAGAATTACATTGAAAATCAGACGTTGGAAAACTACATAAATTGTAATAAAGTAAAGGCTTTTGTGAAAAGGCAACTTCAAATTAAGAAAAGGATAAGTTTTAGAGCATTTTGTGGGACCCTTAATCGGGATACACCAATCAGCAAAATCTGGAATACAGTTAAAAAATTTAAAACATATTTTGGCAATAGAAATACAATTTCTCCCAATAAAGAAATTTGTATAAATATTCTAAACTGCTTAATCTCTTGTAACGTAAATCCCTACTTTACCTTGTTAAACAATATACGAAATATATATACGATAAACGAAAGTAATGAAAGTGTTCAATCCATTACATTTAACGAGTATAAAAATATTATATACTCCAAAAAAGATAAAGCAACAGGGTTAGTTAATGTATCATATTCTATGATTAAAAATTTACCCCCAATAGCACATTTTCATTTTAGTAAAATCTTTATTGATATCATAGAAATGAATAAAATTCCTTTTGAATAGAAATATTAATATTAATATTACCTTTTTTGAAACCTACTAAATGCCCAGATAATCCAGAGAGCTATAGACCAATTGCCCTAACTTCATGTGTAGGTAAGATACTGGAAAATATAATTAAGAATAGAATAGAATGGTTTGTAAAACACAACAGCATTTTATCGCAGTATCAAATAGGGTTCCACAAGGAACTTGGTTGCAATCATACACATATACTACTATCACATATAGTACTTAATGTATTTACTAATAAGAAGGTGGTATTAAATGTTTTTCTTGATCTAAAAGCTGCATATGATAATGTAGATATATATCTGCTATATAAAAAATTACCGAATTAAATATTCTTGATGCATATAATAATTTAATATTTGAACTTTTAAATAATAGAATGATCTATGTGAGAGAAAAGCAGAATGAAATATTTGGACAAACATTACAGATAGAGGTTTGGCTCAAGGGTCACCTCTGCGCCCACTTTTATTTAATGTGTACACTAAATCATTAGATCATATACCAGCCGAATTCAAGTTAATACAATACGCTGATGACCTAGCTCTTGTAATAACTAGCAAAAACATAAATATACTTATTAGAATTGCTAATAATTGCCTTAGAGACATTATTATTTGACTAACTGAAAATAAGCTTCCTTTATCAATAGATAAAACATCAGCAATGATATTTAGTAATGAGGAGCACAATAAATGACATACCTTTAACAATAGATGGACAGATCAGTCCTATCAAAAACTCTATTAAATATTTAGGGTTAGTTTTTAATAATTCTTTAAACTGGACAGAAAACATTAAAAATATTGAAACGAATGCTCAAAAAGGAATGAATATAATGAGAGCATTGATGTGGAGTAGACCATGTGGAGTAGACCATGTTTCACTTCTGTTAATTTATGAAGGTATTTTAAGTACACACCTTGATTACTAATGTACAGAACTAAAACCCTCCGGTAAAGCAAACCTCGCAACATTTAAGACAAAATCCAATTTAAAGCTTTGAGGGTTATCACAGGTTGTATGACATCTATTCCTACTAATGCCTTATTAACTGAGAGTGGAGAGAAAAATCCTGTCTGCTAAATTTTATTTTAAAATCTCAGCTGATATAGAAAACCCATTGAATGAAATATTGCCTGAGCTAGAGTTCAAAATCAATAATCAGATAGGAATGTGGAAATTAAAAGAGACACCATATCTTATTTACACTAAGAGTAAATTTGATCAAGATCTTTAACAATTATTTAAAGATAGTATTGAGTTCTGTTAGCAGATTGAGCTAAAATATTAAATAGAAAGAATAAAAACAATATTCTCCAAAAACAAAAAAGGAGACACATACAGTAATCAACAATTTCTTAATGAATTCTCAACCATCTATGAAGCACTGTCTTCTTTTTCTTAAGGTGCCGTGAATTTCTGCATGGGCGTCCACCGTACATCTTCTGAGATGTTAAATATTCAGGATTAAATAATTCTGTTTTTAGCAGCATTGCGAAGCATTTCGTACCTGGGGATTCCTGTCCATTGTCGAATATTGCGCAGCCATGACATTTTTTGACGTCCCAGACCTCTCCTACCCTCTATCTTCAATTCGAGTATCAGTTGCTGAAAAGTGTATCTTTTTTCTCCTAATTTGTGCCTTAAGTATGCAGTCTTCTTACTTTTTACATAACTAAAAAGTTCCCTATCCTGTAAGCCCGCTCTTCTGAGTACTTCCTCATTTCTGACCCTGTCAGTCCATGATATTCTAAGCATTCGACGCAGGCACCACATTTCAAACACTTCAAGTTTGTTAATAGAACTGGCCTTTAACGTCCATGCTTCCATTCCGTATAGGAGAACAGGCTACACGTAACACTTAAGCATCTTGTATCGGAGGTTGAAGTCCAATTTGCGATCAGTCAGAAACTTACGAAGCCTCAAAAAAGCATTTCTGGCTTGTTCAACTCTGCTCTTTATTTCAACCTCGGGGTCCCAACCCTCGTTCATCAAACAACCCAAGTATTTGAATTGCCTGACCTGTTCGATTTCTTCTCCAGAGACATATATCTTTGCGTTGGGGTAATCATTTCTACTTATAATCATTGTTTTTGTCTTCTCGATATTTATTTTCAAACTCCGAGCTTTTCTTGCAAGAGTTAGATCATTTAAAAAGCATTGAAGATCTTCGATGTTATCTGCCACTATGGCCGTATCATCGGCATACCTGTTGTTATTAATAAATATGCCGTTAACTTTAATACCCTTATTAGAGTCTGCCACTACTTCTGCGAAGGCTTTTTCTACATATAAATTGAACAGCATTGGAGACAGTATACAACCTTGCCTTACTCCTTTTTTAATGGAGAAATCTTCTGTTTCGTTGAAATTTTGAAGACGTACTGACAGATGGGTAATTAGAACCCAATTCAAGGACAGTAGAGTTTGGAGTTCACATTCCATCAATAAATTATAACTATGCATCTAGACTACATGAGCACGTACAAATATGTACTGCTGAAATTATTGCCATTAATAAGGCAGTAGGAGTTTGCTTAGAAAAAAATATTAAAAAAGCAGTAACATTCTCTGATGTAAAAAGTGCAATCCAAAAATTACAAAGTACCTGTTGGGCAACAAATAACCACATTGTAAATTTAACTGAAAGATTAATACTTGAGGCAAATGAAGTAGGACTTGATATTATTATAGCCTGGATTCCAGGCCACTCAGGAGTAAAAGGGAATATTGTGGCAGATTAATTGGTAAATATAGGTAGAACCCTAAACATCCCAGCTAACAGAAAAATTGATAAAATGGACTTATATCTTTCATTTATTACTCAAACACTAATAAATAAATTTAAACTTGTGTGGCTTAAACAGTTTAAACAAAAGAGAAAGTGGTACCAAAAATGTCAAAGCGAATTCTCTATAAAACCATGGTTTCATAAGTTTGCCTTTGTAGACCGTAGACACTCGATAACAATTATCAGGTTACGAACAGGACATTGTTTGGCGCCAGATCATTTATTTGAAATTAAGTGTATTGATTCTCTTTTTTGTGAGTGTGGGCAAATAGGAAGTATAATACACATCTTGCTAGAGTGTCTTATCAATAAGACACCACTATTTGATTTATATCAAAAACTTATTAAAGATGAATGCTCAACGCCCATTTCAGTACAAAATATTTTCCACAATATCAATGCTAAAACCTTGAAAACGATTGGTAAGTTTATCAATACTTTCCTAATTAAAATGTAAGTAAAATATAAATAAATATCCAACCTAACCTATCCTTTAACCACTGATGCCCTGTCCAAGATGCCAAATTCCAAATATACCTTAAGAGATGGAACAAGAAAAATCTATATCATTAATGACATATAGAATTATTTTAGAATATTCCCTTTAAATCGTCCAAAATAGTTTAAAGCAATATGGTTATTTCCAGAATCTTTGTGAGGAGAATTCCCTTCAATAATTGAAATGAAAATATATACATGAGCTGACCACGTACTTAAGAGGTGGAGGCCATAAAACGAAAGAAGAAGATCTTTTATGAAAATTACTTTCGGAATGAAAATCGAAATGTTAATAACAAACGTCAAATGTAATTTTTATTACAATCAATTGTGTTTTATTTCCATATAAACACAACATTAAGTTTATTATTTATTTATATATGATAAAAATTATAATATCTGATATAAAATTAACTTTAACGTTACCATACCTTAAATCTAATTAAAGCTTAAATTAAATATAATTCTTAATCGTTAAATGTTAATGTAAATGTATTCACTGGCGGTTTCTCTCCCTTAGACATAAACGCTTGACGATATTGCTCCAAACGTTCCATTTTCTTATTTGTGTAATTGGAAGACAGTATTTAATTTGGGTAATTGGAATAATTATCTAGATTGATTTTCTTTACGCTGAGCTCTTAAGGACTTTTAAAGACTCCTTAAAACCAGACATTACTTATATTGCCTTCTTTACTGTTAGTCCAGTAAAAAACAAATTTTTATTAGCTTTTGACAGTCTAAAGTAGGACGCAAAATAAGCTGGAAAAGAACTTTTAAGATATAAATGAAGAAAGATATTAAATAAAGAAGCTTCATAATTTAGGAAATTTAACCACGCATATTGATAAATGCAAAGATAATGAGTAGGTAATGGGATGGGATGTAACAGATTTGCAGTTTTAACAGTAGTCATTATAAAAGTAAATATAAGGTACATAACGGCTTCTTTTAATACCACCTAAATTTTAAAAATCGAAAATAAAACACTAAGATTGCAAGAAACACTAAAACATTAATAGAGTTAATTCAATATCATGAAATCCGTAATGGCATCCCCGGTTATCCAGAGAATTTAAAAATTCTTTTAGATAATTTACGACTCATTCTTCATTAACAATACTGTAGATCAGTGTTTCCCAAAGTGGGGGTCGCGACCCCCTGGGTGTCGCCATGAGGTACTAGAGGGGTAGCCGAACATTTCCAAAATAAGACAAAAGCACCACTTTGTTAGATCATGTATTTTTATTTTAACAACGCCGTAAATAGAAATTAACAATTAATTATCAGACGAAATATAAAACTTAATATTAAAGTACGTAAAAATAAAAGAGTAAAACAAAGTCAAATATTATAATCTTAATGAGAACTATGCGCCTGTTTCTGTGAAACTAATCTCTCAAATCTAGGCTGTGTATTTGAGACTTCTTCTTCCTCAAGTGCCGTCTTCGTTCCGAAGTTTGGCTATCATCAAAGCTATGCGTATTTTTGATGCTGCAGATCTAAACAGTTGGTAATTGGGGCAATTGTACCATTCTCTCAACTTTTTCAACCATGAATGCCTTCTTCTTCCTATAGATCTCTTTCCCATTATCTTTCCCTGTATAATCAATTGCAGCAACTGGTATTTATCTCCCCTCATAACATGTCCCAAATATTGTAGTTTGCGCTTTTTAACAGTAAGTATCAGCTCTTTCTCTTTCCGCATTCTTCGCAAAACCTCCACATTTGTTATTTGAGACACACACAACTGTTATGGTATTTATGGTATTATGGTATTTGAGACACACACAATTATATCATTTTCAAGTACGAGACGATTTCTAACTCTTGTTTTAACGGCAGTCATAGACGAGAAACTTAACTCACACAAATATGATGTTACAAATGGAACCAAACATTTTACAGCTTCACTCGCCAACTGGGAGTATTCCTGCATCTTTTCGGTCCAAAATTGGTCCGAGTTCTGGGAAAAAAATTGGAGCTTCAACATTCCATCGCTTGATATGTCAATTCGCTATTTCTGTCAAATAATAGTAAATAAATGAGTGGGGGGGGGGAATTGGGGGTCGCGAACAAATTTTTTAGCAAAAAGGGGTAACGGTTTAGATAAGTTTGGGAAACTCTGCCACATACCATTAGATATATACTTTTATTAGTTGTATATAAAGTGTTTTACTTGAGAGTAATTTATTTTGATTTTTAAAATTGAAAAGTAATATAAACGAAATATGTTTAGAATTAAAAATAATTTTAAAATGTTCAACATTGTTTCATCATCATCTTTGGCTCTACAACCTTGGGTGAGTCTTGGTCTGTTCAAGAATTAGTTTCAATTCCCCCCTATCTTTCGCCCTGGATTTCCAATTTCTTACCCCTAGATTCCTCAAGTCATCTTCGACTTGACCTTTGAATCTAGATCTTGGCCTGCCTCTCTTCCTGGTTCCTACTGGCTCTTGATAGAATATCTGCCTTTGGGGGTCTCCAGTGTCCATTCTTTCAAGGTGTTCTACCACCTTAGTCTATTAATTTTAATAGACCGGACGATGTTGCATTTTCCATAGCATTGATATTATATATATATATATATATATATATATATATATATATATATACATATATATATATATATATATATATATCTATATATATATATATATATATATATATATATATATATATATATCTATATATATATATATATATATATATATATATATATATATATATATATATCTATATATATCAATAACCCTTCTACCCTAAGGTGTTGGGTGTAAAGTCTCTTTTTAGGTTTCATATATAAACTTCCTCCAACTCTTCTTGTTGCTTGCCAATTTCTTCGCTTGCTCCTTGGTGACTCCTCTCCTGTCTAGGATGGCGGCAATTTCATCGTCCCAGGTCTTCATGGGTCTGCCCCTCGGTCTTTTCAAGGTTATTCTCGCTTCCCACACTTGTCTCACTTGGCTTTTTTTATCCATCCTTACCATGTGGCCATACCATATCAGTTGGGCTTCTTCGATTTTCTTCTCTACTGATTGGACTTTAAGGCGTTCTCTTAACTCATCGTTCTATATCCTGTCCATTCTGGTCACCCCTAGTACTCTTCTTAGATACTTCATTGAAATAATTTGCAGTTTATTTTTAAGTCTGGTGGTGAGTGTCCAGCTTTCACATCCAAATGTTAAGATAGGTACAAAAACTGTGTTGTAGATAGCTATCTTTGCTTTTTGGGATACTTCTTTTTTCGATAGGAATGTGTTCTTAATTGCGTGGTATATCCGAGAAGCGTTTGCTATTCGATTGTTTATCTCTGCTTCTTGTATACCCCTACTCTCTAGTTGCACTCCCAGCTATTTGAAGGTTTTGACTTGCTCTAAAGTATAGTTATTGATTTTAATGTTTGTATGTTGGTCTGTTTTCCCACATACCATGTCCTAAGTTTTACTTTCATTAATTCTCAGATTATGTTTTTCAAGATTATCTCTCCATATTTGGAGGTTACTCTTAAGTGCGTCCTCGTTTCTTCCAAATATGACGAGGTCATCCACAAATGCGCACTCCGCTATCTGTATAATTTCCAGGTTTCTATGTCCAACAAATATTTACCACCAGTACACCTCCTTGCCGTAAGCCATCATTGACTCTAAACTCTTCTGATTCCATATTATCTGTTCTTACTCTCTTTATTGTGTTCTTGTATAGGCTCATAATAGCTTTTCTGAGTTTGCTGTCTACTTCTCTGTTTCTTAGGCTTTTGTCTATTTTGGTTCGCGGGGTTCTATCAAATGCCTTTTCGATGTCTATGAAGGCTTGGTATAGTTCCGTGCTTGCATTTCGTGCATTTTGTATTAGATGCTTGAGTTTAAAAATATGGTCATGAATGCTTCTTCCCTTTCTGAAAACTCTCTGTGACTGCTCCAGCTTATGGTCTACTTCTTGTAGTAGTCTTTTCTCCAATGCTCGTTCGTAAACTTTGGAAGGGATACTAAGGAGAGTTATACCTCTGTAGTTGCTACATTCTCGTCTGTCACCTTTTTTGAAAATGGGTAGAATAACGCCCACTTCCCAGTCTTTTGGGATCTTGCTCTCATTCCATGCTTTATTGCAAACTTTTCTAAGCATTTGATTTCCGTTTTCTTCCATATTTTTTAGCATTTCCGCAGTTATTTTATCACAGCCAGCTGCCTTTCCTCTTTTGAGCCTGAGTATTATTTCTCTTATTTCTTCTATTGTTATTTCGTTTTGGTTTGGGTTCTCATATGGTTTTTTTTCAGTGTTGTCTATTTCATTATTATAGTCTTTTGAGTCAGAAGGTCTTCGAAATATTCTCTCCACCTGTTCATAATACTTTCATTTTCGCAGAGGATGTGACCATCTTTGTTTTTAATTTGTTTTGGTGTTTGTTGTCTGTTCTCTATTCTTATGCTTCTCAGTGTGGTAGTCTTTCTCCAGCTTATTTCCAAAATCCTCCCAGCTCTTCTTTTTTGCTTCAATCACCACGTCTTTTACTTTTGCCCTCTGTTGCTTATATTTTTGACATCCAGCTTTCACATCCAAATGTTAAGATAGGTACAAAAACTGTGTTGTAGATAGCTATCTTTGCTTTTTGGGATACTTCTTTTTTCGATAGGAATGTGCTCTTAATTGCGTGGCATATCCGAGAAGCGTTTGCTATTCGATTGTTTATCTCTGCTTCTTGTATACCCCTACTCTCTAGTTGCACTCACAGCTATTTGAAGGTTTTGACTTGTTCTAAAGTATAGTTATTGATTTTAATGTTTGTATGTTGGTCTGTTTTCCCACATACCATGTCCTAAGTTTTACTTTCATTAATTCTCAGATTACGTTTTTCAAGATTATCTCTCCATATTTGGAGGTTAAGATAATGCAGCTTTCTGCATTCTGGTTCCCTAGATATTTCTTCCACGCTAACTTGTTGAATTTGACCTCTTCTTTTATTTTATTACTCCACCAATTCGTACTTTGTCTGTTTTTATTGATTTTAGGTATTCCGTAGATTTGCTTGCCTCCATCTAGGAGAGATTCTTTCAGTTTTTGCCAAGTTTCTTCTAAGCCATAGTTCTGGTTTAAGTGCTTTTGTAGACTATTGTTCACATAGCTTTTGTATTTCTGTGCTATTTTCGTATCTGCTAACTTGTATGACCTAATAACTGCGTTGGTGAGGTTTCTTGAGGTTCTGTCTCTTTTTCTTGGTACCTTCTGCGTGCGTTTTTGTTTCACACTGATACTAGTTCGGGATACTACCAGGTAATGGTCGCTATATATTTGTGCTCCCCTTCTGACTCTGACATATTTGATACATTGTCTTAAGGGTCTGTTTACCAATACATAGTCAATAATAGACTTTTCTCCTCTACTCTTGACTTCTTTGGTATATTTGTGCACATCATTGTATTAAAAAAACGAATTCATAATTATTAGGTCATTCTCTCTACAAAAGTCTATAATTCGTTGACCATTATTGTTTCTTACTTGTTCTCCGTGTTGTCCTAGTACATCCGAGGATTCTTGGTCTTTTACGCCTACTCTACCATTGAGATTGCCAATTATTATTATTCATTCTGCGCCATCTATAATCTCTGTCGACTTTTCCCAAAAAATGTTCTTGGTGTTCGCTCCTTCGGTATCGTTTGGTCCATATATAACAAAGATGTTGACTGGTTTCTCTTCGGTTGTCATTCTAGACAAGATCTTTAGGATCTTTTAGGATCCTTTCGGTAATACATTCCCAATCTTTAATGCTACTATTCTTTGTTTCAAGTTAAGAAAATAACATTACGCTTATGGAGATCAGTGTTGCCAAAACTCTCAGACACTCTATTTTGCACGGATGTCCAAGATATTCCCTTAATTTTTGAATTTTCATTTTCAATTAACACTTAACTGTAAAGTCAGAATAACTACTAAATAAAAGCCTTATTATCATTATGTAGTCAGAGAACGACATAAAATAGCTGACATACGCACATCGTATTATTTTAAGTTGCAATTAGTAATTAGATATACGCATTCCAAGCGGTCAATATTTTCTACTGATTTCTATAATTCATAGCATATCGTATTCTCACCAAAAAACAAATAAACTGTCGTTACCATAATTAAAATAAGATAAAATAAAATTATCTTTTGTAAATACTATTTATCTAATTAAAATCATTTTCCTTACTTTTCATCTCTTGTTTCGAATGGGCACTTTTGGTCAATTACGTTAAAAAACATTAATTTAATTCATATTTGTGGAAACAAAAATACAAATTATACAACCCTAAATTATGCTTGTGTGTGTCGTGGCAACGCCGCGTTGCTATCGTCCATAAGAAATACATGGCCCTATCTCCGCAATGTTATTTTCTAAACGTGGAACGTAGTATAGTCAAGTTTCTATTGATTAGACAACCAACTCCTTCACGTGCTCTTTCTGAAGGGGTGCCCCAATGAGTATTAAAAACTGGCCATTTTCCAGAAACTGTGTGCTCTTACCTTTTCTTTTGGTCTCTGTGATTCCTAGTATGTCTATTTTAGCCTTATTACATTCTTCTACAAGTTCAGCCTCCTTGCAGTTGAGACCTCTTACGTTCCATGTTCCTATTGTCCATCCTTCAGGTATTCTGGTTTTTTGAGTTGCCGTTGTTTTTACACTTTTAATCTCATTGATTGCAGTTGCTTTGTGTATTTGTAAATGTTTCTCATTTTTCTTCTTTTTTAGGTTTCCATACTGGTCTTTGTATAGTGTAGCATTGATACAACTCAAAATTGTAGCGCCTGCGCCATATCTCGCTTTCTTGCACTCCTCCGTATTTGTGTCCAAGTATTCGTCTTTCAAACCGGCCTAACAGTTCTTCGTCGCTTTTAACCATAGTCCATGTCTCTGACGCATATGTCAGTACAGGTTTAATCAGAGTGTCATATATTAGTATCTTGTTTTTTCTGCTAATTATGTGTGCTGTTAAGAACTGCTTCAGTCCAAAGTAAGCTCTGTTCGCCAGGCATATTCTTCTGTTAATTTCTACGCTTACTAGGTTGCTGTTATTTAGTTGTGTTTCAAGATATATAAACTCAGAGACCCCTTTAAATGTGTGTGCTTCTGTCACCAGATCTTGTGGTGCCGCTATTTGTGTGTTGTTCGTGACATTCATGTATTTTGTTTTGAATACGTTAACCTGCACTCCCATTTTCTTCGTGGCTTTTTCTAATATTTCAAAAGCCTGTATCAAGTCTCGTTGTGTCCTTGTTACTATGTCAATGTCATCTGCGTAGGCCGATATCTGTACACTTCTATTGATGATCGTACCTCTGGTTGTTATGTTCGATTTCTCTATGGCTCTTTCTAGTGCGATGTTAAACAATAGACTGTCTCCCTGGCGTATTCCAGTATGTGTTTGAAAAGACCTTGACACTCTGTTTTGTACATTGACTTTGCACTTGACTTTCGGAAAGGTTGCCTTTAACAATGTTATTAGATGTTCTGTCTACACTGTCATAAGCACTTTTAAAATCTATGAAGAGGTGATGGAGATGGAGAGGAGATATATAAGCCAGTAACTTTGTAAGCCGTATTTAGGAGGGTAATGCTTCCATAGTTGTCACATATTAGTGGATCCCCTTTCTTGCGAATAGGTATTATAATACCTATATTCCAACTGTCTGGGAGTTTCCCTTCTCTCCAAATGGATGCAACAAGTTTTATTATGTATTTTTTAGGGCGTTTGTTCAATACTTGAACAGCTCAGGGGATATACCATCTTCTCCAGGGGATTTGTTGTTTTTTAACCTTTTTATTGCATTGGCAACTTCTTCTTCTGTTGGTATATTATTTTTCTTCCTCTCATCGTTCACGTCTCCACTGTGGTCATTTATGTCAGTCACTTCTTGGTTGCCTATATTTAATATCTCAGCAAAATTCTCCACCCATCTCTCCACTCAACATTCTTTATTTACAATAAAAAAAAAAATAATATTCAAAATTTTCGCTGCAATAAAGTTAAAAATTTTGGTATGTGCATTAATTTAATACATTTTAATAATTATAAATTTTTAAAAACAAATTTAAATAAACTTAAGTTTTAAACTCTACTAAGAATTTTAAAAAATGTTAAATTCTTGTTAAGTATACTAAATCCATAAAATGTTTCATGTTATATTTTTCTTGTACGTTAGAAGACGTAAGCTCTAATATCTCTAAAAAAATATATTTTATAAAAAAAAATATAATTATTTAGTCATTGAGTTGCGCCAAATGTAGGCAACTTACAGTTGTTCTAAGAAACGCGGAGAGCTGAGATATCTTTTCACTCAATATTTCATATCACTTAAAGATAGTACAATATATTATTATCATTTAAAGTAATGAATAAAATTAAATTTTATTCAATATTAACATCCCAAAGTCAAAGTAATGATTCTAAATGAATTTCATTATTTACTGAAAATCGAGCAATACTGTTTTGTGATTTTATATTTCAACTTATTATACAATTTCAAAAATATAATCATTACACCTTTGATTTATTGTTGCACACAGTTTTGTTTTGCATGTATTAGTAGTGAATAATTTTTAGTTTACAGGCAAACAGACATAACCGGTTATTCCTCTCTTTACACATGCGGATGATATGAATGCTTGTTTAAAACAATCGACTTATGGCGAAATGTCGAAACAGTTTGAATGACCATTAACATAAGAGTACAAGTGCAAAATGGTCTATCGGCTTACTTATCGATACTTGAATCATAATTGGCTCAGTGAGCGTGCAATTTTTTTTGCGAAAAATGTTGATCTTACCGAAATTAACTTTTAGATTCATCAGTTGTTACCAAGTGATCTGGTATCTTTTAAGTCAATCTACATATGCTGTAGATGTAGAAATTAACTTTTAGATTCATCAGTTGTTACCAAGTGATCTGGTATCTTTTAAGTCAATCTACATATGCTGTAGATCAGTATACAGCGCGTTAAGTTTTGGATTAGGTATACACTCTATAAATGGCAACACTGCGCGTCGTCGACTTGCACTACATATCTGCTTCGTTGACTCGTCGTTGCACGTCGTCGCCCGTCTGCAAATATGTCATATTGTCATTATACCGTGGTTGTTTAAAGGTATAACAGCGTAGAGGTTTAATTTATTTTTGTAAACATGTCTGTTTATATGGCCGCGGAAAAAGCTTAAATAATAAAATGATTTTATAGTGGCAATTTTGCGCAACAGTGTGTAGATTTATTTTCTGTGTTTTTTGAGGGAAGACCAATTCCTTGTGTACAGTCAATTTATAATATTTTTAAAAATTTTGAGAGTTGTTATTGCCTCAAAAATTGCAGAAAATGTCACGCTCGAGAAGTGTTACCAAAAAAAGTTGAGGAAAGAGAATACCGGGATACACAAATTTGTGCAACAATCGAGGTAGATTCAACACGTTCAAGTAGAAGCGTTGCTAGAGAGTTAGATGTTAGCAATGTTACTGTATCGAAAGTATGGAAAAAGCACGGTTACAAGAATTTTAAATATTCGAAAACGCAGCAGCTTTATCCAAACGATTACTTTCGAAGAATGGAGTTTTGTGAAACTCTAATAACGAAGGCTAATAAGAAATCAAATTTTATTAAAAACATTTTATTCACTGATAAATCTTCTGTTTCGTTAGTAGGGAGACACAATTCTTCCATTACGAGGTATTGGGCGCGGGAAAACCAGCACAGAAGTGTTCTTTACCAAACTCAACGTCCCCAAAAAGTTAACGTCTGGACTGGCATTTTAGGAGACCACATAATAGGTCCATTTTTATTGAGGGCAACTTGAATAGTAGAGTATACCTCGATTTGTTACAGAATCATGTTCTTCCCGCTATTCTCAATCTTCCTGATGTAAATCTGGAGAATGTTTGGTTTCACCAAGACGGCAGTTCACAACGCTCGAATTATTAGGGAGTATTTAAACAATACTTTCCCGAATCGAGTTATCAGTGGAACAGGCGATATTAAGTGGCCTGCGCGATCTCCAGATCTTACACAAATGGAATTCTTTTTTTGGGGACATTTAAAAAGCATTATCTACGCTCATTCTGAGGCTAGAGCCCAAAATTTGGATGAATTAAAAAATCGAATAAGAGAAGTCTCCAATTCTGTTACAGCAGAAACTCTTTCATCTGTTCGCAGAAGTTTTTATGACAGATTGGGGTACTGTTCAGCCGTAGAAGGTCAACTATTTGTACCATTTCTGTAGGTTATAAAGAATTATTTTTTATTTTATTAGGAATAATATTTTAATTTTCAATAAGAGTATATTTTTTATTTTATCTTTTTAAAGAAATACGCTTTTATTTTTAATTCAACCACAAAAAAATTTTCATATTAATAAAAATCGATAACAATGCACCGATTAGGTCAGTGCATTTTTATCGAATTTCCTACTATTAAAATCGGCTTTACGTAATGAAACATGAGATCGGAAGACAGAGAAGTACATCACTAACGTTGTTGTGAGTTACTAAAATAAAATAAATGATTTTCTGTCGGTGTAGATTTTCGGGTCGGAGAACGAACATTTGCAACGTTGCCGATTTGAGCGCTCCGTATAGTGTGCAATACCAAATCAAAAACTTAACGCACTGTATATAACTATTTAAATGGAAAAATAAAACAGCTTTTATTATTTGTCTTACAACTTCATTATATTTTCTAGAGTTTAAGCAAAACGAAAAAAGTAAATAGACGTGAAGTTGTTAAACGTCACTTAATGTTTTAATAAACTACTACTGTAACAGTAAATCGTATAAAACATTTTGTATAATAAAAGTATAATGTAAATGTTTGTATGGGAAAATAAAACAGTTGTTTCTAATATTTTCCTTATAATTTCATCATAATTTCTGACCTATTATACCTTCCTAGGACTTTAAATAAATATTTTCAAATCAAAATTAGCCAAATCAATTCCGTCGTTCTTAATTGATTATAAAAAATTTGTCAAAATATTAAATGCCGTTTGTTAAACTGTAGCATTTTTAAATGTTTTGGTATATATTGAATGACCCGTATAAGTTCAAACACCGAAAACGTGTTTTCAATCTTTTGCGTCACCGAGGTCGATAATAAACACATTTTAGAGTTTGTTTATATATCACAGATGCATATTTCTTCGGTATTCCTTAATCGAGAGCCACTTTAAAATATTGCGCCTTGAATAAGTATTCCCGTTTATACGTTTGGATTTTACCGAGTTGGACGAATGAATTTTAAAGAGAATTACTCTCGCTGAGGCCGCTGTCAGGGGCAGTGGGTTTTAGGTTAGTCCAAATTTTTCGTCAAATTTGTAGTTTTTTCGCTTTTTGTCTTATGTTTAAAAAAATGTGTAGTTTGGTGTGCAGTTAATAGTGTAGTTATTAAGGTTTGGAAGAATCTTTGAAAAATCAAGAGGCTCCGAGTGTTGGCGTTAAAAAGCCGGCAAATTTGTTGAAAAAGTTATTTATACTCAATGTAATGTGTCAGTTCTGATAGGAGTAATCACTGTTTTTGTGTTATGTCGTTTCTTACCTAAGAGATTTGTATCTAAGAGATTGGTATCTACGAGATTTGCGGAATAGCAAAATTTGAAATTTTGCATCTAGTGCTCAACTTTTAGGCTCATTTGTCGCAGTTTGGAGATGAATTTGTTTGCTTGGCAGAGAGTGTAAGTCCAGTTCCTAACCCCAGAAATTTTAAAGAAATTTAAGTGAAATCCAGGTAACTCTTTTATGTTAATTTTTAAATGAAAAGTAAACATTTTCTAATAATAATTGCTTTCATTACAGTGTAAGAAATTGTAATAATTAAAATTGTAGAACTTATGTTGTAGCTTAGCTGTCATGTTAATTGTTCTCATTCATGATAATGTTAAAGATTATGGAGAACATCAGTGCAGTTTACCGTGCCTTTTATTACAACGAAAGGTTTTCTTCGAATTCCGTTAATCGTTTAGAGGTGTTAGTTGGTTGAATGTACTGTAACTACAAAGTTTGATAAATATTTATTAAAAAATGTATTAATAAAATGTATCAAAATTTGTTTTGATTTTTGAAGATACGATTCTCTATTTACGCTGACTATGGCTATTCATTATTATTCATTGTGTACCTACTAAAGGCTTTTTAAATTTAAACTATATTTTCTAAGAAATATCCGGCCGGAGCGAATTTACTTGTAACCCTTTCCTGTGGGATATTAAAACCTGACCACCCGGTGCGAACTAGTATATGCCCATTGTCACTACTTACTATTCAAATTTGAGAATTATTTGGTTGTTAATAAATTATTTTTCTTCTTTTACAGTTTCCAATTTAATATTCTCCCGATGAAACATTTTTTTTTTCTAATAAATTGTTGTATCCCCCAAATATATGCAACTGTAATGTACATGTCCAAAAATGTACTTAATTTGTTGAAATTAGAATAAGTGGAAATTTAAAAAAAATGTAAATAACAAGTTTCCTCAACAGGCAGACCAATTCCACACACAAACCAATAATTTAATTACTGGAACCATGAAGTTACAGTAAACTTGATAAAACACGAAGCAGGTCCACACCTGTTATATTAACTTTATGCGCGCATAATATTTCTACCGTTTTGTTGTTAAAATAAACACAATATATTGCGTAATAAAAACAGCGTGTTATTAAAGGGCTATAACATTGGAATTGTTGGAGCATACGATCCAAAACGTTGGGAAATATAAAAGCTTATAATCATTATGTACACGATGAGTATCAGAAGATAATACTAAGTTTATTAGGTTTTGTAACGTTTTGTGTAAAAGGAATTTGTTTTGTTTAGTATTAGTTTATACGGCTTGAATCGTTGATGACTTTTGACAAGGTGTTACTAATTAAGAGGTTAAATTAAATACACCCTTTCATATCCTGTTACAATAGCCAAAAGGTTTATGTTTTTACTAAAACGCATCGGGATTCTAGAACGTATGATGTTCTACTAAATTACTTTGTTTTGTCACAACAAAACTATTGTATGCAGATTTATTTTGATATTATGAGTGCATATGAAAAATGCAAAATAAAACTTCTTTAAATTAGTTAGAGCACACCATATATCCTCGTAGGTTGCCCTGTCTGTATACAACTTCCTGTACACCATATACAGCAAAGATCGAGAACCATCTTCTAATCTCAGTGCTCTTCGGATTTTAGCCTGCTGGTTTTTTTACTCGTCCAAGCGACCGAATTTCTTATGAAATACAGATGAGATTCCTTTAGTCATCTCTAGATCTTGGGCAACACAGTGGGCTAGAGAGACGTTATGCGGAACACTAAAAAGATCCTGCTGAACTTCTGTCGTCACGCCGAATCTAGCATTCTTTCTCTCTGCGTAATTTGACATAAACTCCTTAAAGCTTGGTCGCCGTTCATCTTTGATCTCATGTTGAAGGGTTCGGACTTCTTCGGTTTCATTTGAGCCAGCATAAGGTGCAAGACGATTTATGTGAACTACTTTTGGTTTACCTTTCGGCAACTTCTTAATTCGGTATATTACGTCATTTATTCTCTTTTTAATTTCATACGGACCCTCCCATTGTCTTTGCAGTTTAGGAGACAAGCCACGACGACGATGTGGATTATAAAGCCAAACAAGATCACCTACTTCATAGCTTTCATTCTTGCACCGAGAATCGTATTGATCTTTCATTCTGTCACTGGCTAACTGGATGTGTTGTCGGGCAAGTTCATGAATGTTGTTGATTCTTAACTTTAGGCGGTCGACATAATCTTCGCTTGCAACATGTTCTTCGGAAGGTCTGCAGCCAAACTCTAGGTCGCAGGGCAAACGAACTTCACGACCTAACATCAGGCAGGTTGGAGTCTGGCCCGTAGTTTCATTCACGGCCGAGCGGTAGGCCATTAGGAATAAATGAATGTGCTGGTCCCAATCTCTTTGATGTTTTGATATAACTTTGGACAGGTGTTTACCCATTGTTCGGTTCATCCTCTCGACCATTCCATCTGATTGAGGATGCAGGGGTGTCTTTCTGGTCTTATTGACACCAATCAATTTACAAACGTTTTGGAAAAGGTTTGACTCGAAGTTTCGCCCTTGGTCGGAGTGGATCTCCAAGGGAACACCAAATCGGCTAAAGAATTCTTTAACAAGTACCTCTGCAACGGTAGCAGCTTCTTGATTTGGTATCGCATAGGCCTCAGTCCATTTCGTAAAATAATCCATGGCTACCAGGATATATTTATTTCCATCATTCGTCTCTGGAAGTGGACCTGCAATGTCGATTGCTACTCTCTCCATAGGACTACCAACATTATACTGTTTCATGGGTGCCCTCTTTTTACCAACTGGACCATTACTAGTTGCACACAGTTCACATTTCCGGCACCATATTCTTACATCATCTTTACAGTTCACCCAATAGAACCGTTTTCGAACCTTTTGCAGAGTCTTCGTAATACCAAAGTGTCCACCTGATGCACCGTCATGTAACTGACGCAATACTTCTGACACTTTACTTTTAGGTACAATCAACTGAAGCTTAGTTTCTGTACCATCATCGTTCTCAAAGGTTCTATACAGAAGATCATCTTTCAGCACTAGGCAATTCGAAGGCTACCGTATTAATTGGTGGTAGCACTTTCGTGTTAGTCATCATGGTCTCTAATTGTTTGATCTTCTCTTCTACGTTGTTTACATTTTTCTGTATCTGAGCGAATGTTTTAGAGACTTTTCAAATTTCTCATTGTTCTTTTTAGAAGTTTTTTCCATTATTTGAGAAACATTTTCAAATTTCTCGTCAAATCTTCTAGACACATTTTCGAGTTTCTCGTCATTTTGTCTAGCTACTACTTTAATAATTTGTAAAGTCTCGTCGAATCTTCTAGATACATTTTCAAATGTTTCATCAAATCGTTTGGAAACATTCTCTAATTTATCATCGTTTTTTTTAGAACTCTCTTCGATCATCTGTGAGACATTCTCAAATTTCTTATCTTTTTTTATAGAAGATTCTTCAATCATTTCGAACAAAGTTCACTACTGAACTACGCGGATGTTCCCGACAAACAATACTTTTCAAAAGTTCAAAAGTCTTTTTTAAAAATCACTGTTAAATTTATATTTAAATATCACACCGGACACCAACTGTAGCGAGATTAAATAAAACGAGTGGTTCGAATTTATATAAATATATTTATTTATAACTTTACAGTTCGGTACTATCTTATCAACTAACTTACTCCTAAGATCGTTACATATATATACCTAAGTGACTATGTTCTAGAAACTTGTGCTCTAACTAATTTGAAGAAAATTACGACATTAGGAATTTGGCCTTACCCAAGATAGGCCATGCACTAGATAATCTGAATTGGAAGATTGTCAGAAGCATAATTGAAGTAATCTTCCGAGAAACCGGCGTAAGAATTACTGTGTGTTGCACTAATCCGAAGAGAACGTGTCGTTCAAAGACAGTAGACTGTTATTTCTTTCTGAAGGGTTCATGCAGAGCTGGAGAGTCCTGTAGATTCCGCCATCCTGGGCCTACATATAGAGTTACTGATCGGTACGCTCAGATCAGACAATGCGTGTTACGAACATGCATTCAGCGTGACCCGCCTAACGGTTGCATCTCGAAGCATCTCAGGCATCGAGAACCATCGATGGATAGATCCCTCGAAGGCAAGAGAACAATCGGTCATGTGCGCGAATTAGAGGTGGGAACTTTCTAGAACATAGTCACTTAGGTATATATATGTAACGATCTTAGGAGTAAGTTAGTTGATAAGATAGTACCGAACTGTAAAGTTATAAATAAATATATTTATATAAATTCGAACTGCTCGTTTTATTTAATCTCGCTACAGTTACACATACATACATATTTATGAAAATAAAAATATGTATTTTCATTAAAATATTGATACAACCCTTCATTTACTATACTCCTATTATTACAGGTCGACGGTTTATATACAGCAAACGATGCACCATATACCTATATAACTAATTCTTTTTCTCTTTCTGCTCTCTCTTACCTATAGCATTAAATATGTAATGATTGTGCAGATTGACTCCCATATAAATTTGTAACGGCGAACGCGTATATAGAACCGGCAGTCCCACTGGACTGCCACACTCTTTTTTTTATGTATTACTAATACACACTGGCGAGCAATAAAACTAATCCATACAGAATTTTAGCGTTCAAAGCCGAATCGGTTTTACTAACATTCAAAATTCTTTTAGATCTTGAAAGCTAATAAAATAGTCTTTCAGAATCAGTGTTTGATTTTCTGAGATATAGTAAGCAACTCTGAGATATTTAGCTCATTTTTCACGTTAAAATTCTAGATTAAAAGTTATATCGCTCGCCAGTATAGTTAAAAAATTCCTAGTCGGTAGATTGTAAAGAATTAAAAAGGTAGACAGTAGATTTGTCGAGTCAGATTGAGTTGGCCACCCCTGATATAGACAGACAGACAAAATAAGCAAGTTACTATTATATTGATGTCTATCAAATTATGCATGCTATCCCTCTATATTGCATATGATTGGGATCAGTGAATATTAGTTTAAAATTCGTCAACCTAAGGAGTCGAAACAAGCTTAAAGATTATGAAAATTATGAGGAGAATTTTCACGTACTAAAGTGGTATTGGGTTAGACCCTTATAATATAATTTTGGGCTTATTTTAAATTATTCTTTTAATAAAACTATATGAAAAACATCTTCAATTTTGCAGCGTCCAACTGCAAAAACGCAGCGTGTATTTTGTTCGTCCAACACGTTCATTATGTTTTAATTAAACATTCCTGTGAAAATTAGAGTGCTGTTAATAATTTAAAATTAGTTTGAAAATTAATATTTTTGTTTGTCGACATTTTCTTCGAGGTTTCCACTTTTAATCAGACGTAAAAACCTAACGCTCGTCATAATATTTATTGTAATTTTCAAATTAATGAAATCTTTCTAATATCATGGCATATCAAACGAACACACGCCAGTTTAAAATTTTTTCAACAAATAAAATTTGGCTGTCACGATATTTTTAAGTAATTCACTTATATCTTACTAGTTTTGCTTTAATACCAAAAGTTTATGGACTGTAAATATATACATCGACGGTTGAAAGATAAAAGGTTGTCTAAAATGGTTTAAAACATAAAATAAACTTGTTATTTGAGAAGTGTCTGTTCAAAAGGTCGTATTTCACCTTTGAAACTTATTTATTTTTAAGTTTATTTTTTACACTTGTGGTGTAAGATTACTTCGTAGGAAATTCAAATCTTGTTCAAAAAGTGCATATTTCCCTTGAAATAAAATTCTAAAAATTAAGATTCCAATCAAAAAGGCGCAATTATCCATTTTAACTAAACAAAACATCTATAATATTTAATATTAATCAAAACAGGCATATTTCCTCTTCATAAAACATTTTTTAGAAAAAGTTCAGTACAAAAGGACGTATTTATTTCGCTAGTTGGCATCATTAAAAAGATGTTAGGTCAGTGGACGGTTGTGGCGTTTACCGATTGTGACTGCACATTGAAACGCCAGTGTCTTGTTACACAGTGAAAAAGAAGAATATTGTCAAAGTAAAGTTAAATGACAGTGACATATACTTTTCACTATCGGTGACTTGTATTTTGGGTTGATTCCTTGATTCGATTTTGGGATTAAGATTTTAAGAATTTACGTTATTGGTAACAAAATACACAAAAAAAAAGTAAATAATATGGACGAGCAAAGTTTAGTGGAGTCCTTGAATGCAGGCTCAAGGAAAAAAAGCGTAAAGATCGTTCAGAATACCTTAAAAAGTAAGTTACGTTTATCATAGTTTAGTTTCTTCTTCTAGTATTTTAAATACACAAATTAACTTTGTTTTTCTATCTTTTCAGGATCTACGATGATAAAGATTCATTGTGCATTAACTATACATGCCCGTGTAATCACAAGACTTCAAAAACTTTTAAATGTAAAACATTGACAGTACAAGACATCATTAAAAATATAAAATTTGTTTTTTAAACGGCGTACAAAGGTAGAACAAGATGTTTATCTGTCTAGACTATTAGCACCATACGAGCCACAAAATCGTGGAAAATCTAGTCCAAGAGCAACGTTAAAAAATCGTAAGGTTAGTTGCAGTTACCACTTGCACATAAATAAAAAAAAATAACAACAGTGTGCAAACAAGTGTTTCAAAAAACATTTTCAATTGGTGAAAAAAGGCTTCGAAACTTAAATGTGACTCTAAGTCAAGAAGAAACACCTACAGAGAACCGTGGTGGGCATACGAAATCAGCCAAGTCGAGAGATAAAAAAGAAAGCTTAAGAGAATTTCTGAGAAAGTCACCTGCCCGAGAAAGTCACCTGCCCAAGAAAGCCACTACAACAGATTAAAAAGCAAAAGGTTCTATCTGTCATCTGAATTAAATGCTGTTAAACTACTTAGATTCTATAACCTTTCTGTATATAGCAATCTAAAAGTTTCCCGCACAATGTTCTACAATATATTTTTAAATGAATTTAACATTGGATTCAAGGCCCCAGCTACTGACGTCTGCAGTGTGTGCATATTGTGGTCTAATAAAATTAAAAATAAAACTGATAGCTTAAAGAAACAAACTTTTATTGTTGAAAAAAGAGTTTACAAACTTAGATCCAATGCTTTCTACGAATCATTGAAGAAACCCGTAGCTAACAGCATAAGACTATGTTTTGATTTGCAAAAGGTATTACAATTATCTTGAACCGCTATACTGGATGCATACTACAGTAGGCAAATCAGTTTTTACAACTTTTGTATTACCGATGTGGACAAAAATCAACCTAATTTCATTTTATGTAATGAGACTCAGGCGTCTCGTGGATGTGTAAAAATTGGCTCTGGATTCCTGGCATACTTAGCAAAGTTAAAAATAGGGGAAAATGTCACATCACTAATTTTGTACTGTGACGGATGTGGCGGTCAGAATAAAAATAGCCACATCCTACATTTATTAATATACTGGCTCGCTAATAGCAATAAAACAATTGAAGACATCTCTATAACTTTTCCACTTTGTGAACATAGTTTCTTACCTGCGGATCGTATCTTCGGAAGAATCGAAATAGACATTAGGAAAAAACCCATTATTACACACAGGACAGACTACATAGAAGTTATAAAGAAACATGGAAATGTTCATGATATGGGTACTGATTGGTCACTCCAAGATATTAAAAAATTGGATCTAAATTACAAAAAGCTTACACAAATTCAATCTGCCAAGAGAATCAAAATTAGAAAAATTAAAGGTCCATGTGATCGATTCAAAGATGTAAAAGTTTGTGTATTTGAAAACTATTGCTTTGAATCAGGAGGAAAAAAATTTGAGTCACTATTGAAGCGTGGTAAACGACATCCAACGGAACTGCAAGATCAATCACTAGGTAAGGGTCTTAATGGGAAGTAAAAAAAAGATGTCACATCATTATTAGTTAAACAATTTGGTGAAGATTGGAGCTTGATTGAAGATTTACAATGGTATATAAATATTCTTCTGAGTGAGCACAATACCGTCAAGGAGGAAGATAATGATGAAGACAGTGAATGTGTTTTGCATGGAACCAGACATTGGAGACATTAGAGTATAAGAATGATTTTTTTAAATAATTAATTTTAAAAGTATTTCTAAGGTCTAGTCAAAAGGCCTTATTTTCAGAAGTGCCAAATCAAAAATCCATATTTCTAACATAGACTAATCAAAATGTCGTATTTCTGAGTTTACTGAACAAAAAGTCGTATTTCTAAAATAAAACTGAGCAAATCCTAGAATTTTGAGGTTTTTCTTTTGTTTTGAAAATGTACATCACTATTGTAGGTTTTGACCTTCATATTAATGTATATATAAATATATTATAAAAAGAAAATTATGTGAACCGGCAGTTTTTTTAAGTTATAGTAAAGTTTATTTATGGTGAAAATACGACCTTTTGAACAGACGCTCCTCATTTGGTCTTCTTTTAACTAGAAAAATATTGTAACCAAAATATGGCTGTAATATTTATTTTAACATTTTTATTTGTTGCAAGGCACATGTGTTGTAAAACATGACAAGTAAAAGGTTGTAAGTGCGATACAACCTTTTATCAGTCGAGTCTGTATGACGTGCGCATCATCTGTATGATGGTCCCGTGCAGGTTACAAGTTTTGTTGTTTACATTCTGTTGCTGATGCGTTTGTAGTTATTGTAATAATTTGCTAAAACTCTTGTTAATTCTGTTTTTGACTTTTATTAATTAATATTTTAATATTTAAAGTGGTTATAACCAATTATTTGGAAATCAAGGAGAGAGAGAATTGTTGCACTGTCTACTAAATTTGAATACTCCTCATGGTGACAATATTCTTCTGTATTACTCAAGAAAATACGCAATGTATTTTACTTTGCACTCTATGAAAGTGGGACACGTAATGGATTCTTAGTTTCCTTGTGGATTGTAATGGATTTTGTTATTTATGGGAAGAATCTGGAATAAAAGTCCTGAGGTGAAGATAATATCGTTCTTATGTGATAGTTGCTCTGGATAAAATAAAAATCACCAAATGCTGGTAATGCTACACTATTTTGTCAAGGGATCTAAAACCGTGGAGTCATGGATATGTCAGCGGAGTCTATATATTCCATAATAGAATCAAACTACGGAATGAAAATTGTGTGGGCACCCACGTAATAACCAACAATTATTACAAACAGAGATATGATAAACACCGTGATATACAGGTCCTATAGTAAAGTACTAAATTATTGTAGCCCTCCCCCCGCATTTGCACACAAAAACAAATAAACAACGTGCATTTAGGTTACGTACTAATTATCGTTTTTGTCATAGTAATCTTTATGTATTATAAAGAGACATTATAAATGAGAGCAGAGGCGTAAATATTCATCAAACGATTTTGAGTCTCAGTGATAAAAAAGATAGGTGAAGTTATTGACAAGCTCCAAAAAATTGTTTTCTAATTGTTCCACTATTGATCATTTCCACAAATCAGGAGAGAAACTAAACGAACACCTAAATATCTTTCTTTAACATCGGATAGATCAACTTTTCCAATGTGGTACTTACTCCGAATCAATTCTCTTCTTCTAGTTCCATGACCGTTATCGATCGTTGGATATCATGTTGGCTACCATATTCGCTATCGTGACTTTATTGACAGCAGCTCTAAATAATGATGTAGTTGATTTTCCATACCATTGCCTTAGATTTTTCAGCCATGATGTTCTTTGTCTACCAGGACCACGATTACCTTGGATCTTTCCCTGAATGATCAGATGTAAAACATCATATTTTTCAGGGTGTCTCATAATGTGACCGAAGTATTCCAGCTTGCGTTTCTTTATTATATTGACCAGTTGTGTTGTTTGGCTCAGCCGTCTAAGGACCTCCTCATTTTTAACTCTGCCGACCCAGCTTATTTTCAGTAGTCGTCTGTATACCCACATCTCAAAGGCTGTCAAGCGTTTAAGCATAGCCTCAGTTAGAGTCCACGCTTCCACTCCATACAGCAGGACAGGAAAGATGTAGCAAGATGTCATACGAACTCTAAGGTCAATGTTAAGATTGTGACTGCAAAGTACGTTTCTCATTTTTACAAAGGCAGCTCGGGCTTGTTCTATTCGGCATTTAATTTCTGCGATTGGATCCCAGCTCTCATTGATATTACTGCCGAGATACACGAGTTTCTTTACTCTGTCCAGTGTGGCATCTCCGACTTTTATACCGTCATCCTGTATATAATTTTGTTTGCTAACTATCATATATTTAGTTTTCTTAACGTTGAGTTTTAATCCATACTGATCACAAGTCTGTTTTATTTTGTTCATTAGATTTTGAAGGTCTTCTCCGCAATTGGCATCTGAATCAATGAGTAAGACACAAAGTAAAAACTTACCATTCAAATTTTACTCTAGAGTAATAATTTTATACAAGAGTAAAAATTTAACGGAGTATAAGGGAGGAATCGGACTGCTCGACCAGACCGAGCGTCCACCATCGACCAACATTACGAGTCTATGAAAATGTATGCGCAGAGTCAGACTGGTGGACCGTCCATCACTTACAGCGATCGATCGCGATGGTCCAGTTTTGAAATTCAGACTTGTTGGAATTTTGGATCGTTTGGTCAATAAATATGGAACATTTCGCATTCATTTATACTATTCTGAGCAATGACATTGACCAATGACATTTCAAAATTTGTAATTAACTTATAAAATTCGGACTTGCTCATGCGATAATAATTTCGAACAATTTTTCAGCAGAATTATCGCTACTAAATTTGCTGCACTCTCCTGACGTTTTGAAGGGTGGTCGATGGAACACAAACGAGTAATGTGAGTTTAAAAATACGAATACATAATACACAAGGCATCTAAGTACCTGTAATTGGTTGTATACCATATATCAAAAAAATTTTATTAAAAATCTTTTATAAAAGGTATATAATTTTAAAACCCAATCGGGCTATATCCCAAAACATTTTCAGAATCCATATTCCATCATCAGTGTCCTAAAAAGTATATTAAAAAGAACGTGAAATTTAAATTTTCGCCGAGGTTAATGCAAAATATAGTTAATACTTACTAGGTATACATGTATGTAGCAGCCAAATTTGTAGGTAAAAACCAGTTAAAAATTTTTTGTTTAAATTTAGTTTACATTATATGTTATTAATTATTATGATGTTAAAGGTACCAGTAGATTTGGTAACATGGCGACATATGACTCCACGTGAAGTTGCTAATCCTGAGACAGGTGTGTCTACGAGGACTTGATAAAGGCAACTGATTGAAATGACAATATTGACAAGTTAGGACGGAAATCAGAACAAAGCTGTCAGTGTAATTTTATGTGTCTACTTAAGACAGAAGCCAACGCTATTTAAAAATTGGAAAAGTTAAAATAAGATAATATAACAGTATCAACCATCAATGTTGTTGTTTTAAATTATGTATGTGGAATGAATTGTGCTGAGAAAATTATGTGGGTATTGTTACGCAACCAACTATACATGTGTCTAGGAGTGTTATGCATGAGAGATTCTAATATAAGGCCCTTTATGTTTCTTTAACATTTGGTACCTGGAACATGGAAACTAGACATATGTGGGAAGTTGAATTCTTGAAAATTTATTGTGATGGGTGAAATAGGAATGGATATACTTTATATTTGAAAGTGGTATTGAGTGAATAAAATAAAAACTTTGGTAATATACCTAATGTTCATGTAATATTTACCTTATAACTTAATTGTAGAAGGCCCTGTATGTCAAAAAATGACATTTGGTACCTGGTAAATGTAAAACTTTTTTAAGTTACAAGTTCATGAACATAAATAACTGATTAAGTGTTAACAGAAGAATTGGTTTAGTTTTTTTTTTGTGTGTTAACAATTATATGAGATGAACAAAAATTGATGGTTGGGACGTGGGTTTGTAATATGTTGATCATATAGTACTCAAATTATAACTTAAGAAGAAAATGACTTATCTGTTATAAAGCAACACTAGATACATGAGAAATATAAAAGGATAAGTTATAAGTTCATGAGATTCATGGACTATTGGTATATATTGACAAGAACTGTGAAAATGAAATTGTTGTAGGTGGCTCTGTTAAATTTAAGTAAAAAGGAGACAATTATGGGGTTTGTTTTTTAAATTGTGGGACGAGGAAAGACTACAGAAGGCTAAGGTCTCCAGAGATCCAAAACCAAACCCTGAGAAAATTGTGTGGATAAGTAAAATAAAAACGGAATAGCTTAGGAGGGGGATGACGAATAATGTAATCTGAATTTAGAGGTGTCAAAAAGAAGCATAAAAAACATTAGGTATAGGTATCACCTTAAAGTTTGGGTTGAATAGAAAGAAGTGGAGAAAGATGGAGAGTCTGATGTATTTAAAGAAAGGTTTTGGAGTGAACTAAGGAAGATGAGTATTTGACGAACGAATAATGATAAATAGAGATTTTTGTTGTAGAAATAAATTAAGGATGTGGGTTATGAGAATAGTTGGCGATGGAGAGGGAGGAAGTCTCGATTGAATGAGACATGACTATTAACGCAATTTGGTTTTTTTTTGTTTTTTCTTTTAAGAATTTCGAGGTCTTCGTATAAGTCCAAGTTTGAGGAAGTTTTTTTAGGGGATATTGTTCAAAAATGAATCGTCTTCTGGGATATTGAGGGTGTGGTTGTGTTCTTTAAGATGTTAAGAGAAAGTGGAAGTATTTATTTATTCACTCAATACTTTCAAATATAAAATATGTTTATTCCTATTACACCCATAACAATAAATTTTCAAGAATTCAACTTCCCACATATGTCTAGTTTCCATTTTCCAGGTTACTAAATGTTGAAGAAACACAAAGAGCAGTATATTAGAATCTCTAAATTATAACACTCCTAGACACATATATAGTTGGTTGTTTAACAATACTCACATTATTTTCTCACCACAATTCATTCCACATACATAATTTAAAACAACAATATTGATGGTTGATATTAGGGAGTTAAAGTTCAGGGCAAAACATTAACGTTAACGTATAATTTGACAGCTACTCGTGCATAGTAGAGGAAGTACCGCATCGTCCATGTCATCATTCTCGAAATCAGATTCCCCAAACATTTCAATATTAAGGATATTTTCCATTCTGCAGTAAAAGCAATTAGAATATTTCATAAAAAATCTACCTAAACCAGGAAAAAAATCTAAGTAAGAAAAGTACACTGTCTAATCATTCAAATCTGTAAATATTCCACAACAAATTTGAGTAAAAAGTAAGGTTAGGGTTAAAGACACATGTTAGATGTTAACGTTATTTTACACTTCACAGTTAAAATTTACAGTGGCCATAAACGTAATTTCTTTACGTTTACGTTAGTGTCAACGTTTACGTGCTACCTGCACTTTAACTCTCTACTGTTATATTATTTTATTTTAACTTTTACAATTTTTAAATAGCGTTGGCTTCTGTCTTAAGTAGACAGATAAATTTACACTGACTGCTTTGTTCTGACTTCCGTCCTAACTTGTCAAGACTGTCATTTCAATCAGTTGCCTTCATCAAAGCCTCGTAGACACATCTGTCTCAGGACTAGCAACTTCACGTGGAGTCATATGTCGCCATGTTACCAAATCTACTGGAAACTTTAACACCATAATAATTAATAACACATAATGTAAACTTAATTTAAACAAACAATTTTTAACAGGCTTTTACCCACATATTTAGTGGCTACATACGTGTATACCTAGTAAGTATTAACCACATTTTGCATTAACCTTGGTCAAAATCTAAATTTCACGTTCTTTTTAATTAAGTGGTTATATACTTTTTAGGACACTGATGATGGAATATGGATTTCGAAAACGTTTTATGATATAGCCCGATTGGGTTTTTAAATTATGTACCCTTTATAAAGAATTTTTATTTAATTTTTATTAAGAATACAAAAGTTGGTTGTTCGCCATGATTGATCGTGGTCGGTCGGGCAGTCTGATGCCTAGCTAAATTTAACGTTAGGCCTGCACTTACCTATCTTGAAAATGCTAATAGTATTGACAATCTTCTCTTCTTTTTTCGTTTTCTTTTTTTTGTATTAAACATATTTTTAATTTTGTGTGATTTTCTTGCTTTTCATATGTTTTAAATTTGTAAATAAAGAGTTTTCTCAAAATATAAAAATTTTTATTCATACATTTTTAAATTAACCGGTATTTGACTATCCTAAAAAAATTTCATATAATACTTGGCAGTTTTTTAAATCTACTACTTACATAACTAATAAATTCAAGTTATATTTAATATTATATTTGGCAGTATAAATTCATTCATCATAATCAAGTTTATTCGAAAAAGTTACAATACACAATATGTTATATTCTTTTTTATTTTCCTACATAATATTTCTTTTGAACCCTAACCACAAACTTGAAGTTCTTGGAACACGGCAAAGAAAACTTATAAAAACAACAATTTTGCAACTTTACAAACTTTCTAACAGGGATAAGTACAAAACTTAAAGAAAAAGTAGGATTAAAGTGTGAATAGAAAGGTTGCTTGTATCATGTTTACGTTATGTGGTAAATTGTTAAAAAGCATAATATATGATATGATATATAATAAATCTATTATATATATATATATATATATATATATATATATATATATATTATATATATATATATATATATATGTGTGTGTTTTTGATGGGTTGGAGTCAATAAAAGGGGCTATTGGTTAACTATTTTTTATGTCAAGCTTTCAATTGTATTTACAATCTTTTTCAAGAGCTGCTAAAAAATACAAAATATCTTACAAAGTGAAACTAGAAAAATAAATTTTAAGTCACCAAATAAAATTAGTTTTGTTAATAAATCTATATTACTAAACATGTTAAAAACTATTTTAAAAAATCAGTTTATCCAATGAATGTTTCTCTAAATTTTGTAATTTTGAAAAACTTTTTTAACAAAAATAATTGAATTTATAAATAAGTTAGAATACCGACCAATTACAAATAAGCCTCAATGTCATGAATGCCAACTTACAATTTTCATTTTTGACAACTATATTGCTAAAAAATAAAATTTTGTTAAAAAAATTCTTTTTTATTCAGTAATAACAAAGAAGATTCATTCATCATTGATATATGTTTAAAAAATGTAACAAGGCTATACCTCTATAGTTGTCACACTTTAGTTTGTCTCCTTTTTATGCAGAGGGCATATGTGGGCTTCATACCACTCCGATGGCATTATTTCCTTTTCCCATACTTGCACTAGTAGCTGATATATTTTTCTTTGTAGTTGTTCTCCACCAAACTTGATCATTTCTATGCATGTGTCACTTTTACGTCCTAGATTTCTGTTATTTTTTATTTCATGTATTGCTGTCACCACCTCCTCCTCTACAGGCTGCCTTTCAACTATCGCATCTTCTCCAACTGTCCAGATGTCTACTGCTTCGTGGTACACCTCACCATTTAATAGTTCTTCAAAATGTTTTTTCCATTCCGTCATTATTTCTGCCGGATTGCTAATTAAATTTCCTTCTTTACCTTTCATATAACTATAGTGGCTTTAATAACCTTTTCCCATCTTTTTAACTTCTTGATAGTATGACTTCACCTCTTTGTTTTTAAACTTCTCTTTTATCTCTTTTAGTTTCAACTCATTGTGGTATCTCTTTTTCCTTCTACACCGAGTTTTCAATCTTCCTCGAATTATTCTATATTCTTCTTTTTTACACTCTTTATTATCTGTTAATATTTATTGTCTGATCTTTTTCTTTTCCATTGCTATCGCCTCACACTCTTCGTCAAACCAATCTTTGTTTGTACTTTTCTTGGAGTCGCACTTAACTATTTACGCTTACCTTTATACTTAGATCGCCAAAATGTTCACTAAATTCTCCAGCTCGAGTATCATCAAATCATTAAAATCCTGTGCACTCAAATATTTTTAAACCTAAATTAATCGGAAACTACTAAAATAAACCTATGAATACACTCCTATATCACATAAAAGATAAAATACAGTAGTGACGACTTTGAGCAGTTTAGCATTATCATAAATGACACCTTGCTTAACTAACTAATCCACTTATTGTAAATACATCTCTAACTCCCAAAAAATCCATTAACCCAACAATAATACATCAATCATATCATAAAATAATATTCTTATATCCAAAGTCTGGACAAATTTAAAATGCGCCTCCATCTGAAATGTAGCATATTCAGTACAGGAGCACTGGCTGTCTTGGAGGTACTAAAAGTTTGTGCAAGATCTGCTCCTCATAACATTATAATATCTGACTTGTACATTAACAGCTTTATAGAAACTATATCCATCAAATAGATGGACTCACACTAGATGAAAGCATTCCTGAGTCAAACGTGCAAACAAGAAATGATTCCTAAAGCCTCCATAAACAAACACGTTACCATGTTATGGCAAGATAACTGGAATTCCAGATCCAACAAATTAAAAAATGTTCTAGAAACTGTTGGTATCATTTTGTCACTCCCACTTAAGCGTATGAGCAAGTATTAATAACTTGATTGCGATTAGGACACGCTATACGACTCCATATAAATTTAATAAATAAAGAACCCATCCCTTTCCGCCTCAACTGCAAGATCCCACTAATTGTTAACCATGACCTGCTAGAATGCCAAATATACATCTACGAAAGAAAAAAAATAACCTCACTACCAACATAAAGGATATACTAAGCTACCAGTTCAACCAAGTACTGAAATATTTAAAAGGCATTCAATTTTAATAATAATATTTATTAATTATTAATTTATTAATATTAATATTTAAAATAATATATTTAAATTGTAGATATTCTAAGAAATTGAAAATTTGTAATTTGTGTTTGTCCCCTGCTAATATTAAGCGAGCGGTTTACCCCTATAAGCAGAGCATCAACCGACTAAAATTCTTTTTGCATTTCTAATGCACCAAACCTTTTTTATTCGATTCTATATTTTTTTCCAAGATGAAATTATTTTTCTTGTCAAAATATTCTAACTTGTACTCGACGGTTTAAAGATTATCAAGCTATTTGTAGAATTGCAATTCATTTAGTAGTTTTTTAGAAAAAAAATCCCAAAAATCACTAATTGAGGCATTTTTTCAACAAAAAAAATGCAAATACCTCGAAAAGGAAGCATTTTTCGAAAAATTATTAAGAGGGAAAAAGTGTTTATTTTGATGAGATACACCTAAAAAAATTAATTCCGAAACAATTCGGTGAACTTGCTTTTATGTATAAGTTATTTGTTAATAACAATTGCCGGCCCACTTGTAAAAATTAAAAAAAAATACATTTCATCTTAGAAGAAAAATATATAGAATCGAATAAAAAAGGTTTGATGCATTAGAAATGCAAAAAGAATTTTAGTAGGTATATTCTGTTTCTAAGCGTCTTTTAAGGGGTAAACCGCTCGCCTATATCTCTCAGTAGTTTATGAAGTGTGACATTTTAAAGTAATTACTGTTTAAATGGGAATTAGCCACAATTATAGGTTAAAGTAAGTTTATTGACGTTTCAATTTTCACTTCGGAAATCGTTATCAAAATACAAATATTAGTCAACTTACTAAGTTTGTTTGTAGAGTAGACTAGTGTGCCAAACTCTATCAAACTGAACAGTACTTTCTTTCATCCAAAGCTTCATAAATAAAATTTCAGACTAAATAACCACTAAGTGGTGGCATGTTGTTGTCTGACTCCAAAAAGGCTTATTTTGTTTAAATAAAAAAAAATCAAAATAAAGCTGGCATCATAGGTAGATTTAAAAAAATTTAAACACATATTAAACGCAAAAGTTGGAAGAGAGCAGCAATTCCAACCCACAATAGGTAAACACAGTCTCCATGAGCAATCAAACGACAATGGCAATAGGTTGGTAAACCTAGCAAGATCACTCAACATGGTGATTGCCAGCACATACTTCGCTCGAAAAGATATACACAAAGGCACCTGGAAATCACCAGACGGACTTACAGTGAGTATGATAGATCATGTTATTGTAGACTCAAGACACCAATCGAATATAATAAACGTCCGTACCAGAAGAGGGACAAATGCGGATTCTGATCACTACCTGGTCGAAAGTAGGATAAGGGCTAGAATTTCAAACATCAAAAAGGAAAGAGGCTCTAAACATAAACTATACAATATAGAAGTACTCAAAGAAAAAACAAAAATAGAGAGTACAAAGAAAATATAAGCATCAAACTAGAAAACAGACCAAAACATGAAAACCTAAATGAGGAGTGGGAAGAGTGCAGAGAAATCATAAAAGAAACAGCTAAAGAGGTGTTGGGCATGGAAGGTAAAAAAAGAAGAACAAGAACGAATCACTGGTTTGACGAAGAATGTCAAACTATAACAGAAAGAAAAAACAGAGCATATCTACAGATGCAACAGAGGCACAGAACCCGACAAGCAGAGGAAAAATATAAACAACTACGTAAAGAAGAAAAGAAAATTCACCGAAGAAAGAAGAGAGAATATATCAACAAAGAACTTCAAGAACTACAAGAACTAAGTAAACCAACAGAGACAAGAAAATTTTACCAGAACTCAACAAAAGCAGAAAAGAGTTCAAACCGAGAACAACGATGTGTAAAGATAAGGAGGGTAATATATTGACAGAACAGCAAGAGATACTTAGAAGATGGACAGAACATTTTAAGGAAAAGCTTGGGGTGAATAGGACGGAGATGAACCCTGATATACCATTAGACCAAGCAGACAACAGAGAAAAGAGTCCACCAACAATAGCAGAGATTAGAACAGCAGTGGACAAATTAAAGAACAATAAATCACCGGGATCGGATCAAATATCATCGGAGCTACTGAAAGAAGGAGGAGACGCATTACTTAAAGCCATACATGAGCTGATAAGAAAGATATGATTGAATAAACAGCTACCAAAGGAGTGGAATAGCGGCATTATTGTACCACTACATAAAAAAAGGAAACCAGTTAGAATGTGAAAACTACCGTGGAATCACGCTGTTGAATGCGGCATACAAAATAATGTCCAACGTAATGTATGAAAGGCTTAGACAATACGCTAAAAAAATAGTTGGCAAATACCAATGTGGCTTCTGTAGACAGAAGTCAACAATACACCAGATATTTGTTCTGCGACAGATCCTTGAAAAAACAAGTGAATATAACATCGACACACATCATCTCTTCATAGACTTCGAAAGCGCATATGACAATATAAACTGAGAATTCCTAACAAAAGCAATGAAATAATTTAATATACCAACACAGCTAATAGCATTGATAAAAGAACCACTAAAAGTAGAAAGTAAAATCCGGATACAAAACGAATTAACGGAAACATTAGATGTGAAGAAGGGACTACGCCAGGGAGACGCTCTATCATGCATATTATTCAACATCATACTTGAAAAAATAATAAGAGACACAACAGTTAATATCAACAATAATTATTAAAAGCATGCAAGTACTAGCATTTGCAGATGATGTTGACATAATCGCAAGATCAAGAAGAGAAATGATAGAGGCATTCACTCAAATAGAACGAGCTGCAAAAATAGTGGTCTTAAAATCAATCAGACAAAAACAAAATATATGCCTGCAAATAAAAACGCACAAATAAGGCAGCTGCCAAATTTAACAATAGGAGAATACAACATTGAGGCGGTAAAAAACTTTACATACTTAGGATCCCTAGTTACGTCTGATAACAACGTTGCAGAGGAAGTGAAGAGGAGAATATTTATTGCCAATAAATGTTACCATGGCTTAATTAGGCAACTAAGATCAGATAACGTCTCCAGAAAAACAAAATGCCAAATATACAAAACCTTAATAAGACCGGTACTCACATACGGTTCAGAAACCTGGACACTCTCTAAAAGGGAGGAAACGTTATTAGCCACCTTTGAAAGAAAAATCTTGCGACACATATATAAGGGCACAAAAGAAAACGGGATTTGGCGGAGAAGGTATAACTTTGAACTATACAACATATACCAGGATCCGGATATCATAACATTAATTAAAATAGGAAGGCTACGTTGGATTGGACATGTGGAAAGAATGGAAGAGGGCGAAATACCAAACAAAATATTCAAACAAGTGCCAGTAGGAAAAAGAACAAGAGGAAGACCGAAGCTGAGATACGTAAAACAAATAGAAAATCATATAACAACATTAAAAATTAAAAACTGGAAAAAAAAGCACGAAACAGGTCAGAATGGAGAAGAATCCTTGAACAGGCCAAGACCCAAAAAGGGTTGTCGAGCCAGTGATGATGATGAAACACATATTAAACAGTAAAAAAATTAATTACTATTTAAATGGGAATAAGCCATAATAGCTTCAGAATAATAGTAAAAGATATTTCTGAAACTTTTGTCTATTCATATGAATTTGAGACGACACGCTTTACCAAACACCATCTGAGAAGACTTAGAAAATTAAAGAGCTATCTTCTTATGGTGCCTATCCGTTACGGATATTGGACACTAACATGGCTATTCCGACTTTGTTGACTGCTGCCCTGAAAAGTCCGGTAGTGGTTAAGTTAAACCACTTTCGCAGGTTATGCAGCCAGGATATTCTTCTCCGTCCTGGACCTCTTTTCCCATGCACTTTACCTTGAAGTATCGTCCGAAGTAGGTCATATCGTTGTTCATTGCGCATTATATGGCCCAGGTATTCTAGTTTGCGATGTTTTATGGTTACGACTAGTTCGCGCTCTTTACGCATTCTATGTAGTACGTCTTCGTTGGTAATTCTGTCTATCCAGGAAATCCTCAATATGCATCTATAGCACCACATCTCAAATGCTTCGAGTCTCTTCAGTGATGCTTTAGTTAAGGTCCTAACTGTGCGCCATATAAAAGAACGGAAAATACGTAGCATTTTAATAAACGAACTTTTATTTCCAATTTTATGTCGTGGCTGTTAAAGATTTTTTTCATTTTGACGAAAGCTGATCTTGCCTTCTAGATTCTTATCTTAATTTCCGTCGATTGGTCCCACTATGCATTTAAGTTTGCACCCAGATAACAAAAGTTGGTTATTTGTGTTATAGGTTCTTGGTTAACTAGTAATTGACCAGGTGGTATCCTATTTTTGCTTATAACCATGTACTTATTTGGTTTTTTTTATGTTAAAATCAAGCCCAAACCTGCTACTTACTTCTGCCACCCTGGAGACAAGTGTCTGCAGACCTTCAAGACTGTCTGCAAAAGTGACAGTATCATCAGCGTATCTTATGTTGTTCAATCGTTCTCCGTTTATAAGTATTCCCTCGTCTATGTCCGTTAGCGCCAGGTTCATAATGTGCTCTGAATATGTATTGAACAATAATGGGGACAATATACATCCCTGCCGTACACCTCTTTTTATCTTTATATCGTCTGTTAGCTAATCCCTAACTCTAACAGCTGCAGTTTGTTTGTAATAGATATTGTTTATTATACGGCGATCTCTGCTGTCTAGACCAATTGAATTTAATATTTTCATCAGTTCATTATGTGTTATTCTATGGAAGGCTTTCTGGTAATCCACAAAACATACATATACATCACAATTCACGTCTCTACATCTTTGAAAGAGAACTTGTATTGCAAAAAGTGCCTCTCGAGTACCCAATGCATCCCTGAAGCCGAATTGTGTATTTGTCATGTGTTCTTCACACTTTTTATATATTCTTTTGTGTATAATTTTTAAAAAAGTTTTCAGGAGATGGCTCATAAGGCTTATTATTCGATAATCTTCACATTTTTTGGCATTGGGTTTTTTAGGGATTGTTATAAAAGTTGATCTTAGCCACTGTTGGGGTATTTTTCCACTTTGGTATATATTGTTGAAGATCAAGGTAAGTCTTTATACTTCGTCTTTATCCATAATTTTCAAAAATTCTGAGTAGAACTCATCTGGTCCTGCGGCTTTTCCCTCCTTAATGTTGTTGCTTCTTTGATCTTTTTGTAGAGGTTGTAAGATGCCTGCTGCTTCTTTGATCTTTTTGTGGAGGTTGAAGGAATCGTGTTTACGTTGCAATATCTCGATGTCTTCACACTGTTCTTCCAGGTTTCTATTTTTAGCTTCTCTGACAGCTTTTTTTATCTCTTTGTCTAGAAATTGATATGCAACGTTGTCTTTCCGCTTGGATTCTCTTCTTCTGTCCATCATCTGTAATATACCGTCGGTCATCCATGGTTTTTTATTTTCTGTCTTTTTCGGTCGCAGGTATTGGTCTAATATTTCCTTCCCAATGTTTTCTAAGTGGTTTATTTCTGTGTCAACATCATTAACCACTTCTGAGTTAGATATGTTGTTTTTCAGATATTCCCTTACTTCTTGATTTATGTCATTATCTTTTAGTTATTTGAGATCGTATCTTATAGGATTAGGTTTGTGGATTTTTTTAAATTTTAGGTGAAACTTAGCAACAAGTGGGTTATGGTCTGACATATAGTTACAGAGCTATGCGAGCAAGCAATTTTGGGAATATCACTGCAGTACAGAATCAGAAATAAAGAGAAATCGAACCAAAATCGCATACGTAATAAACCAAGTAACGAAATGAGAAAAGAGAATGCAATAAATTTTAATTACAATAAAGTTATTGGATTAATAAGGGCTAAAAAGAAGAAGAGAAAGAAGCAACTTAAAACTAGACTATCAAATGTTAAAATAGGTTTAATTTTAATAGACATTAAATGTTAAACAATTTTAGAAACAGCAAAAAAATATTTTAGTTGAGTTTATTCGCAGTTACCTTGTTGTTGAAGGCCACTTTTACTAGAATTCTAATAAAATTTTGTTATTTTATCGATTGAGATTTTTTTCATTTTTTCTCGAAACGAATGTTCTATACATTAGGCATATCGATACACCTCACACGCTCATTTTGTTTTTTATTAACATTTTTATTTTCCCAATCTATAATTCATAAGACCTGTACCAATACGACAGTCTCCACAGACTGCGAAGTATAATTATCTTATTCACTTCTCCATTCAGTTACGACTTCTTTGAAAAAGGGATCCCATGGGCTTAATGGAGAATAAATAAGATGGTGAGAATATGTCATAAAATAGAGAAATTGTAACATCAAACGCTTATATCTTTTCGACAAGAAAATATTGCTTTTCAGTCAGAAATGTACAAAAAAAAAGAGAGAGAAATCCCTGAGAGTAATGTTAGAAATAAAAGAAAAGTGGTCTTGAAATTTGAATATTCAATAGCGACTTTGATATCATAAAATTCTAAACGAGATATTTTTCAAACAATTTACGAAATATTTTACATTGCGGGTAAAAATTGAAGAGAAAATGAGTTCACTGAAAATGAGTTTACCGGAACTCGATACCTTGAACTTGATGCCAAAGAAAATGTAATGTGAATATTTTCACATTTTATCTAGAAACTGCTTCTAGAAAAGTTATTTCGTAAATAAATAAGTCGTTGTTTAACACACAAAACTTGATTGACTGATACAAAAAATCAATTAGCTTAAATACCTTTGGCTTCTAGAAAAATTAATAATTTTTTTACAATAGAGCTTTACTAAAAATCATAGTTAAAAACATTATTATTACCAAACTACACTCTAGCTAACTTCCAAATATGAAGAGAGCTACAATCCAGTCGAGATAGCATTTATTCTTGCATGGCAAGCTCCTCCAAATTTTACTATTCTAATCTTTGGGGGGGGGGCACAACAGTATTGTAAAATTCCGTCGTTACGTTAGCTGCCATCTTGTTTTTTAAAGCAGAGCCGTTTTTGCTCAATATCACCATTATTTTCAACTTTTAGACAAAATCCACAAGGAAAACAATTCCTGTAGCTGGCTGTATACCACGTATCACAAAAAAGAGGTTAGTCTTCGTAAATGGGTATATTTATTTAAAAAAACCCTTAAAAGGGCTGCATCAAAAAAGCAAACGTTTTCGGACTAAACAGTCCATCATCAGGTTTAAAATTGCTAGGGTAAAATGCCTGAGCCACCAAAATACTAGGGTAAAAACCACCCATTAAATTACATGTAGCTATTAAAGATTGTACATATTGTTGTTATTAAGTCAAAACTGAAGTCAAATTCAATTTAATACTTAACATCACATTTTAATAACAACAATATGTACAATCTTTAATAACTACATGTAATTTAAAGGGTTTTACCCTAGTATTTTGGTGGCTCAGGCATTTTAACCTAGCAATTTTAAACCTGATGATGGACTGTTTAGTCCGAAAACCTTTGGTTTTTTTTTATGTAGCCCTTTTAGGGTTTTTTTTAAATAAATACACCCAGTTACGGAGACTAATCTCTTTTTTTTTTAGACAAAAATGGTAGGGACTCCAATTATTTCCAATGCAATTTCCTACAATTTCTTTTTTGCAATTTTTTTCGTGGGTTCAATATTTTCAGAGTTTAAGCTTCAGTTTCGTTAATGTATATTTATGTCTTTAATAATAATAGTTAATAATAAACGAGGTAATTCAATAATAATATTACTTAATGACAATTTTCCCCATTAACTCGGAAAATATCGACCACACGATTAAATTTGCAAAGAAGAAATTGTAGGAAATCGTAATTGCAGTAAATCGTAAAAAAAAGTCCCCAGGATTTTTTTGAAAAGTTTAAAGTGGCTGAGATATTGAATAAAAATAAGTGCTAAAATCAATCCCAGCAAGGTCTTTACCGCATACGTATGACCTCAAATATTGATTTAAGCAAAAAAATATAATTTTCCCCATTTTTGTTGATTAGTCGACCACAAATCTCTGATCAAGGCGGTCAAATTCAGTCCAGGTATTTTAAAACATTTTATATTGTAAACGTTAATTCCGATTTGTGTACAAAATGTGATTATTTAAATGTGATTTTAATTACCTACATTTTCTAATATCAGATATTTGAACGTCTCCGTAAACTTGTTCTCATATACAAATTCAGTTTTTATTTTTTATTACATGTTAACAGTAAATAAGTGTTTTGGAATCGATAAATAGTTATCAGAAGGCAATTAGTTATAAGAAAATATTCAAAAATTCATATTAGTGGAATGGAATTAAAAAGGTATATTAAATGAAATGGTGTGCCAACTCATCAATCCAGATATCAGGTGAATAACAATATGTCTTATCAACAATATTTTTCTCCTACGTCAATGCCACAGCCCCAAACGGGTTACCATGATCAAAATCAACAGGCCGTATATCAGCTAATGCTAGGCTCATCTACTCAAATGCAGCCAATTCTCCCTCAATATTTTTCACTACCAAATCCTTTACCTCTTTCCCCACACTTAGTATATCAAAATCCACAAAATCAACAGGTACTCCAACACACGAATGAACAAGCAGCTCCCAACTCTGAATAGGAAGATAAATGGGAGACAGTAATAAATAACAAAAAAAAATAAGAAGTCTCGAAGTGGAAATATCCAGGAAACAAACAAAATTAAGTGATTATTGGATGCAAAAGCCACTAGAAACAAAAAACTCTTAGAGTATGCTCACAGAAGAAAATGAAGAAAGCAAAGACGAAGCAAATAATCAAGAAAACAATACAAAAGATTAGGTTACCCACCGGTAACCATATATAATGTAGGTGTTGTCCAATACATTTATGACCTACGTAAGCAAACCACAGGAAATAAATACACGATTAAAACCAGTAGTTATGAAACAGTAACAGTTGACACTGCTCTCCTGGCATCCCACACAGATCCATCAACAGCATCAAGAAATATTTAATCAAACCTAAATAGAATTCTGCAATGGATGAAAGTATGGCGCATCAAATCTAATGGAACTAAGTCAATAGATGTTACATTCACGCTAAGTAGAGAAAAATGCTCTATATATATATATATATATATATATATATATATATATATATATATATATATATATATATATATATATATATTGTTATGATATGTAAAATCGAGAAAAATATTGGTTTGTTTAAAATATTTCAAAGTTTAAAAACATTAAAATAATTTAGATAAGTAGGATAATAACCAACAAACATTTCGAAGAAGGAAAGTCTTTAAATTTTTGGATTACCTGTATTAAACAAAATGTAAGCTATGCATAAATTATTTTTTTTTGTTATAATATACTTGAGTGACCCGCATAATTTTAAGTGAAATCCAAAGACAATTGAACCGGGTTTTCCAAATACAATAATGCAGTGATTAAGGACAATAGAATAGATTTTAGAAAGAGGTTTTTGTTAGTTTTTAAGAATTGTAGAAAAATATTATTTGTAAATAAGTTGTAGGAAATTTTATAATTATAGGTAAAAATTTGTTTGTTATCGAAATGAAAAAATCGGAGAATTGTGACGAGCTTTGATTGGCGGAGATTAAAAAAGGTGGGATAGGTATGTAGGAATGAAAGTTTAGCTAGATTTTTGAGAGAGAAAAGATAATCAGTTGGTTTCCAAGGGTGCAAGGCGAACGGCCGTTGTTTCTCGGGTAGTTTCCCAGAGGTAGGAAGCAATAGCAGTGAAAGTTTGTGAGTTTTCGTGTAGTTAGTGTATCTGACAGAAGCTGATCCAGTAAAAGATTGTAAGTCATATTTTTCTACTTATATTCCAAGAGTCACTGTTCAGGCCAACGAGAGATTCAGTTTATCGTAAAGAAAAGATATTCCAAGAGTCATTTTTCACTCAGGCCAACGAGAGATTCAGTTTATTGAGAGAAGAAGAAGCTAGCATAATTTGAACGATTCGTGCATTTGAAGGAGATCATTAAGGACGATAAACTTGCAATAATTTGTTGTAAGATTGCTGATTACCTAGGGAGCGGCTGAGAGTAGATAATATAGTCTACAAGGAACAAGGATTTGGACCACTCATCATCAGAGAGAGATAGTTTTGTTTCTGCAGTTTTTCTTTTATTGATAACACAATTTTTACACTTAATTTAGAAAGGATATAAATATTTTGATTGGGAGATTTAGAATAATATTTGGGATTTTGAGATTTCAATTAATATTGTTTGTACCATTAATTTTGAAGGTTCATTTTAAAGGTTCACGTACGTAGAAAAAAATTTTGAGAATCATTATATGAGATTTTGTTTATTGAAAACATTTGAGTGTGAATTATTTCATTATTTTTATTTCAATATATAGTGTTATATCATATGTGTTTTTTATTATTCCGGTATTCTTTGGACCTTACCTTTCACATGTAATAGCATAGATATTGAAGCACGAATTTAACCCTGAGATAAGAGAATTAAAAAGTGTGATAGAGTCATAATCATATCATTTAAATAATTTTAATTAATTAATTAATTAGCTAATTAATTGCTTGGCGCACCAAGACTTGAAATATCACAATAATATATATATATATATATATATATATATATATATATATATATATATATATATATATATAAGTATATATATATATATATATATATATATATATATATATATATATATTGATTATTGTCTAATTTCTCAATCCGAGGACGCTAAATATCTTGGCATGTACTTTGATCGCCGTCTAACTTGGAAACAACATATCTTTAACAAACGAAAACAGCTTGGACTTAAATTGAGAAATTTATATTGGGTCACTGGACGCAATTCAAAACTATCTTTGGATAACAAAATTTTACTCTACAAGTCCATCCTCAAGCCCATATCCAGTTATGGAGCACTGCTAGCGTCTCCAATACAAACATCTTACAGAGATTCCAAAACAAGGTGCTGCGTGCTATAGTCAATGCGCCATACTATGCATCCAACGAAATGATTAAACACGACATTCCTCTAGAATCCGTGAAAGAAGCCATACAACGTTTTAGTGCTAAATAAAGTGAACAAGTGCTAGTGCATCCTAATGCGTTTGCTCGACAACTAAATGTGCGGAACGTCTTTGAAGTGCGTAGACTAAAACGGCAATTGCCGTTCGACTTTCGAACTGAACATAATAATTGTATTCAAACTAATAAAATTTTAATTTTTAGAATTTTAAAGAGGTTACTCACTGGAGTAACTCTCTACATGTCTGCATTTTTTTACCATACCAAATGCTTAATGCCTAATGGACAGATTATTGTACTTAATAAAAATAATTGTGTTGATGTACAGCCATATCGTGAAGTTAATAATAAACGAGATAATGCAATAATTATGCTTCTCCCCTCTTTCAATGTTTTCCCCCTCAACTTGGAAAATATCGGTCACACGACAAAATGTATTAGAAGAATATTGTAGACAATTACATTTGCAATAATTTTAGTCGTTACCATTTTTATTAAAAAGTTCAAAATAGCGAAAATATTGAGCAAAAACGGTTCTATTTTAAATTCAAGATGGCGGCTAACGCAAAGGTTGGGTTTAGTAGCGATTTTAAATTTACACTACTATTGACCCCCCCCCCCTAAAGGTCAGAATAATAACATTTGAGGCAGCTCGCCATGCAAGTGTAGACCTATATTTTTCATTTATATATATATATATATATATATATATATATATATATATATATATATCCGGTTTTTTTAGGCGTTACGCCCGTCCGGTAGGGATCTATGGAGGAGTATCACCGAGCCGCAAGCCCTTATCTCTTGCCGTACTGCTCCACCATAGGCCGATCAGAACCCAGCATATCCTAGTCTAAGCCGCAGATTCATCTAGAATTTTAAACTGCTGCGTTAGACTTTTTGTTTTCTGTACACCGGGCTTCATCGACAGTGAAGCGAATGAGAGGCAGCCGCACAGCCCGCTGAGCTATCTGACCGACTATTTTTCATTTATATTATTTATAAAAATTACGGGGGAGAAAACGGATTAATAAAAATGGTAACGACAAAAATTACGGGGGAGAAAACGGATCACGAAGTCATAACTTAATACTATACGAGCACAACAATTTGCTCAACGAAAATGAGAGAATACATGAGAGATGGAGGCAATACATCGAATAATTATTAAAAGAAGAGCAAGAGACAGAAGTCAGTATTTCTGGATGTTCAGGACCAGAAATATCGCTCAGTGAAGTAACATATGCAGTAAAAAGACTAAACACCAACAAAGCACCTAAACCTGATAACATACAAGCTAAAATATTGAAACTATTTGAAAACTACCAACTCAAACTCCTAACGAGTCTACTGAACAAAATCTATGAAACTGCAGAATTTCCTACATATTGGCTAGTTTCCATCTTCATCCCTCTCCCCAAAAAGGCAAATGTCACCAGATGCTCTGATTACAGAATTATAAGCTTAATGAGCCATGCACTCAAAATCCTTTATACTGTTATTCACTCTAGTATATATAGAAAACTAGAAGAAAACATTAGCAGTGTATAGTTTGGGTTTAGAAGCAGACTGGGAACGCGAGAGGCCCTATTTTCCATACAAGTATTGATACAAATACATGCCCACTTTTTACTCACTCCTATCACGCCGAGGGAACTTACAGCAAACATTAAAATTTCAAAAAATACATCTCCAGGTATGGGCGGTATAAACTACCTCATGTTAATAAATCTTCCCGAAATTGCTATAGATTATTTATGCAAGATATTTGGCATTTTGACATTTTACTAAAAGGAGATAATTATGATTCTCTTAAGCAATGTCTGGTCATTCCTATACCTAAAATAAATGATCGTACTTCTTTAAGACCCATTCTTTGATGTCATGTCTATTAAAAACACTTGAACGGATCCTTAAAACTAGATTGGAATGGTGGTGTGAAAAAAATAGCATATTCCCGGTAACTCAGTTAGGCTTTCGGAGAAATAAAGGAACCATCGACTGTCTGTCACAATTAACTACTGATATCCAATTGTCCTATTCAAATATTAATTATTTAGCAGCACTTTTTCTAGATATTTCGGTAGCATATGATAATGTTATCTTAAACTTAATTTTCGAGAAACTAAGACATATAGGAGTCCCAACTAGATGTGCACAGGTAATGGTTAATCTATTAGTTAATAGACAAGTATTCATTCGGGGCAATAAAAAATTGATTGGTCCAAGGTTAGTTTATCAAGGTCTGCCGCAGGGATCTGTGCTTAGTCCTCTCTTGTTTATTCTATATACTATGGATCTACATGGTATGTTCAATATGGTAATTCAATAAAACTAATTATGTATAGTCTAAGAGAATACTTTCTTAACCAAGGGTCATAACTTACTTCGAATAAATCCGCTGTGGTGTTGTTTACTCGTCATCGCTTACCAAATATATCCAGCATTAGAATTGATACTCTAAGTATACCTGTCCAAAAACACTATACTTATCTTGGAACCCAAAATGTGCAAACTGCGAAGGTGCACATACAGCAAGCTATCGTGGATGCTCCAAAGCTCCAAAGAGAAAAACTGCCCCTAAAACACAACCTAGAGGCAAACCAATCAACAGCAACACAGTAAATAACGGTGTAAGCTATGCACAGGCTACCAGAAACACAGCCAAGGAAAAAAATTCTACAGCTGCAACAGAAGCAGCAGCGTTAATTGCGAGTTTTAACTCCGATTTTAGCGCAAAAATGGCGCATGTCTCCGCAATGATGGAGCAGCTTACACAGGTAATGATAGCAATGAGCAGCTTTGGTAAGCAATGTTAGCACACCAGTCGGAGGATCTTCGCATTGGGTCTTGGAACTCAGGTGGATTGTTCACAAAATTAAATCTTCTTGACGAATTTGCAAATAGACTAGAATTAGATATCATAGCACTTCAAGAAACCAAATTAGTGGAAAGAAAGAAGACCAAATTTCCAGGCTATGATATCTACAGGACAGATCACCGAGCAAACTCGGGAGGAACAGCCATTATGGTCAAAAAAGGAATAGAACATCAAAATATACCAACTCCAGGCGGCTTAGTCACCATGGAAGCCACGATAGTTCGTCTTATCGCTGGAAACGAGACACTAAAAATCGTCTCAGCATATGTAAGACCTAATGAGCCTATCCTTGATGAAGATCTGAATCTCATCCTGGACTCAGAAGAACCAACAATCATCATTGGAGACCTTAATGCAAGATCACCCAATTGGTATGACAGGAGAACCAATGGTAATGGAAGACGGCTCTGTGGCTATCTCGAAACAAAAAACAACACTTATGTGGTAGGACCAGTGAATCCAACTTGCTACAACGGAGTAGCTGAACCAACTCACCTCGACATTGCAATCCTACACAACGTGGGTCAACAATATGAAATACATTCATTAAATGAAGGCGATTCAACACATAATTTAATCGTACTGACCCTGGGAGCTATAGATATAAATCAACTAGAGCTCCGAAAAAAGAAAATAACCAGCTGGCCAAATTATAGAAGAATCGTGAGCGAGAACATCGGTGTGATACCCACTATTAATAACATAATAGAGCTGGAAAATAGTGTGGAAAAATTAGAACAAGTCATAATCCATGCCATCGATGCCAGCTCAAAAGAAGAACCAATTATTACGAAACAAGGAAGATTCAAAGATATCAGCCCAGAATTAAGAGAATTAATTCGAGAAAAAAACAGGAAAAGAAGAAGAGCTTACAGAACAAGGACACAAGAAGACAAAAGGATTGCAAACGAGCTAAACAGAGAAGTGAAAAGGCAACTACAAGCCCACAACAGTGAAAGCTGGGAATCCTATATCCAGGAGTTAAATCCAAATAAATCCGGCTTCTGGAAGCTATCCAAAGTGTTAAGAAAAGACAAGAAACCCATCCCACCACTACACGGAGAAAACGGAATTATCTACACTGAACAAGACAAAGCAGAAGTCCTTAAAGATGAATTTGAAAAAGCATGCAGGAACAACGAACATCCACACGAAGACATCGACTTCACTATACAAGTCGAAAACACAGTCAGGAGGCTAAAAAGAAGAAAGGGCAGAATCGGAATAACACATACATCTCCCGAAGAAGTCAAAAATCTAATAAAAGCGACAAATGCTAAAAAAGCTCCAGGACCGGACAACATTGGTAACAGAGCACTCAAGAACCTACCAACAAAGGGAGTAGTATACATCACAAACATCATTAATAGTATACTAAAATTAAGATACTTCCCGGACAGATGGAAGGAAGCTCATGTTATGATGATAGGAAAGCCAGGAAAGGACGGCACTTTTCCACAAAACTACAGACCTATTAGCTTACTATCATCAGTAAGCAAAATAGCGGAAAGAGTCATATTACATAGACTAAACGAAGAATCGCTAGCTTTGGGATCTATTCCAGAAGCTCAGTTCGGTTTTAGGACCGAACATTCATGTGAACTACAAGTTTTGAGGCTGACAGAATATATCACTAAAGGTTTCAACGAAAAGATGTACACAGCAACGGCGTTCCTCGACGTGAGTAAGGCTTTTGATAGGGTATGGCATCAAGGTCTGCTCTATAAAATGAGCAACCTAGGCTATAGTGAAGCGATAACATGTCTTCTTGCGTCATACCTAGCTAACAGAAGGTTCAGAGTTCGAATAGGTTCAACCCTATCTGAATTAGGGACCCTGGAAGCAGGTGTGCCCCAGGGAGCGGTGTTATCGCCTTATCTGTACACTATCTATACAGCTGACACTCCGACAGACCCGAGAACTATGGTTAGCCTATATGCGGACGATACAGCCATAGCAGCTAGCAGTAGAGATCCAAACCTAGCTGCCAGCTACCTACAAAGCGCTCTGAATAGGTTCCAAAGATGGTGCATAAAATGGAAAATTGCACTAAATCCTGACAAGACACAGGCCGTTATGTACAGACACAGAATAAGGAGACCAGACAGGGAAATCACTATAGAAAACACCCCTGTAGAATGGACGAACGAGGCCAAATACCTCGGAGTCATTTTAGACAGAAAGCTCACTTTCACGGAACACGTAAAACAAACTGTCTACAAAGCAAAAGCACTAAGAAGTCAACTCTCTTCGCTAATCGGCAGAAAGAGCAAACTTCGCTTTAAGACAAAAATGAGGGTAGCTAATAGTATAATACTACCCTCCCTAACATATGCATCTGCCGCATGGGGACACACATGTCAAACGAATAGGAAGAAAATCCAAACAACACAAAACTGGATAATCAGAGAAGCACTGAACTTACCTCAATACGTTCCACTGAGGTATTTATTCAGGGACTCTGGACAGAAAAGAATCCTAAGGACAATGGACGAAAGAGCAAACACCATTTTCAATGGTCTCGTAAATCATCAAAGCAGGACATTAAGAGAGTTGACAAACTACGACATAAACACTAGAACGGTACATAAACGGCCAAAGCAACAACTTATTGGATATAGAGAAGAAGGATAAATGAAGAAAGAGATAGACACAGAGCCGACTACAGAGTATATTAGACAGTGAGTACCAAAAAAATATAGTATATAAGAACAATATACACCGGGGTGTGTGCAGGCACTATACACCCGGGAATGCACACCCCACCACACGCACACTTAGGTTAGATTAGGTTTAGATTAGAATAGGGAAAACAAAAAACACAAAAAACATATACACGGAGTGTGTGAGAGCGTTATACACTTGGGAATGCACACTCCATAGTTAAGGTATTAGCATAGATAGACTTAGTTTAAAAAAAAAACAAAAATCGCTCACTGTCTAATTAATGTCATGTCATCTTCAAGATAAACAAGAACACCCGTTACATCACAAAAATTTACATAACACAAAATAAAAATGTATAAAAGGCCCGTCAGGCACTCTATACCAGCCAGCAGGCACAGGCCCTTCAGGCAGATCAAATATTGATCAAACGCGGACTCTGAGCATCGAGGTCATGTGCGGCAAGCATGGGCTCGGTGGCCAGGACTCACTTCTCGAACGCCCAGCCGGCGAGGAGAACAAAATTTTTTATTTTGTCAAATCGGCGACTGAGTGAACGAGCACACACATTCTTTTCCAGACAGAGAGCTGTCGGTCTAGACCGATGGCTCTCTGTCTGGAACACACGCTCTTTTTTAGGGACATGAGTCCCGAAGTAAAGCTAGAGTAACTTCTATAGAGTCAGTAAAGTTAAATAGGGAGAAAAGCCGATATGTGTGCTACCCCTACAGTTAGGTGGCCTAACCACAGTCATTAAAAACAGAAGGTGTCTCATTACCCAAGACACCTAACGTAACATTCAGATCATAAGCCTACTCACGTAAGTCACACGCTGAGGAGGGGTGGAGGAAAATCCTGGGGGTCAGATAGGTACCACCTCAACTAGTGAGGTGTAACCGGTTTGATTTTCGGACATGTGGATCCCACTCTTACAGTGGTATACACATGTCCCTAGGGGTAGGGTTGATCGCCTCGCGTGATTGTGTGTGTGTGTATACTTATCTTGGCGTCACACTTGATACTAAATTAACATGGGAGGAATATATTAATAACTGTTTAATTAAATGCGAAAAAAGCCTAAATGTTTTAAAAGTAGTTAACCGTCACCAATGGAGCGCTGATCCTAAGGTTAATCTAATGTTTTATATGGCATATACCAGGTCAGTTCTTGACTATGGTTGCTTTTTATATGGGTCTGCTACAAACACTAGACTTAAAATATTAGACCGAATCCAGTACAAAGCTCTACGTTTGGTTTTAGGTGCACTTAAATCTACACCTACTGAAAATTTATTAGCCGAATGTATGGAACCTCCGTTACATTTAAGACGTCTTTTTTTAGCTGAAAAGTTTATCCTTAGATGTCAAAGTAGTAACCAATCCTACCTATTGCAAAAAATATCCGACATATCTATGTCTAACTTAGTTGGGAAATGATGGCATAACTAAATTCTCCAAATTTAGCTATAGCATTTCCTAATGTTTCTTCCTATTAAGAAATCCCAGTTGAAACTAATTTCTTCCAATCTAATTTCAAAATTCTTTATTCCCAAACCAAAGTTTATTTCCTTATTTTTGATGATAACAACGCCATTCAACTTCAGAAACAACTTGCCAAATTTGATAAGTCATATAGGATCTTCAAAATCCATTTTGGGAGTTGGTTGTGCAGTATATATCCAAAACAATCAAGAACACATTAGGTTTAAATTAAACCAACAATGTTCCATTTATTCCGCACAACTGTTTGCAATATATCAAGCTCTGGAATGGACTATTGAGAAAAAGAATGTCTGATAATGTATGATTAACAAATAGTAATCATGTTGGATTCAAAATCTGCACTGTCTGCTTTAGATAATTTACATAAGCATTTATACAAAAACAGTATTATCGTCAAAATTTTAGAAAATCAACTAAAGCTACTTGAAAGAAATAATTCAGTCTCTTTCATTTGGGTAAAAGGACATGCTGGTATCTCTGGTAACACCAATGCAGATTATTTTGCTAAAGAATCGGCTTCAAACAGATTAGAAATTATCTGGCTCAATAGAAGTGATTTAGTCTCGCTGCGTAAACAAGAATTAAAAGAAAACTGGGAAATCGAATGGAATGCTTTTTGTAACAGAAGTAACAACCTTTACACAAAAATTCACTGTGTTTTACCTACTGCATCTTTTGCTGCAAGAAGTCATCCAAATAGAAGAGTATATTCAATGTTCGTTAGATGCCTTGTTAATCATGCTACTGTGAAAGCTTATCTTCATAGATTTAATTTAAGTGAAACCGAACTTTGTGATTGTAATGGTAACACTGACGATATCAATCATTGGATGGTCGGGTGCATATATAATAAGGCTGCTATTAAGTATCTATTGGAAAATCTGATAAAAGAACAAATACCTCTTCCTCAGTGTCAATCTTCCATTTTATATATCTCTCGTCATAATATTAGGTTTAACCAAATTTTTTGGGAATATTTAAAAAGGACTAAAAGAAAAATTTAGGATGGAATGTGTAATGTGATTGTATAAATCTAGCTTTGTTCCCTCTGTCTATCCTTATGTTATATAGTTATCTCCTAGCCGTTGCCTGTCTTTTGTTGTAATAAAGTCGCTATGAAAGGCACCTTACCGTGAAAATTATCTCTATATTATGTAATCCCTTGTGGGTGTTAAATATTTACTTTAAGTTGGTTAGGGCATTGAATGGAACGAATGAATTATGATTTTTTATCAATTTACTGATTCTTGTGATACTGATGTTTACATTATATTTTTAATTTACCTTTGCGCGAAGTACTATTTTGTTAACAAATACAATAGGTCAGTACATCATTAACAAATTCAAGTAGTCAAATACATTATCGTGGTTGAATGGATCAAGTTATCCAAAGCCATTAATTAAATAAAAAAAATACAAAATTTTCAATATTTCTATACTTATTTAGCGTACGAACAAATACAGCAGGGGGATGCAATGATAAAAAATCCTTAACACCCTATTACCGTTTTTATTCTTGGCAGCTTAAATTAAATATGAGAGTTATGGATCAGTTGTTATAATCAATTTCATTCTACTCAAGAAAGTACTCGACAGTAAAGAATCTAGGTTAACTGGTTTCAGTTGAACATCATTTTAATGAAACTGTTTCTGAAATTACCGTGATTCGAGATAACACAGTGGTTGTGACAAACGACAAAGTAATAATATTTTATGAATTATCATGTGATTCTTTTATATTATATAATAATAAAATGAAATGAAAGTCAATAAGGAGCGCGAGTAGTGTTTAACTATTTCTGTGGTTAGGAGGGCAAGGTTAAAAAAGATGATTGAAAATAGCCGAGACATATGCATGAAAAGGATTAATATTTGAAGGGCTTGGAAGGTGAAGGTGCTATGTTACAAATAACTAAAAATGAGATAATCCAGGTTAAATGAGAATGTATTAGGATGTAGGGTGTATGAAAACAAGTACATGGTGCTATGTGTAGATCAGAAGACAAGCCAAAGTCACAAATTAGAGCTATATTTTATTTAAAATAAATCAAAATAAAATTCTGTTAGTCAATGCAAAAATGGTATACAAACATGTAGGATGCTACCCTTTTTAATTGCCCTGCAAAATTTCTTCGTAATACCACGTGTGTTCGGGGTACATAGTAATAACTGCTTGATGTCTTCTTTTTTCTCTGCAGACAAACTGCCAATCTTCTTGTTTATTCTTGGAACTACAAAGTTTGGGGATATAACACACATAGTTTTATTTGTCTTATTGGTAGACCTATAATGTCGAATATCCACTTTCTTGAACGGCATATTGGGGTCGTAGCTTTATTTAAGCAGATAACTACCAAATTCATCTACCCTTATCCATTTGATGCCATCTCTAAATTAAACAGTCTCTCCAAGAAGATCCTTTTTCTGGCTTACTAGTGTTAGAAATGTAGCTAATTTCTCAATGTTCCTAAAATGGGGTTCCATATTTATAACCTAGTTTCCGTTGGTTGTTTGCAGTATTATCTGTCGATACCCATCTGTTGTGAATAAATTAAGCTGTTTCCGTAGATTCTTGGTCGATGCCACCAAAGTCACGATCTGAATCTAGGTAAGAGTGTCACACCTCTGGAAATTTCTGGTCTATGTATAATTTTGAAGTACCCTTTCAAAATCATGTATTAGTACAGACAAATAATCTGGAAATTCTTATTTTGTCCGAGACAAGAGTCAGACTACACTTGCAGATGATTTTTTCTCGAAGTGTTCTATCACTTTTAACCGCACTCAACAGTCAACTTGCAACTTCTGTACTGCCACGATTTGCTACGTCTTCTGTCCAGGTAAAAATAGGCCACTGTCTACATTTTTTGAAATTATATGCAGGCAGAGATTGTAAAACCACATCTGTCTTTTATGAAAAGCTTTTGATTTGGACAAACGAGGCAATGGCATAGTCTGTTGAAGATCCATAGTGACATATGCAACATAGTTCAACACATTGTCACTTTCCCTGTCAGCTTTTTGAGCCTCAAATGCAGATTTATAAAAATCAATATGTTCTTCTGAACATTGTCCACTATCGCATGTACTACATGTATCACTCTTAGGTTGTCCAATGGATAAATTGAACTCGTAATCATAAATAAATCTGTACATGGGCTCTTTTGCTAAGAATTTGTCTGAAACTTGGTCTAGTCTGCATTGTTCAATGTAAAGTTTGTACATTTTAGGTACGGACCGATCATGTATATGATCGTGACTGCCCATCCAAGCTGTTATATGTCACATGTCACTTCAACATTTCCGTTAAGACCGGGAGCCATGCTGTCTCTGTTTTCTGAACATAATGTAGCTTTGCCTATTTTTTAAATATTTTAATGTGTTTGTCCTTGTGCAGTGTAGTGTGATGTACAATTTTATGTTTATAACATTTTATTCTTGTTGGATAGACCACAATTGACGAAGTTAGTCTAAAACGTTTATCACATCTTCTTCTTTCAGTGCCCTGTCCGATTATCGAATGTTGGCGATCATATTGGCAATAATAACCTTATTCACGGCGCGGCGGCTCTTAATAAATTAAAGGTGGTTTCTTGATACCATTCTCGGAGATTTCGTAGCCAGGATGTTCTTCGTCGGCCTGGGCCTCTCCTTCCGTCGATCTTACCTTGTATTATGAGGTGTAGAACGTTATACCTCTCTGGATATCTCATTACATGACCGAAATATTGTAACTTCCGAATTTTTATCGTTTTTGTTATTTCTGTGCTCTTTTTCATTCGATGTAAAACTATTTCATTTCTTATTCGATCAACCCAACTTATCCGCAATACTCGTCGATAAATCCACATCTCAAAGGCCTCTAATCTTTTCATTAATGTCTCTGTAAGGGTCCAGCTCTCCATACCATACAGCAATGTGGAGAATATGTAGCAGCGTATTAATCTGATTTTAAGATTTAACGTAATATCTCTATTAATTAGAACTTTCTTTAATTTATAGAAGGCGGATCTGGCTTTTTCAATTCGTATTCTTATTTGAGAAAAGTGCAAAAAACGTTTTTTGCATTATATTTTTTAATAACCAATTAATGATGTTAGCGTGCCTTTAGAACATATACACCTCTAATAGTTTTTAACATGCAAAAGAATGCATTTAGCGAGTTTTGCACCAAAAAATGTTACATCAATAGTTTGAAACAAATTTTATTCACAAAGAAATTAAACAGTGATTTACATATTACATTAAATTGGTAAATTTATATCGCAAGGTTTTAAACCACTGCAGCCAGCTTCAACATCGTTTACAGAATTTTGGTTTTCCACCATTCGAGGGTTAACAAGATTTTCTTTAAAGAAAACCAAATCAGGATTTTCTTCCCAGGCGTTTCCATAATGTTTTTTGAGAAGAGAAATTATTGTCGATTTATCGCCTTTGAGTTTGCAGCCAATAGGAAGTTGAGTAGGATTGATACGTGTCAATTTTATTTCTCTCTTGACAACAGACTTGGCTTCACCGACGTCAACACAATAATTGGGCTCACCTCGTATTAGTGCAATGGTTTTCCCTTTAGTAAGCACAAACCTTTTAGCCTTATTAAACTGAAAGTGCCATGAGGATGGTGCTTTGGTGTTTACTTGTGCTTCATTCTTCCAGTCATACACCTGCCAATCTAAACCCAATTTTCTAATTGTCGACTTATTTGCTATAATATCTTCGTAGTCAGAAGTTTTTAAAATAATGGATTTCTTTTTAACCTCTCTTTCAATTATTTCGAACAACCTATCAGGTGGTATAAAAGAATGTGCTACTACGGGGAATATTATGTTAATGGTCTTTATGTTTTTGGGAGCTTTCGTCATCAACCAAACAGAAAGCATGGTCATCATTATAATATTCTTATTTTGCCCCCACATTCATCAGGAAATAAACGAATTGTATCGATTTCATTGGGAAAGTTAAACTTATTCAGTACATCCCAAACAGCTGAAGCTATCGAATTAGAATTTTTGGGAAAATCAACCTCCGTCCAAACATAAGAATAAACATTTTCTGGAACCAACTGTGCTGCTGATGATCCATGAATTACCGTAAAGTTGTAATAGTTAATTTGTTGACTAAAATAACTAGCTTGATCCGGAAGCTTTGGCAAAGGCAAATTTTTCTGACAATCAAACGAAAAAACCGCTGTATTTTCTAGCGGCTGCTTTAATAAGGCAAAAAATGCCTTTGCTTTAAGTCTATGTATCCGTTGCTCGGTGATAATAATTTGCTTTTCTGAACTAGAAATATTTTTGTTTTTTAACTTTTCCTTCGATCTTAAGCAGGTTGAGCATAAATCAGTTTTTGGGGTGCCAAATCCGATGTCGTAATTAGAATTTATGTATGTCCTAAAAAAATGCCAGTTTAACATGTAGTTGGTTATCGCGAACTTTAGATTCGTATATTTTCCATAATTTTGTAAAATTAAGTTCACATGGTAAATAAACACGAGTACTGATTTGACTTCTACAGTAATGGCTCCCTATGCATTGGAGAGATTCAATGAAATGTTTTATTGCTAACTTTTTATCATCGTTTTTATTAAGTATGCGATCACCTCCTCTTGTTTCTCGTGGTATATTCCCTTTTAAAACAAAGTTTTTCATGACTCTCTCAATCCGATCTCTACTAAGGGATGTGATTTTTAAGAATGCCGTCTTACAAATACGGATTTTTTTAGCAGAAGTGGTTACATAATACAAAATGGATATTTTTTCCTTTTCCACTTTTGATCTTTTGCACTTCTGGCCTTCATAAGTTGCAATTATAAAACTATCTTGTCTACATTTTTCCTTAGAAGCATACAGTTTTCTATGAAAATCTTGAATTTCGCTCATTGTTAAAGTGGTACAAAAGTATGGCTTACCTGGCTGACCGTTATGTCCACAGGTCGGGTACTCCGGTAAATGTGTCGGAGTGTGCCTAAAATAACACAGTTTTAAAAAAAATATTCTAACAAATTGATATCGTTTTTATTACCTTAATCTTTTGAGCGTTTGTCTTTTACTTTCCGTCGTAATTTTCGTTCTACACATGTTCATTGGAGTAGGTTGTATTGCAGAACTAACACTATCATTGGCTGCAGAAATTTCACTGTCTATTTGCATTTTAATAATTTTAAAAACGGGAAACTTCAAGTTAAACAAACAATTCAAAATACCGCTAAAACGCGACTGAGTCAAACGGTCAAACCACACCAGGAAACAAACAAAATGCATTATGCCCTTCCCTAACCACGTGAGTAAAATCCGATGCTGTGATTGAACGCCGTACAAATAGAGAGTTTTGCATCGCACGCATCAATGCATAAAGCGAGTTTTGCATCAAGTCATGATTTTTGGGACGGATTTTCGTGTGTTAAAAAGCTAGGTTTGCTCCAAATACTTGTGGTGTAAAATAATAGTTAAATATTGTACGAACAAAATGGCGTGCTTAACTATTTTTGTCAATTTTTGTCGATTAGCGAGTTTTGCATCTCGTGCACTCATTTATATCCCAGTTATCGTTAACATTTGCACCCAAGTAGGTAATATTGTGGGCTCTTTCTAACTCTATTCCATACGCTCTGATGTTCGTTGGTTGTAACTCCGTTTTGCTGACAACCATAAATTTTGTCTTAGAAGTATTAAGTTTTAGCCCATATTCATCACATGCTTCGGTTACCCTATTTATAATTCGTTGCAGGTCTTCTTCATTGGAGGCAATAAGTACCGTGTCGTCTGCATATCTGAGATTATTGACATTAATTCCCTTGATTTTAATGCCTCTATCTTCAACTAAGGCTTCTTTGAAAATAAATTCGGAGTAGATATTAAAAAGTAGTGGCGATAGAATACATCCTTGCCTCACTCCATGTCGTATTTCTACTGCTTCCGTCGTGTTGTGTCCAGCTCGTATGTTTGCACATTGATATTTTATCACATAAAAACTTTTATCAACCATCAACTTCGAGTTTTTATTGAAGTTAATTAATTTCTTCAGTTAAAAAAACCTTTCTCGGCTTATTTCAGATGCCCCTGAAGATGCTCTAGGAAGCGAAAGTACTTGGGCAAGATTTAACTAATAAAACTGTGCTCGATGTCTGCCTTTTATTTGATCAAAGTTTATTTATTCGAGCATATAACCTTATATCAATCTATTAGAATAAAAGCTCCACTATATCGATCGCTGAAAGCATTACTGAGATAGCATGTCAAATTGAAATTACACGATGATATTAATTAAAGTGTGCAGTAGTAATAAAAATCAGAAATAGGTGAACAAAAACTTATTTTTATTGGATATTAATTTACCATATACAAATTGGATTCAATTAGACTAATAATGATATATGCCTCAGAAACAAGACCTGACACAGCCACAACGCAAAGGCTACTAGAAGGAGTATCTGACAACCGCACAAAAGATGGAATGACAACTTTCCATAGAGATATTAATCCACCGATGACCAAGCAGAATTGCTTATAAAGAGGAAGAAAAAAAAAGAAGTAGAAATTGGACTCGCTGGGATCGGTGACAACAAACCACAGTGCGTAAATAAGCGCCAAAGTGTTGCCAAACAGTTCAATGTTCAATGTTTGCATCTAAAATTCGTCGTTATTTGAAAAAGGTGCATCCAGAATGTTATGAAAAACCCACTGATTTTTTCAGAACGAAGCACGGCGAACTAACACATGCCAAAAAACTATAACCTACCATTTAAAAATAGTTAACGAAAATGCTTTATTGTCGTTCTACTTAGTCAGTTACCGCGTTGCTCAAGCAGGTGAAGCTCACAACATCGCGGAAAACCTCATTAAGCCGTGCGTCAAGGACATAATTGAATGTATGTTGGACGATAAACCCAAGACACTAGTAAGCACGCTACCTTTGGAGAATGTGAAAGCTACCTTATTTTCTCGAATAAAATCTACCAAGTTTTCACTACAGATAGATAAGTCAAAAGCAGCTGAATTGGCAGTTTTAATAGCATTTGTGCGGTACCAGCACTTGGAGACTTTTCAAGAGGATCTACTTTTTTGCAAACCATTAACAACTAACACCACTGGTGCCGAAATTTTCAAGTTAATAGAAAGCTTTTTCACAGAGAATATCATTCCCTGGGATAACTGCGTCGATGAGTGCAAAGACGGTGCGAAGGCAATCACCGGAAGAACGTCGAGCGGCATTTCAAAAATAAAAGAAAAAACCTAGAAATGCAGTAGTAGCCACTGAATCCTCCACCGCCATAGTATCGCGGTGAAAAAAATGCCGGCTTCCTTAAAATTAGTCTTGGACGTGAAGATAATAAATTTTATTAAATCAAGATCACTGAATCCAAGGCTGTTTAGAGTGATATGCGATGACATAAGCAGCATATATTCATCTTTACTTCTTCGTACGGAAGTAAGGTTGCTTTCTCGTAGCTAATGTTTAGCTATGCTCCTTGAAATTAGAGCGGAAATTAGAAGTTCCTAATTGACAGCAATTATGTCTTGGGTTTCGAAGTAGTCGACAGATTTGTATACTTGGGCTCTCTGATAACCAACAATGGTGATTGTTCCTCAGAAATCAAACGTAGACTAGGAATGGCCCGAACCGCAACTGCTAAATTAATTAAAATATGGAAAGACCGAACAATAACAAGGAATACTAAGCTCAGGTTGGTCAATGCCCTTATTTTTCCCATTGCTACATATGCAGCTGAAACATGGACTCTCAAAAAAATCGATAGGAGTAAGATCGAAGCCTTCGAAATGTGGGTATATAGAAGAATTCTACGCGTGTCCTGGACAGAACATAGAACCAACCTGTCAATTCTGGAAGAGCTTCATATAAAAGGCAGGCTACTAAAAAAAGTAAACCAAGCATACCTAACTTACTTCGGCCACATAGCTAGAAGAACGGGCACCATGGAACTATTGGTAGTAGAAGGAAAGGTAGAAGACCGAAGACCAAGAGGAAGATCTCCAATGCGATGGGTAGACCAAATGAAGAGTTTGGTGGGAAAATCCCTACATAAAGCCGTCCATATGGCACAAGATCGCAGTCAATGGAGACGGCAGACTAACAATATTTAGGGTGTCACTACGCCCTGACAAGGGCTAAAGGATTGAGGAGGATGTCTTGGGTGATCGATTGTGTAACGGACATCGGTTAATTAAATTTTGGCATATTTAACAGGTATTTTTAGTAAGGTCAATGAAGTGAGTCTCTTACTTCATTGGCCAAGCGTATAGGAAGCCTGACGTACAAGCGTATAGGAAGAAATTATTTTTTTGGGCAGAATCAATAAAAAATAAAAACTGAATAGCTTTCCACTAATCACATAATTTAAAGAAAAACTGGAATCGATTATACCTGAAGCTGTCTTTAAGGAGTTACACACTCCATCTGTTATATTTACTTGAAAACTTTTATAATTATTTTCTTGAGGAATTCCAGGACAAAATTAAAGAAAACTTCTGGGTTGCAGATCCATACCTTGCAATGTTAAAAAATCTCAACAGTATAAATTATAGATTTGACATCGGATTCTGCGATAAAAAAACATTTTGAAAAATTGTTGGTGTCAACTCAAAGACCAATTTAAAATTTTGTCAGGTAAATTGAAAATTATTCTCATTTCTTTTGCAACAACATACTTGTGTAAAGCAGCATTCTCTGCCTATGGGGTCACTAAAACAAAATATAGATCCCGACTAAATGCTAAACCTGACATTCGATTACATTTATCCCAAATTCAACCGGATATAACTAAGCTGTATACATCGAGGCAGCCTTATTCTTCACACTAAAATGAAGACATTACGTTTTCTAAAATTTTAGAAATAGGATCTTTGTGGTCATTTTATTTTTGTTTTACGTTATATGTAATTAAGTTTCTTATGTCTGCGATAAAAAAAATTGAATAAAGCGAATAGAAAATGTAATGGTTCATAACGCCCCCCTCCCCAAATAATGTCAGTCGTTCTCTATGGCACCTATGTAGGTCTCAGGTACACTATGGTAAGTACTCCCTACAGAATTTATGTCCTAAATAGTGCTCCTTGACCAAGACACTTTAAAAAACCAAATAGCCCAATCAGTCTGTTGTCAATTGTATTGTTACGTAAAAGATTATATGAGTCATATTAAAAACCGTAAATTAGTTTATTCATTCTCGTAATTTCTAGGTCAAATCTACATGAGACGGAAGCTATGAAAAAAAACAACAAATCGAACCTTCAAGGCGATTCAGGTCAATGGGGTCTACCCTCGACTAAAAGAAACCAGGTAACTAGAATGCCGTCGGCGGTGACCCTCCGAATTTACCAGAATGCGATTGACTTTTCGAGACCTGCTGAATGAGTCATCGGTGTATCTCCAGACTTTTCAAGATAACGGCATTTTATATATAAATACATGTGTAGTATAGTAAGAAGATAAATTAGAAGCTCGCGAAACACGGTTTGAGATGTACGAAACGTAATAAAATAATTGTACAGTTTTTATTTAATAAATCGATAATAAATTATCGTGAGTTTTAATAAATTAGAATACAGACAATGAATTAGATTAAAGACAATGAATTAGAAATATAATAAAAATATAACAGTGCTGGCAGTACATAAGCGGCTGGCGTCTTTCGAAGGTGACCACGAATAGATGAAGAAGTGGAAGTAAACCAAGTCCAAGATGTGTCTGACCTCACGTTTGAGGAATTCATGGGTATCTATGGAGGTACAGGTAAAGCAAGACATGGTGTTACCACTGAAGAAAAGCAAGATCTACTCGCGCTTTCCGATGACTACTCGCTGGCCCTTACCATCCCAGCCAGTATCAAAGACGCACCAGGGTTGACATCCGTCTTTCGAAGGAAGTTTGGTCGAGTTGCAGAACTTCAATGCCAAGTGCCAGCTCCCGGTAAAACCTTAAAACTTCAAGATGCATCACGTTACCTTTTCTACCTGGTAACAAAAGACACTGCCCGTGACCAACCTACCTACCGAGATGTATGGGAAGCCTTACTTCAGTTGAGAGAGCACGTACTAGAGTCCGAGGTGCAAAAGTTAGCCATGCCAAAATTGGAGTGCCGCAAATTAGATTGGAGGGTTATCCGAAATATGGTGGAGGAGATGTTTAAAGACACCGAAGACCAGGTGTTGGTCTGTTGCAATCCGCATAGCTACTGGTGCGGAGAGAAAACCGTCCCTTGTCATTTTTATACAACTGAAAGTTGTAAAAGAGGGTCCAGTTGCCGATACCAACATGCAGTTCCAGTTCCAGTCACGACAAGGTTCCAGGAGGAACCATCTTTTAAGAGGGGGGCAATGTTACGTAAAAGATTATATGAGTCATATTAAAAACCGTAAATATGTTTATTCATTCTCGTAATTTCTAGGTCAAATCTACCTGAGACGGAAGCTATGAAAAAAAAACAACAAATCGAACCTTCAAGGCGATTCAGGTCAATGGGGTCTACCCTCGACTAAAAGAAACCAGGTAACTAGAATGCCGTCGGCGGTGACCCTCCGAATTTACTAGAATGCTATTGACTTTTCGAGACCTGCTGAATGAGTCATCGGTGCATCTCCAGACTTTTCAATATAACGGCATTTTATATATAAATACATGTTATTGAGCGGACAGTTAGTTAGTAAGAAGATAAATTAGAAGCTCGCGAAACGCGGTTTGAGATGTACTAAACGTAATAAAATAATTGTACAGTTTTTATTTAATAAATCGATAATAAATTATCGTGAGTTTTAATAAATTAAAATACAGACAATGAATTAGATTAAAGACAATGAATTAGAAATATATTAAAAATATAACAGTATATAAAATATTTGAGAAATTGTTGTTAGAAAGGCTTTAACCTACCCTAGACAACAAAAATAACATATCTGATTACCAGTTTGGTTTCCATCGTGTTATTAGCACTATCCACCAAGTACATAGAATTGTATAACAAATCGACAAAATTCTAGAATTTTTTTTTTGTATAACACCTGTACGATGTTTGTATACTGTTATCTGGTCACAAATGACCAATTATCAATTATTTTCTGACCTAACTCAATAAACAGCAAATACTTAAATCTAAGAGCTTACCCCATGGCTTACTCTTGTTTTATCTATTAACCAATTCATTACAACTACCATGCAATAATATCACAGCACTATACTCTGCTTTTTACACTAAACAGTTACAGATTTACACTAACTCAAATGGTTTTGTTCGAGTCTTCTCTTTAGTTCAGTGTTATCATGAAGCAGAATTGTCTTGACATTTACATGACTATACAGCCACTGATCGTGACTTGCTGCTGTTCTTTTGATTACTTCAATATATATGTATTGATAAGTTCAATATATTGTCCTCCTAGACACTCCATTAAAAGAGAGCAATATAAAGATTTTATGAACACTTTAGGAAAAAGATACATCATCGGTGGCGACTTTAATGCAAAAAATACCCACTGGGGCTCTAGGCTAACTACAACTAAAGGAAAAGAACTATTGTCAGCTGTTAAGGAACAAAAGGGTGAAGTAATCTCTACTGGTAGACCAACATACTGGCCTACCGATAGGAACAAAATTCCAGACCTGATAGATTTCTTTATTTACAAAAATATCTCAGCTAAATATCTGGAATATCTGGATATCAATGACGGCTGGGACATGAACTCTGATCACTCACCGATAATTCTAACTATGAGTGATACAGTGATTAAAAAAGAGTTCAATCCAATATTGACTAATAAAAAAACTGACTGGGAGAGCTTCAAAATAAACCTTGAACACAAAATTAATCTTGCTGTTCCATTAAGAAACACGAGGCAACTTGATGACGAATTAGAAGTTTTTATAAACAGTCAGCTTGGGAAAATACTCCCACAATAACTTCTAGAACAAAAGGGAACAACTATTCAAAAGAAATCAGAGAACTCAAAGCAGAAAAAAAGAAGTTAAGAAAAAGTCAAGTTGGAAACCGGCAACTGGGCTAGAAGTAACGAACAGAAAGCAGAACGATTTGCAGATCATTTAGAAAGCACGTTCAAACCCAACGACAATGATAGTAAAGAACTGAGATGGGAAGAACCATTCCAAACTGATGAAAAAATAACATTGACATCACTTAGAGAAGTATCAACAGAGATAAAACAGAATATAAATCCTAAGAAAGCTCCAGGATATGATCTCATAACAGGAGAATTATTAAAAAATCTACCAAGAAAAGCCATAGTTAAGCTGACACACCTAATAAATGCTGCTTTTAGATTGAGATATGTTCCCAGACTCTGGAAAGTAGCCGAAGTAATTATGATCGCCAAACCAGGTAAATCTCCTAATGAAGTGACATCCTATCGACCAATATCCCTCCTTCCGGTGATGTCAAAACTATTTGAAAAACTTCTATTAAAAAGATTAAAACCAATAATAGAAAGAAAAAATCTTATACCAAATCATCAATTTGGTTTCAGAAATCAACATTCCACTATAGATCAAGTTCACAGAATAACGAATATAATAGAAAAAACATTAGAAGAAAATAAAATCTGCTCTACAATCTTCTTGGATGTAGCACAGGCGTTTGATAAAGTCTGGCATGACGGTTTAAACTATAAACTAAGAACGTTTATGCCTAAACAGTATTCAGAAATCTTGAAATCATACATTGCGAATAGATATTTCAGAGTAAAACAAGAAGAAATGTACACCGACTTAAGGGAGATCAAAGCTGGCGTGCCACAAAGAAGTGTCTTAGGTCCGGTCCTGTACCTATTGTATACGTGTGACATTCCAGAGCTACAACAAAATACTATTGCCACCTTCGCGGATGATACAGCCATACTAGCGATAGGAGACACTAGTGAAAAAGCGACTGATAAATTGCAACTATCAGAAAATAAAATACATAACTGGACCAGAAAATGGCGAATAAAATTAAATGAGACTAAATCTGCACACATTTACTTTACAAATAAAAAAATAGAAAATTTCCCAGTTAGAATAAATGATACCCGAATTCCTTATGCAACATCAGCAAAATTCTTGGGCATCACCCTAGACGCGAAGCTGCGCTGGAAAGTCCATGTCAAGAAGAAAAGAGGGGAGCTTGATATTAAAAATAAGAAATTGTATTGGCTGATTGGAAAAAATTCAACACTGTCAATTCATAATAAATTATCCATCTACAAGCAAGTATGAGGCCAGTATGGGTATATGGGTGCCAACTCTGGGGCTGTACCAAAGCTAGTAATCTACTTATTATCCAGAGATTTCAAAATAAAGTACTGAGAAACATTGTTGATGCTCCTTGGTATATCCGTAACAGCAACCTCCACCATGACCTGGGTATGGAAAGTGTGATCGAAATAATCAAGAGAAGAGCAGCAAGTCACGAGCAGAGGCTGCATAGTCATGTGAATGTCGAGGCAATCCAGCTTCTTGACAACACTGAACTAAAGAGAAGACTCATAAGGACAAAACCATTTGAGCTAGTGTAAATGTGTAACAGTTTAGTGTAAAAAGCAGAGTATAGTGCTGTGAAGTTATTGCATGCTAGTTGTAGTGCATTAGTTAATAGATAAAATAAGAGTAAGCCATAGGGTAAGCCCTTAGATTTAAGTAGTTGCTGTTATTATGTTAGGTCAGAAATACCTATCAGGTCAGAAATAATAGGTATACTGCTATCTGGTCAGAAATGACCAATTATCAATTATTTTCTGACCTAACTTAATAAACAGCAAACCTAACCTAACCTAACCTAACCTAACCTAACTTAATAAACAGCAAATACTTAAATCTAAGAGCTTACCCCATGGCTTACTCTTGTTTTATCTATTAACTTAGAGAAGACTCATAGAAGACTATGAGTCTTCTCTTTAGTTCAGTGTTATCAAGAAGCAGAATTGTCTTGACATTTACATGACTATGCAGCCACTGATCGTGACTTGCTGCTGTTATTTTGATTACTTCGGTCACAGTTTCCATACCATGGTCCTGGTGGAGGTTGCTGTTAAGGATTTACCAAGGAGCATCAACAATGTTCCTCAGTACTTTGTTTTGACATCTTTAAATATGTAGATAACTAGCTTTGATACAGCCCCTACTTTCCAGAGTCTGGGAACATATCTCAATCTAAAAACAGCATTTATTAGGTGTGTCAGCTTAACTATGGCTTTTTTTGGTACATTTTTTAATAGTTGTTCTGTTATAAGATCATATCCTGAAGCTTTCTTAGGATTTACAGTATCTTTTATCTCTGTTGATACTTCTCTAAATAATGTCAACATTATTCTTTCTTCCATTTGGAATGGTTCTTCCCATCTCAGTTCTTCACTATCATTGTCGTTGGGTTTAAACGTGCTTCATAATTTAGGTTTCCATGATGTACCGCAGGTTTCACCAGAAGAATTGAGGCATACTTTTGATTGTTATCCAAATAAGATACTATTTTATTGTGAATAAGCCAAAATTGACGGTTAAAATAAGTTTATTGACGTTACAATTTGCACTTCAGAAATCTTTCTCAATATACAAACACTAATAAATTAATCAAATTTTGTTTTTTGTTACTTTGTGAAAAATTCTTCTAATAATTTAATTTTATCTGACCCATTTTTATTTACAATTCAGACGTATATTATACGTAATATCATTTTAAAGTAGACGACTTTAATAATGTATACCTGAATATTTGGCACTACTATCTTTAGTACTTTAAATTAAATTTAAACCCAAATTTTACGGGCTCAAAATGGAGGTAGCATAAAAAAATTTCAAACCCCCCTTCAGATATATTCTGGGTGCGCCACTGCACAAACTTAAACTTATCCTTATACTCACCCTCCCAACACATAAAAAAAGAAAATTGCGTCGTCTAAGAAGTGCTGTAAGGCATAAAAAATGTAACATTTCAATGGACTATTTGTTAATAAAAAAACAGAAATCTTTATATCTTAGAAAAGATGCATTATAGAATAATGGGGCATAAGGATTCGTGGCTATTTAAGTAAGTTAATTGAGTGGCTTCAGATCAAAAACGGAAATGTGTAAAAAAAATAAAAATTTAGTTTTTTATAGAATTCCTGTTTTTTTAAGGGTGATAATAGTTTCCTTCCAACACGGATGCAAATACTTATTTTCAACTTCACAGTTGAAGGTCTGTTTCAAAAACGGACTCCTGCTATGAAGCTTTATTTTATTTCAAAAAGGGACATCTGCCCAATATCCAATAAGAATGCTGTAATGTGATCACATGACTGAGAAATCAACAATGGCCGCCATCGCTTCCAACTTATCTGATGTTAATCGTTTTATTTGTGTTTATCACTAGTTTAAAATGTTTTTTTTTCACATACTATTAGTTTACTAAGTAAATTCATGGAGTCAAATATATCTGTCAATTCAGGGACGACGAGTAAGAGGAAGAGCGAACAGGGCATTCATTCCTTCCTGCCTACAAAATATTTGGGATGATAGATAATACATTAAAAAAATTAACACAATTGTGACAAAACAAGAATATCATGAAATTATTAAGAAATATGGTACGATTAAGTTGATTGGAAGGGATTGGGACCATTGGACTGGAAACAAGAAGCGAAAAGTTTTATGAAAACAGCGGCTCAACTTCAATTTAAAATTTCCACCTGCCGACGAATAGTTCTTCGGAAAACTAAATTGAAAAACATCGTTGTGAAAGAAGAGATCTCTTACAACCTTGACACTGGTGCAGAGAGAACATTTGTAAGACCAACTGCACTATCGGATAGGTCAACCCAAAAAAATTCGTATTGGTGTGACTCTAAAAGCAGAAAAGGTTAAGGACTTAGCAAAATTGCTTGAAAAACATTTTGGAATAAATTGGAGGAAGAATGGTACTTTGCAGTGGTATAAAAACATAATGCAAACAGAACGTGAAATAATATCGGCTGAATGTGACGATTTATGTGAGTGTGGAAATGAGAATGCTGATTTTGATGGATGTCCAAGGTGTTATGTAACAGAGACCTAAAATTGGCATTAAGGATCCGCCTACTTCGCTCCGAAATGTGGTGCTATAGAAGAATTTTAAAAGTTTCCTGGGTGGAGAAGATTCGTAACTCCACAATACTTGAACGTCTCAGCAAGACCACTGAGATCATAAAAAGCATCAAGCAGAGAAAGCTGGAATATTTCGGACATGTAATGAGAGGTCCCAAACATAGATTGCTACAAAATATCATGCAAGGAAAAATAGCAGGCAAACGCAGTCCAGGACGAAGAAGAACCTCATGGTTGAAGAACTTGCGAGATTGGTATGGTGTAGATACAAGTATGCTATTTAGGGTGGCAGTGAATAAAATTAAAATAGCTATGATGGTAACCAACGTTCTGAAAGGACATGGTACATGAAGAAGAAGAAGATTTTGATGGTGATCTTATGTTAATATCAATTTGAATGTTACTAAAGTTTAAATATTTTATAAGTTCGAATATTTTACTTTATATATTTTTAGTTAAATTGCTTTGTAGGTAGGTACTAATACAACTTGAATAAAAGATTATAAAATTGGAATTTTCATTTAAAATACTTTCAAATACTGAATGAACTGAGGGTTCACTCTTTCAAATACAATTTTTTTGGTATCAAAAACCGACACCTACCACCACATTTGGATCAAACATGGACATTTACCCATTTTTGTTCCAAAAGCGGACATCTGTATTTTCAAATAATAATTTTATAATAATTTCGTATATTTCTGATATCAGAATATTTACAAGATTACTTTTGAAGCCTTCACTAAAATTATAGGAAGTGAGATTTTTATAAAAAGAATAATAGCAGCTGTGTACAAAAAAACCAATTAATTTCAATTTTTCTTGCATGATACATGTCCGTCTTTGATATGAAGCCACTCAATTATTAATTTCATTCAAGAGTTTTTTCCAAAGACTATTAACCCATAGTTCATAAATAGTTGTACGAATGTTTAAAAATTTCAACTACAGAAATTTGTTTAAAAAGTTCACTTGAACCATATGTGCTGTAACCGAAACAAGTGTCGTGATTTAGTAAACAACTTTTATTAAAGTCTAGAAAAACATTTTTTTATAATCTCTTAAATCTAAATTAATTTTTTCTAACTAAATAGCGTAAAAGTATATTAAGAAAAATTTATAAAAACTCACATAATTTTTTTTTCAAAAACCCGTTAGTTGCGGATTCTCTTTGAGCCCATTCGACCGGAACTTCACTTCAACTATTTTCTATCCTAATCAAACGCACATTGAAAACCACTTGCTGCGCCTCGCACTGATATACACCTTGGTGCGTGTTCCAGGGAGCAACCCCTTTGATGAAGTTGCCGGACCGCCCTCTCAGGACCGGCGTAGAGTTTGCGGAAGTTCGACATCCGATAGCCAGCGGGTTTTTCACGAGAAATTCGTTTTTAATCATTATAATGAATAAAATGCGTTTTAAAATTAAAATCTTACTATTGAATTGTAGTATACTAAATCTTAGGCGCTTATGTTTATATCATATTCTTATACTTTTTATGTTTTCAGACAGAGAAATAAAAAGAAATAAATGAATTCTCATCACTAAAGGAAGGATAATATGCAACTTACATTTTAATGCATATTTTTCTTTTTTGTTTTTTTGTTAATTCGTAAAATTTGCATTTTTTAACACTTCGGGCATTTATTTACATATTTTATCAAATTTACCTGAGCCTTGCCCTATTATTCGTTTAAAGTTTATTCATTTTTAATTGAAAATATTTACGATATTTCTACCTGGAGGGAGTCTTCCTATTCATCTTCATCTTTATTGTTTGTGATATGAGTTTAACGATAGGTCGTGTTCACTATGTTTTCAATGACGACACAATTAAAAATTTTCAAAATCACTTTCACGACTTTTTAATTAACAATGCATAGACTTTATCTATAATTTCATTCTTAGTACTTCTTCGAAATATCTACAACCCAATATCTGTAGGTCATTAAGTGTATCTTATCTTACAATACATACACTTATCTTCCAATACATTTATTGTTAGACTGATATTTTAATAAACCATAAAATTTCCTCAGCTATTCTATCTATACAGCCCTTGCTGTCCAATTTTGGACATAGGTTTCCTCTTCCTTCTTCTACGTCTCTCTATTGTAGGCAGTTTGTACCCATTTTGGCCTGCGTGTTTCTTCAAGTCATCCGACTATCTCATTTATGGCCTTCATCTTTTTCGTTTGTAACTATATGGTCTCCAGTGTATAATCATCTTATTCCATCTGTCGTCTTTCTGTCTTATGGTATGTCCATCGAACTTCCAGTTAAGTTTCGCTATCTGCGTTGATACATCGGTCACTTTTGTTTTGTGGCGAATCCAAGTAAGTATTTCTTTTCTTGTCTGATAGCCTGATGTTCAGCATTTGTCTTTCCATGGCTCTTTGGGTCTTTTTGTGCTATTTTTTCCATGTTTTCCTTTGTAAACGTCCAAGTTTGAGAACCGTAGGTAAGAACAGGAAGTATACATTGGTTAAAGACTCTTGTTTTTAAATATTGGGGGTATTTTTAATTTTTTAGTATATAGGAAAGTTTTCCGAAGGATACCCAAGTCAACCGTATCCTTCTCTTTATTTCTCCAGTCTCTGATTTTCTTTATTTAATTTAACTAGTTGTCCCAAATATATATATATATATATATATATATATATATATATATATATATATATATATATGTATATATATATATATATATATATATATATATATATATATATATATATATATATATATTTGTTCTATAGTTGTTTGTGCAATTGTAATTATTAATTCTTCTGGTTGGTTGGTCATAATTTTCGTTTTATTAGAATTCATTTGTAGACCTATTTTTGTTGATTCGCTATTTAATTCATCCATCATATTTTGTAATTCTTCCCTTTTATTTGTTATTAATACAATGTCGTCTGCGTATCTCAAGTGATTCAAGTATTGGCCATACAACAGAAAATTTACTAAAATGTAAATTGGAGCTGGAAGGCCAGATAATAGAACAAGTGATGGAGTTTAAATATCTAGGCATCACATTATCTAGCTACGGAAAGCTCGAAACCGAAGTGGAAGATCAAGTAAATAGAGCAAACAGAGCTGCATACTGCCTAAATGAAACAATATGGAGAAATAAAAATATCGGGAAAGAAACGAAAGAAACAAAACAGTCATCAGACCAATAATGACATACGCGGCAGAAACAAGACACAGAAAGGACAAAAGGATGTTAAAAACAGCAGAGATGAAAACACTTACAAAAATTGATGGTAAGACACTATGGGACAGAGGTAGAAGTACATACGATATAGATGCAAGGTGGAGAACATCAAAAACTGGGTAAGAAATAGAAGAGTAGAATGGAACGATCTTAGATTATTAATCTAAGAGAACGATCATATAAGCCGAATGACAACAAATAGAGTAATAAAGACGGCAAGAGACGGTTCCCCAATAGAAAGGCGATCAGTAGAAAGACCACGAAAACGATGGAATGACAACTTACTAGAGGCTCATTAAAAAACAGACAGAGTCATGTATATATATAAAGAAGAAAAAGAAGAAGAAAAGCATAATAAAAGATACCCCGTGGTACGTGCGAAATCATTTAATCAAGAGGGACTTGAAAATATTATTCGTAAAAATATAAAGTACACAAAAATATGTATAAAAAAGTTTAATATGTTTAAAAAAGTTAGAGAAGTAGCTGGTCTTTATCATAAGAAAACTCCACATACTATAACCGATTCGTCGGAAAAGATGATAATAGACGAACATGAAATTCTAACAACCTGGTGTAATTATATAAGTGAACTGTATAATGATGATAGACCCGAAGAACCGGAGACTTTAGTTGAAGCTGAAGGACCAGAAATACTAAAATCAGAAATACTGCATGCTATAAAGTTAGTAAAGAACAAGAAAGCCGTTCGCCCTGATAACATACCGACAGAGATGTTAAAGCTTATAAATGAGGAGAACATTGGAATACTGGTCAAACTTTTCAATGATGTTTATTCGACTGTTGATATCCCTGAAGATTAGTTAAAGTCCGAATTTATAACACTACCAAAAAAACAACGTCCGAAAAACTGTAGCGATTATAGAATGATAAGCCTCATGAGCCACACTTTGAAAATATTTCTACGCATCATCCACAGTAGAATCAGAGATAAATGTGAAGAAGGTCAGGATGAAACACAATTTGGCTTCAGAAATGGACTGGGAACTCGGGACGCCCTCTTTGCACTAAATGTATTACTGCAGAAATGTCAAGATCAAAGGAAAGACGTCTTTGCTGTATTTATTGACTATGAAAAGGCCTTTGATCGAGTACAGCATCACAAATTAATTACAATATTAAAAGATAAAGGAGTTGATAGTCAAGACATACGAATCATAGAAAAGTTATACTGGCGTCAAACAGCGACAGCTTGCATAAACGGAAAATTAACAGAAATATGTAAAATACAAAGAGGTGTCAGATAGGGTTGTATACTATCCCCACTGTTATTTAATTTATATTCAGATAGAATATTTAAAGAAGCGCTGCATAATTTGGAATGGGGCGTGAAAGTTAATGGAATTCTGATCAATACAATCAGATATGCAGACGATACAGTTATTTTAAGTGATGACATGAATGGATTTCAATGCCTTTTAAACATCATTGATACAGTGGGAAGAGAGTTTGGCCTAAACATAAACTGTTCAAAAACAAAACACATGGTGTTTAGCCGTTTAGCACATCAAGATGCACGATTATATGTTGATGGTCATATAATTTAAGAGTGTCCAGTTTTAAATATCTTGGTTGCCATATTACTGAACAACGAGATCCAGATCAAGAGCTAAAATGTAGAATCGAGATAGCCCGCACGACATTTTTAAAAATGAGGTCATTCTTGTGTAATGATAACTTGAAACTTCAACTTCGAAAGCGTATGGTTAAATGCTACATTTGGTCAGTCCTCTTATACGGTGTCGAAGCATGGACATTAAAAATATCCACCATTATTCGTCTGGAGGCCTTTGAAATGTGGCTGCATAGACGTATACTAAAAATTCCATGGACGGCTATGCTGACAAATGTGACAGTCCTTGAGAGAGCAAATGCTGCTCGCGAGCTGCTTGATAATATCAAATGTAGAAAGATGGCCTATTTTAGACACGTAGTAAGGGGAGACCGATATAATATTCTTCAACTTATTATGATGGGTAAAATCGAAAGACGCAGAGGAATTGGTAGAAAGCAGGCCTCTTGAAGAATATCAGAGAGTGGACAGGAATAAAGAAAGCTGAGCAACTCTTTAGAATAGCTCGAGACAGAGACAGTTTCGCCATGTTAATCGCCAACGTCAAGGGGACTTGATAGGGCACGTTAAGAAGAAGAAGAAGACACAAAAATAAAGCCAGTGATTACGGTAATGTGCTAATGCGTGAGCTACACGAAACCACAGATAACCAAGCGTCGCTTAAAATGATCCAAACCAACGGACTTGAATAATAGATTTGGTAAGGTAATAATAATATGTTCAATAGTATAAAAAACTAAAATTAAAGGTATTTCTCGCTGCAGAAAATTCCTACATATCCTAAACTATCTTCGTCAAAAAATTGTACTTATTGCTCGTATGATAAAAATAGATTGCAAATAAAGTAGAGACAAAAAAATAATCCTAACTAAACCTCTAAATCCTTTATGTTGAAGTTAGTTCTAGATGTCAATAGTCGAGACCTGAAAATGGCAGTCTTGGGAAACAAAATAAATAATTAAGAATACAGCGTAGAATACACGTATATCGTCAATCCTGGGCTTTATGTCAGCACTGTCAAAGGTCTACTACATGTTAATCTCCGACTCGAGAAGGCGTCAGAATGTAATCACACAGGCTGTCCTGCAAGCCTTATTGTCTACTCCAATTTATTAGTTTTATACAGTTAAACGAAAAAAATCCAAGCTGGAGACACAACTGCACCAAAGCTTAAGTTAAGACATGCAAACATTATCGACGAAATGGCGAAATGAACCGGTAAGAATGAAAAAGAACTAATCCATATGAACGTGATATTTAAGTGATGGATTCGACCATTACTTGATGGGTATTCATTTTATCTAACAATAAAAACTGAAGTTTTCAACAAAGTTTTGTCTCAAGTTGGTCATTCAGAATTATATCTGTATTTTTAATTTGCTGATTTCCATAGATTCTAATAAAGATAGCTTAAGGCCTTTATTTTTAATGTGAATAATTTGAAATGCGTCACTAAATAAATGATTATGGTCTAGAAAGTGAAGTGCGTACGTAGAGTCTGTTTTTCTATTATTGAAAGCCCTTTTATGTTCTGCTATACGTTTAATAAAAGATGTACTATTGTTCTGAAGCTATTTTCTTGTGGCATTGTAAATTAATTACTATTTATAACTGGGAATAAGCCACAACTAAAGATAAAAAATACGTTTATTGACGTTTCAATTTCCAATTCGGAAATCGTTCTCAAAATACAAACAGTAAATTAAACAAATTTTGTTTTTTGTTACATAGTGAAAAAATTCTTCTAATAATTTAATTTTATCTGACTCATTTATATTGACAATTCAGACATACATTATGCATTTTAAAGTAGACGACTTTAAAATGATATTGCCAATATTGTTGAGTTGCGCTCCTGGGACGACTTTACTTATAAGATAGTTCATTCGATTACATGAAATCAACTTTAACTTGAGAATATCCGTCAGAAAAAATCATAGCATGTAATTCGTCTTTAAAAAGACAAACACATGACATGAAGAATACAGAGTGTTATGTAAACTTGAATTGGAAAAATCTACTAAAATTGAACAAAACATAAGCAAAGAGGAACTAAAGGCTATAAGAACTTTAAAAAATGACGACTCCATAATCATCCTACCAGCAGACAAGGGGAATGCAACTGTAATAATGGATAAAATTCAATACGAAAATAAAATTAAAGATCTATTAATAAACGGACCTTATACAAAATTAACAAAAGATCCAACAAAGCCTTTGGAAAACAAAATATATAGAACTTTATTCAAGTTTAAAGATGTTTTAACAAGTTATCAGAGAGGATTAATTACACCTCATTACAGTAAGACTCCTCATTTTTATGGAGTACCGAAAATTCATAAAACGAATATACCACTTAGACCCATTTGTAGTACCATGAATTCTCCTTGTAGTGAACTATCAAAATTTTTATTAAATATTTTAAAACCTTATGCAAATAAAAATGACACATTCATAAAAAATACACAACATTTTTTAAATAAATTATCAAATATTGAATTTAATTCAAATAATACTTTGGTAAGTTTTGACATAAATAGTTTATTTACGAATGTGCCATTAAATAAGACTTTAAGTATAGTCAAGAGAAAATTAGAGAGTGATGATTCATTGGCAACTAGAACAAGACTAAACATATCGGCTATAATGGAGTTATTAACATTATGTACTGATAATACATATTTTCAACTAAATAATGAATTCTATAAACAAAATTTTGGTCTAGCAATGGGCTCTAGTTTATCTCCATTCTTAGCCGATATATTTATGGAAGATTTTGAAACAAATATCATTTCTAAACAAAATTTCAAACCCACAGTATGGTGGAGGTATGTAGATGATGTATTCTCAATATGGCCTCATGGATCAGAGTTGTTGGACACATTCCTAAATGATATAAACGATAAAGAAGAGACAATAACATTTACCATGGAAAAGGAATATAATAACACGCTACCTTTCCTGGATGTTTTAATCTCTAAGAACGATACTGGATATGAGACTCAGGTGTATAGAAAACCAACACACACCAATAGATATTTAAATTTCAAATCAAATCATAATATTAATGTAAAAAAGGGAATAATTAAATCCTTATACGATAGAGCCAAAATTACTTGCTCTAACGAAAATTCGTTCTTGGAGGAGAAACATTTGTTAACATCTGTTTTATTAAAAAATGATTATCCTTTATCGTTTATAAATAAGGAATTTTCAACAATCGATCGAATAGAACAGAACAACTTAGAACGAGATCCTACAGCATACACAAGGAATAATGTGAGGAAAATAACAATACCGTACATAAAAGGATTATCAGAAAAACTTAAAAGGATAGGAAATAAATTCAACATTTCAACAACATTCAAAACAACAAACACGTTGAGATCTATTTTGTCCAAAACCAAACCTAACAATGAACAAGAAAGGACAAAGAATTGCATTTATAAAATACCTTGTGAATGCGATCAGTTTTATTTAGGTGAATCATCAAGGCCATTAAATGTTAGAATAAGTGAACATCAATCTTATATTAAAAATAGAGAATTTGATAGATCTCAAATATGTAAACACGCATGGGATAATGAACATAGGGTTCAATGGAATAATTCAAATATAGTCCTAAAAGAAACGGATGGTAAAAAAAGAAAAATCAAAGAAGCGGCTCTAATTATGCTAAATGAGGCCAATTGTGTCGCAAATTCCTCGGCAGAATGTAGTAGGATCTGGTTACCAATATTGAAAGAGGAAGTTATTAATAAGAAAATACCAGTATTAGTAAGTCAATAACATATAGAGGATACATCATTTATGTTTTTTAAATAACGTAACATATAAAATCAGAATTTTGATGTTTGTTGAAGGTAAACTAAATTCACGAACAAATACTTACAATGTCGGGATAGTATTATGAGGTTTTTTTCCTGGTTTTTCCCTCATAATTTACTATGGAATCACTAACAGGAGAATTTTTACTGTCATCATGTCATGTGTTTGTCTTTTTAAAGACGAATTACATGCTATGATTTTTTCTGATGGATATTCTCAAGTTAAAGTTGATTTCATGTAATCGAATGAACTATCTTATAAGTAAAGTCGTCCCAGGAGCGCAACTCAACAATATTGGCAATATCATTTTAAAGTCGTCTACTTTAAAATGCATAATGTATGTCTGAATTGTCAATATAAATGAGTCAGATAAAATTAAATTATTAGAAGAATTTTTTCACTATGTAACAAAAAACAAAATTTGTTTAATTTACTGTTTGTATTTTGAGAACGATTTCCGAATTGGAAATTGAAACGTCAATAAACGTATTTTTTATCTTTAGTTGTGGCTTATTCCCAGTTATAAATAGTAATTAAAAGATGTACTAGTTTGACCGATATAAGTTTTTGGGCAGTGCCACATTTAAGTTTGTATACACCGCTGTATAATTGCTTTTTTATGGCACTTGTTGGTCCTAATATATATGCCTAAGTCATGTCTATATAAAAAGAAGAAGAAGAAGAAGAATCTGTTGCTGCGATGTTTTTATGTCCAAGCCACTGTTGATGATAGGAGTCAGGGAGTAGTGACTATACACTTTTATGTCCCCTCGATACCTTGACGTTTTTTCATGTTTTGTGGTGTGTAGCATCAATTTTTTGAGTGTACCAGGCTGAAACGCGTCAGATAATTTGTTATTAACAATTTAATTGTTTAACACGTTCGCGGACACTATGGCATAATAAAGGGTTCGTAGAAACGCACCTCTGTTAAGAACGTCATTTTATCGAAAATAAAATTAAAAATAATATTTATTATGAAAAAAACATATATTTTTGACAAAAAAATGGGAAGCGGCAAATACGTCTTGTCCCTAGCAAAGTCTATTTTCGTGAGCTGGATACAAGACGGCGTTTCCCGTCACACGAAAAATGGGAGGAGAGGGGACGAATTGATTAAAAACAACAATTTTATTGTCTATGGTAATCTTCGAAGCAAGGTTCGACACAAAGAGCTGGCCTGCTTGGGTACGTCTTACAAAGGTACTTGGTCTCCTTTCGTATAGATCTTGATGTACAATGTTTGCATCTCAAATGGTAGGATTTATTTGGATCTTTTAAGTTTTGTACTTTATCGAGAAAGTGCATGCCAGAATCAGTGTTCCTGTTTGCTATTTGTTGATCCAGTCGTGGCCTTTTACCACCATGTAATGGTCCCGTCTTCACCAAGTTTCTTCCATCTTGCTCATCTTTATCAATTCCTAAATATTCTTTTACAATTTCTTCGCGAAACTGAAGGAACGATAACTGTGTGTATAATGTTCTTTTTATGTAAAATGCATTCGAAAGAGAAATGTCTAGTAGATGGAACATTACTTTTTTATACCATCTAATACTTTTTCTCGGAGATGAATAATAACTAATCATCTGGTCACTACGGTCAATACCAGACATAAACTTGTTGTAATTAGCTACTTCCTCAGGTTTTACCTTTTCAACGCCATGCCTGTTTTTAGCGGTAATCAATTTGGGATGATATTTCGTGGTAATGCAAATAAAATCCTGTTTATCCCTCCCTTTTGAAACGTATACTTGACCACATCGGCTCCAACGGTGTTCACCTTTCTTTAACTTGGCTTTTACGATTGTGGCAGGATTTCTTTTACGATCTTTTCGTAAGGTACCAATTGTATGGGTTTTTCGACAAAGAAGAATCTTAAAAAGAGAGAGGCTATTATAAAAGTTGTCCATGAAAATATGAGGTCCACGATCTAGGTATAACTCCGTCAAAGAGAGAACTAGTTGCTCAAGTTTTGGTACACCAGTCGCTTCCGTTGTTTTTCCGGAATATATTTTCAAATTTAGCACGTAACCATCGCTGGTACAATCAGAGTAGAACTTTATTCCGTACTTGGCGCTTTTACTTTTAATATACTGCCGAAAGCTCAACCGACCGCGAAATAGCATTAGTGACTCGTCTAAGGACAAATTTTCTGTAAGAACCACGGCACTTCTAAAGTTTGATAATAATCTAGTCAAAAGTGGTGTAACATTTCGTAGTTTGTCATTGAGATTTTCGTCAATTTGTCCGTAAGAGCAACTAAAAGACCTTAGAAGTTCTTTAAAACGTCTTCCAGAAAAATGACGATGAAAAACTGGGCTGTAATATAATGGATCCATCGAAAACTTTTTTCTTATTGAAGGACATTTGGAGTGACTCTGTAAGATACACAGAGCTAGGAATACCTTGAGTTCAGGTTTAGTTACTGGTTTAATAGATTTATATCTATAATTTCGTCTGTGTGGTTTTTTGGTAGTCTTCAAAATGTCAGCATAGGCATTCATAGAAGTAACAATCGTGTTCATAACGTCATCATCCCAAAACTTTTCAAAACATTCGGCTGCAGTCGGTGTAGTTTCAAACACATATTGGATACCACTACCAGCATTATCAAACTGAAAATCGGGAATATCTGTTGTGGTATCACACCAGATATCCTCTGTTGGTTGCAAATCGAGGTCAGTAACAACGTCATCCTCATTACTACTATCGTCTCTAATAGGGTGGTGGTCACTGGGAATGCCTCAGGCTCTGAGTAAGCGTCATCAGATTTAGATGATCATGTACTGACTTCTTCCATGAGTTGCCAAAGCCTTTTTTCTTCTGTCTTATCCATTTTGCCCAATCGCAATGCCGATAAATTGAATTAAATTTTTTTATTACTCCACCCTGTAAATAAAAAAGTCTATGTTTTAAACATGCAGTATTTACTTAGATATTAGATGCAGTATTTATTTTAAAAATTAGAATTCTTAAAAAAATAATAACTTTGATTTTTGAGTTTTATGTAATATATAACTATATTTGTTTGATATTTCTATTTTTCATTGTATGTTATGTTATGTGTTCTTGTGTCATTTCTTGGTTATAAGTGACTTATTTATATTGTGACATTACACGTAGTGTTTGCTATGTAAAAAATTGTCAATAAACATATAGCATATATATATATATATATATATATATATATATATATATATATATATATATATATATATATATATATATATATATATATATACTACTAGTTCACACCAAAAAACTAGTTAGAAATTATTTACAGTGTACATAATACAGATTAGGTACAAACAAACGAATAACTGGATATTTGTTGACATAACCTCTAAGTATTTTTTTACTTTTTTGTTAAGTTTTTTTGCATTATAAAATCAAAATACATAAAATTAAAGACTTATTGACACTTACCAATCACATAAAACTGCTTTGCACCAATGTAAAGGGAGTGTATAACTTTAACAGTATAAAAATGTAGGGAGATATTATTCACGTGCATTCACGCACACAAGCGAGGTCAACTGCATGGCGAAACGTATGCAGGGACATTTTACGAAATATTTTTATGTGTGCTGGGTCATCAGTCGTGTTCGTACGGTGAAACCAATATACGCACGACGAAAAATGCCGCTTTGAGTATTATACCGAGCTGTTTGTTTGGACGGCATATCGCGTCTTGTCCCTGTGTGCGTGACGGGATATGCCGTCTTGTCCGCGAACGTGTTAAATTATTATATCTAATAAACTATTACCATTACTAACAGTATTTAATTTTACCAAAATAAACATTTTTCCTTTCAAAAAAAGAACAAAATGGGGTTTGGAAAACTTGGATCCGATTTTTAGAACCGGAGTTATAACAAATTTCTTGAACAGTAATTGCAAAATAGGCATTAAATGGGGATTTTCCAAGAATAACTTGGCTTTGTTACGTGCGATTAACTTTCAAAAATGCCTCATTTTAAAGGTAATGTTTCAGCATTAAAAAACTTTCCAAAATTACTGTATCGTCATAAATAAAAGTTATAACAATTAAACATTAAAAATACCAAAAAAAAGTTGCAAATTAATTTGTTTATAAGGATTTAAACAAAATTGAGCTTTAAATTTGAAAAATCTGGCTAAGCTAATGGACATTATAGAAAAACTCAAAACGAATAGTTTTAGATTTGGCAAATGTTTCTACGTGAATTTTTGACCAAGATATGAAACTTTTAATAACGACGCTATGAGGCGGACAGTCAGCTTGCGGCGAATGCGAGCGCGTGTATCCTGCTATATATCATTTATATTTTAGCCCTGGCCAAAATCTTCGAATCTTCTCGTAACAAGTCAATTCCTAGCCGAACTACCTTGCTATGCTGGAAGTTCGCGTACAGATCTCTTATTGGAGTCATCGAGACCCATGGTTTTAAAGGATACATCTTAAAGTTTGTAATACGCCTTGAGGACGTATAGGTGGGTGAGCATGTAATGCGGATGAAACAAACTGACCCAACTACAAAATTGCTCTTTAATAGGCCCATTGATCAGAGAAGAAGAAAAAGATCCAGGAAAAGGTTCCTTAATAACATGGAACAAAGGCGATGTCAGCTTGTTGATAATTAAGTCTAGTTGAGCCTAATCTAGGTGGAATTCAGGATACTGTTAAGTCTTTATTAATTCTAATATATTGTTTGTATTATTTATCAAAGGTTCTATATTTATAACACTAACAACTTAATTTAAAGTTTATTCATACTAATTCATCTTATACATAATTTATTTATACGAGCGTTACATTTAAATACCTGTCGCGAATTTATCTTCTGACTGCCTGTTTTCTACAAAAAGGTCCCGGTATATGCCCATACAGCTGTTAGAATAGAATGTCTTGAAGGATGTCGACCCTTGGCGAAAATACTGGAAGTTTACGGGCTGGTTTTTCATTTAACTTATTTCCGGAACTAATGGACCGGTTTTTATTATTTGGAATTTCTGCCAGCTAGTCGAAGAGTCGTAAAATCTAGAACATATTAGTGAATAAACAACAAGTTTACAGGTTTTTAATATGACTCATATTTTTACGTAACACTGCCACCCTTTTAAAAGACGGTTCCTACTGGGACCTTGTCGGGACTGGAACTGGAACGGTATGCTGGTATCGGCAACTGGACCCTCTTTTCCAATTGTATAAAAATGACAAGAGACGGTTTTCTCTCCGCACCAGTAACTATGCGGATTGCAACAGACTAACACCAGGACTTCGGTGTCTTTAAGGATCTCCTCCACCATATTTCGGATAACCCTCCAATCTAATTGGCGGCACCCCAACTTTGGCATGGCTAACTTTTGCACGTCGGACTCTAGTACGTGCTCTCTCAATTGAAGTAAGGCTTCCCATACATCTCGGTAAGTAGGTTGGTCACGGGCAGTGTCTTTTGTTACCAGGTAGAAAAGGTAACGTGATGCATCTTGGAGTTTCAAGGTTTTACCGGGAGCTGGCACTTGGCATTGAAGTTCTGCAACTTGAACAAACTTCCTTCGAAAGACGGATGACAACCCTAGTGCGTCTTTAATACTGGCCGGGATGGTAAGAGTCAGTGAGTAGTCATCGGGAAGCGCTAGTAGATATTGCCTTTCTTCAGTAGTAACACCATGTCTTATGTCTTGCTTTACCGGTACCTCCATAGGCACCCATGAATTCCTCAAACGTGAGGTCAGACACATCTTGGACTTGGTTTACTTCCACTTCTTCATCTACGTCGTGGTCACCTTCGAAAGACGCCAGCCGGTTATCGTGTACTATCACCGGCTTTCCCCTCGGAATCTTGCTTATTCGGTAAATGACATCATTGATCTTCTCCATAATGAGGTATGGACCTTCCCAAAACTGCTGCAACTTGGGAGAACAACCTTTTCGCTTTTTGTGATTATAGAGCCAGACTTTGTCGTACTTATTAAAACACCCCTGTTCGGCTTGCGTATCGTACCGTTTCTTCATTCGGTCACTAGCGATCTGAAGATGGGAACGGGCCAACTCGTGTATATGGTCCATTCTTCTTCGTAATTCGATCACATAATCTTCACCTGGTACATCTTCTCCAGGTCGACACCCAAACTTTAGATCACAAGGTAATCGCATCTCGTGTCCGAGTAGGACTCTGGCTGGTGTCTGGCCTGTCGATTCGTTAACAGCAGATCTGTAGGTCATTGTGAAGAACGGAAGATATTGGTCCCAGTCTCGCTGATGATCGGACACCAATTTGTCAAATACTTGCCAAATGTCCTACTCATCCGTTCTACCATACCATCCGATTGCGGATGATATGCTGTGGTTCTTGTTTTCTTCATGCCTAGTCTATCACATATTCCTTGAGATAGATCGCTTTCGAAGTTCCTGCCTTGGTCACTATGGATCTCCAAAAGCACTCCAAATTAGCTGATATATTCTTGGATCAAATAGTACATTTCTTACATCAGTCTTTTACGTCGTCAGAACTGTTCGTCCAATAAAACCATTCCCGAATTCGCTGAAGGGTCTTCTTTACACCAAAATGCCCTCCTGATGGACTGTCGTGTAACTGACAAAGTACTTCGGCTATTCTGCTCTTTGGGATCAACAACTATCTTCTCTTCTTTGAACCGTCATCATTTTCAAGGACTCGATTGAGCAAGCCATCTTCCATGATCAATGAGTCTCACAGGGTCCAATACGTCTTAACTACTGAGCATAGGTTTGATATTTCTTGCCAAGGTGGTCGACGGTTTTCCTCTTTCCATTTTCGAATTTTCTGTACAACTGGATCTCTCTCTTGTTCTTCCCTTATCTTGGTAGGCGTCCCGTCGTCGTTGACCATCGTTGTTCTTAGTACTGCTGCTTCCTTGGATTCCGTTTTGTTGCAGTGGGAACACTCCGCTGGGCATGGCCTTCTGGAAAGAGAATCAGCGTTTCTGTGGCTAATTCCGGCCCGGTGCGCAATCTTGAAATCGTATTCTTGGAGTCGTTCGATCCACCTGGCTATCTGACCCTCTGGATTCTTAAACTGCATCAACCACTTAAAGGCAGCATGATCGGTTCGGATTAAAAACTTTTTTCCATAGATGTATTGATAGAAGTGCTCTACTAATTTCACTACTGCCAGAAGTTCTCTTCTCGTGACGCAATAATTCCGCTTAGGTTTTGAGAGAACCTTACTAAAATATCCAAGGACTCTTTCCTGTCCTCCTTGAATCTGAGACAGCACTCCTCCAATTCCCACATTACTTGCATCTGTATCTAAGACGAACTCTCCTTCTGGCAAGGGATACCCTAAAATTGGTGCTATTATTAAATGCTTTTTTAAGGTCTCAAAGGCATATTGGCAGTCTGTATCCCAGCGGTATTATCTTCTCTTATCAGCGATATCTGCAAACTTCTTAATAAACCTCCTGTAATAAAAACATAGTCCAAGAAAACTTCTCACTTGATGTTTGTTAGTTGGTTCTGGCCATTTTTTGAAGACGAACCCGCCGAAGGAGTGAGTACATCGACTGAGGATGGACCTGCACACGCTGTCACCACCACCGACCTTCCCCTGTGTAGTGTTTTTTGTGCAGTGTTGCGATAATCAAGAACATTTCCTTATTTTTATATGTTTAAATACGTAAGTACTTTTGTTTTTTGATTTGTGTACTTTTTACTTTCTTAATAAATATTTCCTTTTTCCAGCCTCAGAGTCTCCAGAGCGGGGGGATGTCATCGAGTGCCATAGTGTGGGAACTAGTACACACTCCGATGCGCATCGCCCCGCCTCTAATTTTCTTATTGGCTGGTTAATCTGAAAATACCATATAAATAGTAAAACACTTATAAATATCGAGGATTTTCAAGACAGCCAGGTCAGTCCTTCTCGGGCCATTCTCGGGCTCCCCTAGAGAATAGCGCTTTAGAGGCTCCGCGTATTGTTTCCTAGATTTTGTGGCTGAGTTTCTTTTCAACTGTACCTGTTGTTTTATTTTAACCCTAGAAGTGGTTTATTTCACTTTGCCTTGTCTTTGTAAAGACAAGGTAACATCAAGAGAGCGCACTTTGTGGTTTTTAAGGGTTTTATACCCCTTAGTTTCCACAAAAACGCGACAATTACATTATTAAACTAGGGCTGATGAAACAATTTGTAAAGGCTCTAGAGCAGAATCGTCCTTGTAAGATTTGTCCAGCAAATTCTGTTGTCGTATTTGCGGAAAACGATTTGATGGAGCAAATCTGGTGGCATTTTGAATTCAACAGGTCCAAATTACCTTCTTCTTAACATGCCATACACCAGAGTGCGTAGGCGACTATCTCATTACTAGAATTCTGTTCTTGGCGGCGTGACACAGCTCACCTGTATTGTGTATTCCTATCCATTCTTTAATATTCCTTAACCAGGACAATTGTTTGTGGCCGGCTCCTCTCCTACCTTCGATCTTCCCTTGTAGGATTAACTGTGGTATTTCATATTTTGCTCCTCTCAATATGTGCCCAAGGTAACCAATCTTGCGTTTTTTAATTAATTCAAAGAGTTCTCTTTCCACGCCGGCTCTATTAAGGACGTCATCGTTTCGAACTCTATCCACCCAAGGTATGCGCATCATTCTTCTCAATGACCACATTTCAAATGCTTCAAGTTTGTTGATAGATGTTTTTTCAAAGTCCACGTTTCCATGCCATAAAGCAAGATGGACCATATGTAGCACTTGACCATTCTGTAGCGTATTTCGAAGTTTAGGTGTTGATTACATAGGAGCGGTCTGCATTTCACAAAAGCTTGTCTTGCCATTTGTATTCGGGTTTTTATCTCGTGTTGTGGATCCGATTGGTCATTGATTGTGGTGCCAAGGTATTTAAAAGTTTTCACGCGATTTATACGATTGTCACCTATGCATAATATCGGGTTTTCTGGAGGATTTCTGCTAATGACCATATATTTCGTTTTCAAAATGTTGATTTTGAGGCCATATTTTTTACCTATGCTATTCACCCTATCAAGTAATAACTGCTGATCTTCCAAATTATCAGTTATAATCACTGTGTCGTCCGCATAGCGTAGGTTGCTAATTGGTATGCCGTTCACCAAATTACCTAGAAACAGTAAAAAAATTTTCGGCGGCAAACTGGGTTTACCAGTGATATGGTTACACCTAATTACCTTAAAACGTATTGTCTTATATTATCCATAAATGATAACAAACAATAATTGTTAACTTCATTAACTTGGTACCTGAAACCTGGTAAGTGAAACCGATTGTTCATCATTATTTATAGATATAATAGAGTAGGTACCATACATTCTAAGGAGAAGACTTGCAATGATAATTGTTTTGCAGTTACTATAGGTGATTTATAAAAGTACTGCAAATTTAAAACGATCTACATATTTCAACTAACATTTAAATTATAGCCGATGGATTTTTTAATCCAGTCGACAAACCACCCAGAAAGGCTTGCCTTGAAGAAACGATAGACTTATCGACCAAAACTTTAGATTTCGTATGTCCAGCAATAACCCACGTCTCATCCAGGTATAGTCGGCACGTAATTTGGTGAGAAAATTTATGGGAACAAGAGCGAGTAAAATAAGTAGATATGTAATTTTAAATTAAATAAAAGTTTTTACTTTAGTTTACAAACCATTTATTAACACAACTGCTCATATGTTTTAAAACTTATCAGCACATCTTATCCCTGATAACTTGTTTATTGTAATCAGGAAAAAATAGATAATTTATTTTTTAATTATATACAGGGTATTCTATTAACAACTTTGGTTTGACACCTTGTGAGAGAAGACTTGGTACCTCAATAATTTAAAAATAGTTAAGAGGCCTAAAACTTGTATGAACATCGTATCTAGAAGGTATTTTATAATAACCTAACCTGTACTTTCGACTATTTTAAATTAAATACTTGGTACGTTTTTGTTCTATCATGAAGTGTGTTTGTACCCTATTTTCAAAGATATATAAGCAAAACGAAAATATCTACAATTACAATAAAAATAAAGGTTTCAACTAACACCTAGTTCGAAGTAAGTACTTACTAATCTACTCAGAATCACTAGTATCACTGGTATTTTCTAAATTTATAGTTATTTTGGATAATGCTGGTAAATATTTAACATAGTCATTTTCCACTGCGATTACTGTGACTTCTCTTCAAATTAACTGAAGAACAGTAGACGAAAATTTAGGAGCCACGTTTCTTCTTCTTATATTTCCTTCAAGTTAATTCCATATTAATTATATTGGGTTTAATGTACAATAGTAAGGCGGAAGGCTAAGCACGGTATGCCCATTACTGCAAATACAGTTATCCACAACATATTTCTTCTGGTGCTGTCTACTATAAACAACTTCCAACAATTGCGTTTTAACATAGAGTACATATCTTTCTCAAATAAAAATTCTTGAATTTGTAATTTGTTTCAAGTAATATTTGGAATTTTCTCATTAATTTTGAATGATGTGATACGTTGTTCATGACAATCACACTATATATAGGTAATCTCGGAAAACCATAATTCAAAAATTAAACTTTCCATATCCTCGTGATAATCTAGACACGTGTCTTTAATTTTTTTTGCAGATATTAATAATACATCATCGATCCATTTGTTTTCTCCAACGCAGTGTAAAATTATAATTCTCTGTCCTGTCATGAGTATCACACCAAGTCTCATCTAAATAAAGAACATTTCGTTTCATTTTTGATACTCAGTTATCTCTCTGATAGAATTGTTTGTTAAAGAAATAATTATTCTAGTACTTTCCATTAGTGGTTTGGCGCTTGTCTATAGTTTTTTACTTAAAATTATGGGTTTTAAGAAATCATCAAGGTGTTGCTGCTGAATATGAGAGAATGTCCTTCCGAACCAGTTCACTTCGAAGGTTTTCAATAGTTGGAAGAATATTAGCCGCATCCATTTTGTACCTATATTGTTCTGATTATAGGTTCCTTTGGGTGCAGTTCTATTTGTCTGAATTTGCACAATCCTTTCTCCTCTGTCTAGAAGATATTTCTCCTATAATCCTGTGGCAGGTTGCTTTGGGCACTCTGATAAACATATTTCTGCAATTGCTTCTCATTTAGATAATTTAGAACACAATACTTCATAAACATGTTTCAGCATATATTTGGGATCATCAGAGAGGTATTGAAAATGTCGCTTACATTTTACTACACAGCTTTGTAAAAATATTCTAATTGATTAGAGGGTTCCACTTGCCCTTAAGCTGAATTATTATCACACCACGGGTGCCACATTTTAAAAGTATCTTCGTAAAATTATAAAGTTTACTGTTCTTTTCTTTTACATATTTTACGTACTTCCGTTCTTTGTGAGTTTTATAAAAACTAACTTGTTTTTTTTTTCAAAAAAACATTGAACCTTTACATATATGGTTCCTGAGTTGAACTTTTTTATACTTTATTTCCATTATATTCATAGCTGAAAGTATATTAATATTTCTGTCACTCCTCTTTCCATACCAACAGAGAAAATTATTTGTCAAACTGAAGAAGCTATTTCTCATCTCCCTTCCGACCAAGCCGAAATTGCCAGACGAGATGTTGCCAGAATTCTCCGTACTTCCAAACCCCCACTGTCAAATATTAGTCTTTCAGAAAGACGTGCACTCAAAGAACTTTATAACAACCCTGACATTGTCATCCTTCCGGCCGACAAAGTCTCAACTCTTCTAATTATTTCGACAAAATGTTCGAAATTCTCAATTCCACAGAATACAAACGCGTCCCAAACGATCCCATCACATATATAGAAAAAACTAACAAATCCGTTATAAATAAGTCTACTCTACCTCCAGACATCAAAAAATCTCTTATACCCAGAGAAAAGTCATCTCAAATTCCAAAGACATACGGCCTTCCAAAAATCCATAAGCCCAATGTTCCTCTAAGGCCCATCGTCAGTGCATAAAAGTGCCCCCTCAGAAATTGACACATCTCGCTTTATCCTTACAACCATTAGCCGAAAAAGCTTCGTCTTTTGTCAAAAAAATCTTTTATTGATCTTCTGAAAAATATTTCTATCTCACCCTCAGATATACTAGTTAGTTTTGACATTGTTTCTTTGTTCACCAGCATTCCCATCGATGAAACCATTTCCATCTTGGGACTCTAAACATCAAATCCCACAAGACACACTATCTCTTATAAAACACTGCATTTCTAATACATACTTTTCATTCCAAAATCATTTCTATCGTCAAATCAATGGTGTCCCAATAGGATCTCCCCTCTCTCCCGTAATAGCTGATATTTTCATGGAACATTTCGAAACAGCAGTCCTGTCCTCATCAAATCTCAAACCCACCTGCTGGTTACGGTATGTTAATGACACTTTTGTCATTTGGCCTCATGGTAAGGACGCGAGTTATAGTCGTTGACCCCATAAGCCAATACCCTAAATCCGATGCGTCAGCACCTGAACTATGATCGACCTGAATGTAAAAGTGCAACTTATGAATTATTGTTTTATTTTCCAATGTGTAATGTATTTTATTTTATAAATTATAATTCAGTCTGATTTGAATCTTTGTACTGTGAAGTCCGATTTTAATATTGTAATAAAGTTCTCGCATTTGTAGAGTAAATAATTATTTTTTAAAAATCGTCCCTGAAGGGCAGAAACTATCAGTCGCGTTATATCTCTTCCTCTGCTATCTGAATGGAATACATCCTAGTATTCAGTTCACTATGGAAGTTGAGTCTGAAGCGTCTTTGCCATTCCTTGATGTCCTTATTCAGAAAAACTTACCTCACAGTTTTTCATATTCCGTGTACCGGAAACCCACTCATACAAACCGATATCTTAATGCCCAGTCACATCATCACCCCGCCCAACTCAATTCAGTGGTCAACACTCTCATTTCTCGTTCCATAAGACTTAGAAAACGGCTACCACAAAACCCAAATCAATAAGAGCATTCAAAAACATCTAAACCCCATTCCATCCAAAAAAGAAACCTTGCCGCCGGATCAACCCAAAATCTTTCTACCTTTTATTAAAGGTGTCACTGACAAGATCAGTAGACCTCTGCTTCCTCTAAACATCACAACCATCTTCACTACTCACTCCAAGTTGTCCAATCTCATCAGATCTGTAAAAGACTAAATCCCTAATGAAGACCATGGTGTCTACGAGATACATTGTTCCAGTTGCCCACGTACATACATCGGACAGACAAACCGACGAATCCATAACCGTATTTACGAACATTCTATATCAGTCAAACATTCCGATACTACTTCAGCCCAACATCATATTTAACCAGGCCACAAAACAGATTTCGAAAAAGCAAAAACCATCGCCCCCATCCGCTCCTTAAAATCAAGAATCATTCGTGAAGCTATCGAAATCGAAAAACGGCCTAACAGCTTAAATACGTGCGATGACGCAACACGACTGCCGGCAACATGGCGACCCCTGCTTCAGCCACCTCCCGCCCACACAGCTCAGGCCACGTCAGCGCATATCACTACGCGCATACAGTGAGTATCAAAGCAGCGACACAGGGTAAGACCGGTTGTCAATCGACACTCAAAGCGCGTTTTCACGGGTCGATTTGGGTTGAACGATTTGGATCGTTCGACCATAATTCGATCTGTGTCGAAAGCAAAAGGGTTTACACGACAGTCGATGAATGTTGAATTAATTGTAGTACCAAATGGCGTCACGTGAAATTCTGAATGTAGGTGTGTAATTAATTTGTTATGTAATTCGAGAAGAAATCGCCAAATCAAACAGAAAGAGAAATAAACGAAGGTGGTGGACCCTTACTGTGGATTTTAAAACGAAATATGAAAATCGACTTAATTTGCCCGAAAATGCGGTTTTTGTAGCTGATGATGTGTTTCCACTACCTACAAATATTTTAAAACCGTATTCAAGAATTGCTACCAATTTGTCTACAGTAGATTTAATCATTCGAGCTACATGTGTCTTACATAATTGGCTTTCGTACAACTGCTACAAATTATATTACTACAGGAACAGTGGATGTTGAAAATGTAGATACTAATAGTTTAGGATCGTGGAGAAGCTAGAAATTTAGGTGCAATTACAACACATATGGAAAATAACAACTATTCGAAGAAAGCCGCAGAAATCCGGGACACTTTTGCTGACTACTTTGTGGGTCCCGGTTCAGCACCGTGGCAAAATAAAATGATTTATTAAGGACTAGTACAACAAAATGTATGTAGTTTCAAAATAAAAAAAAATATCTACCCGATTGGCTTTTTCTGCCTCCCATCGTTACTGTTCTCAGAAAACTATCAGCATGTTTAAAGCAAATTAGAACCGGTACATTCGTCAGGCCCAGAACCATTCTTTAGTGATTTCAATACTTTGCTCAATTCACGATTGTATGTTGTTCTAATATTTTTGATTTTATTTTTCAAGTCATTTTCAGACATTTTGGGTTTCTTCATATGTTGTAGAATCGCTTGCAATGCTGCTCGCCTCGCTTGTAGATTGCGATAGAGCTCGGTTTGTGGATTCCATAATACATCATAGTTTTTATAAGCATCCAAAAATATTGCCATGTCTGCATCTGACCATTTTTCAGTCATTTTTTCCCAAAATTACAGCTTGTCGCACCAAAAACAACAACTTCATACACGGTAGAAGTACTATACTCAGCTTTCAGCACATTGTTTCTGTTCGAAGAGGTGTTTAGACATTCGATACCAGTCGTTCGACATCAATTCGGCCACAATCGCCCAACAAAAGTAGACAGTCTTTCTACTTCCGTCGAATCGACTCACTCCGCCGAACGGCCAAGTCGATTAATGGTTTATATTCTTTGCTTTCGATCTAAATCATTCAATCCAAATCGACCCGTGAAAACGCGCCTTGAGGAGTACGCAGATTGAGACCTCAGTACAGAGAAACAGTTCTTGTATTTATTATACAGAACACGATACTGGTACGTTTCGAATGGGGGGAGTAGGCAGATTGAGACCTCGAACTCGAACCGCATCACTCTTGATAATGGCTCCAAAATGGGAGCCGAAACGTCGAGCATTAAAATATAATTCTGAAAGAAATTTTTCAAACCATGATTCACAAATTGAACCCTCCATATCCTTATAATCTAGATTCACGTCTTTTAATTTTTTTGCAGATATTAATACATCGTCGATGCATTCAGTTTCTACACCGCAGTGTAAAATTATAATTGTCCTTTATTGGGCGGTACTAAATTGGAACACTTTTTGTTATTATTCGTCAAACTTTTTTTTACTCTGTCATGAGTACCTTATCAGGTCTCATCGAAATAAACAATATTTCGTTTAAAATAAAATTTTATACCTACCTACCCAAGTGTAAACCACTGGACGGTCGAAACGAAATTTTTTCGGATAAACTACTTTGGGTTTAGGTCGCTCAGGCAAATATTGTTATCTTCCAAAGAATGCATAAGTTTGCCGATACAAGATAACGCGTTGTGATTTGTCATAATACCGATATCGGATGTTTTCATCGGCTCTTGGTCCACGTGGACTGATCAATAATTCGATGATAACTTTAACTTGGCGACTGCCTATATTTTCAAACAATACCAGGCACATCTGACTGTAAATATCGATGAGAATATGAAAACTTTATATTATTATACAGCCCAGTCATTGATAATATTACAGTTAATAACTACTCCTGGTAGAGCACTTTTATTTTAATTTTTATTGTCTGCTTTTATTACAGATAAATATATTTTTACACAGTCTGACCGAAAAACGAGGCGACTATAATAAATCTTACGACCATTATTTTGCAAGATTTAATTTTCTTTAAATATTTCCTCCTCCACAAAATAATCTCATGTTGCTCTGCCTTTCTCGTCGATCTTTTCACTCATGTTTGTTTCTTAACTATTAAAAATTTTCATTCGCAATAAAACACAACATTTATTGAAATATTTATTATTATCTCATTATATATTTAAACAATTTACCTCGATAGAGGGAGGAAATGAGTAAACACTACTATAAATCCTACAACTTAGCGATATTTGGTTGATGTTTAAAGTGCGGCATTTCGGAACACAGAACAAAATATGAAATATTTGTACTGAATCGTTCTGTGCTATACTACAGCAAAGAACTAGCAGTTTTTTCTTGTAGTATTCAAAAATGCATTCTTACTTTTAAATTTAGTACTATACATACATGTTCTATTCTAAAAAAATTATTTCTCACAGTACAAAAACTTATGAATGAAATACTTATATAACATAATTGGTATTTCCACAAAACAGTAAGACAGCAACTAATGGGGTAAAGTTAACTGTCAAGCAATTATATAAAAAAATATTTATAACTCCAAATATTTGGTTTTTATGACTATATTCTTCTTTATGACTACATATGAAAACGCAACTTTATGTGTTAATATTTTTGCTGGATGATGGTTTAAAGCTTTTTATATAGAAACTGGACATAGTAATATGAATAGTAGCTGTGGAAACGTATCAACACCCCATGCACATGTAGTTGTGTTTCACAAATAACGATCTAAGTTGTTGCAAAAAGAGATGAACAAGCAAAATAATGGAGAGTAATATACAACTGTTTAGTTAAGAAGTTTCGACAAAGTCAAATCACTCTACTGTGAAGTCAGAATGATTAAAATTTGCTATTATCGGTTTCTAGTGGTGAAAAGAAAAATTCCAATACTCTATACGTACATATGACTGTGTACCAACCATACCTCTTGTTCAACATTGGAAAAAGCTTATGTCCTGATTAAGCAAAATATTGGAGTTAAATACAAAACTACTCAGTTAAGAAGAAATTCAGATAAATCAGAAGATCTATACCAGAAAAGAATAAAAAAACAATAGTTACTCACCCCTATACATAAGAACTAACCTACAGATAACATATTTCATATATAAATCGGAAGACTGAAAGCGCCAATGAATAATAAATTAAAAAACTATCTGCAGAAGTTGCAATGTACTCGTATTTAAGCCGCTTTCTGTTTTGATTTGAAAGACACAATTACTTCTATTTAAATATTGTTGAATGCTTTTAAAACTACCGAAACTGTGAGAAATTCTATCTTAATACACAAAACACTTACATTTAAGAGACGATAAACATGTCCCACTCCAAAATAAGTAAAACCATTCTTCAAAAACAAAGAAAAGAATATATGATATAATATAAAGCTGTATTAGAGCTCAGCTATCCAGGCACCCAATTTGCGTTTTAATAAAGAGCATTACACTTCAAAACAAAAAACAGTACACTTCAATTTGAAGTCACATCGATGCCGTTCTAATATATCAGAGTTTGATTTGTTGTAGTTTATGTTTTAATGACGATGAGATACTAATATTTCTGAATAATCTTGAATAATTTAATTTTAGATGCAAGAAATTTTGCAGTATGTAGTGCTTGGATCCTGGAGCTTATTACTTATAAAGTAACCCATCATACAAAAATAATAAGTAAGAAATCAAATATATGCAAAGACTTACATTTAATTAGTAGTCCAATAAAACAGACAACACTCCTGTAAATAGAGATTCTTTGTATGTATGTGACAGTTCTCTTACTTAAGAAAGCTTCTAAATAAGGAAAACGAAAATCTGTATAAAGAAAATTTAAAACAAAAAAAAAATATAAGTCTTTGCTGTAATGGACAAAAATATAATGTATATGGATTCATTTTAAGGTTATGTAATGAGTCAATGAAGCATAATGCCCATAAATCGAAATGGAATGTGTTACACAAATGATATTCATCATTGGAAATGGCATTCCGTTTGATATATTAGGCTTCCCCTCAGTAGTTGCGTTCAGAGTTGTTATGGACGCTGCAAAAGAAAAAACAGTAAGTTAGTATTTAATTTTAAATAAAAAATACAAATTGTTTAGTAACATTTCATAAATTGGCTCACTGACAGTAAATAGAAAACGCATTGTCATTTCCTTACTTAATGTACAACTGAAAATGGGTAGCAAGCAACTCATTTCTCGTGAGACTTGAGACTGACCGAATGAGAAACTGAACAGAGAATGCGAGAATGCTGTAGTAATAGAGTAGATATTATAAATGAGAAGATATAAATGAGGAAGTACAGGTAACGTAACGAAGCACAAACCTGCCATTACTCTATCCTCAGCAGATGGAGGTTTTATCATGTAGAAATCTCTAGTATCTAGAGAGTATCATCCGGTGTGGGTTGGATGGTATCTTCCTAAGATTCACATTCAATGGACACAAAGATCAACACAACAATCGAAGAAGCAAGTAAATCCCTCATCTGAAAAAGTGTTATGTGCTTTTATATAATACGGGAATATAAAAACAGATTGAAGTGTTTGAAATGTAGGCATATAAAAGAATATCCCTGGTCTCCTTGGACAGAACACAAAACCAATTTGATTATTTGCAGACAGAAGAGAAAAGTTAAAAATTCCTGAAAATAACGAGAGTAAAAGTTGAATTTTCTTCGTCATGCAAATAATAAACTTACATCTGGCCCGTGTCATGGACATAAACTTATCACATAAACATGGATTTTAAACTTATCTTTCATACCAAAGGACAACCTACTAGGAGACCCCCTAAATACCTCCTGTTTGAAATCTGTATATCCGTCCAAGAATCAGTACAGACAAATCTGCAGCAGATACAGAAAAACGGATAAAGGACTGCGAATCTACATTAAAAGATATATGGGAGAACATTATAAAACCGGAAGTATTTTCTCTGAAATTTGATAGAAATGGAACCAGGGGAGTTAAAACATATCCCGGGGCGGACATCGGTTCCGACCACAATCCTGTTGTTGGCAAAATTTCAATTATACTAAAGAAAATCAAATACAGAGAGAAGATAAAACCTAGCCTCAAAAAACTTAAAGATCCAATAGTACAGGCAGAAATAGAGAAACACTCAATGATACACCCAAAGAAAAGTTCAGTAAAGCACCCGCGGAAGCAGAAGAAACAATAGAAAGTATTTGGCACACCTTCAAAACAACAATCACAACTATACAAAGAGAACAACTACATCAGAAAAACAAAGAATACATGGATGACAGAAGACGTCCTAGAACTGATGGACATAAGGAGATCTTACAAAAATCGCAATGAAGAAAAATATAAAGAAACCCAGAGAATCATCCGAAGCAAAATTAGGAAAGTCAAGAAGAATATATGAGCAGCAAGTGTGAGGAACTAGGAGATTTACTAAAAAAACATGACACATTAACGTATACAAAACGATTAAGGAAGTCACAAATATGAAGAAAAAAATCACTACAACAACTTTAGTGGATGATAACAACGAAATAGTATGTAGTCCAGAAAATGTAGAAGATATGTGGGAAAAATACAGCGAAAATCTGTTTATTGACGAGAGAACAGAACCACAAATAAATATAGTACAAGAAACAATACTTGATATATTAACATCGGAAGTTACAAAAACAATCAATATGGCAAAGCCACGAAAAGCCTCAGGTCCAGATGAAATATTCGTAGAGATGATAAAGTTTATCAATGAAGAAAATCTTACAGACGTTAACAATATTATGAACAAAATATATACCACTGGAATCTTCCCAGAAGACTGGCTTAGATCGACATTTATAGCTATACCCAAGAAAAATAAAGCAAATAGATGCTCACAGCTCAGATTAATTAGCCTGATGAACCATTTTCTGAAAATTTTACTCAAAATTGCACATCAACGAATATACAGAGAATGCGAAAGAAACCTGAGCGACAATCAATTTTGATTTCGTATGGGGCTTGGTACAAGGGAGGCATTATTTGGCCTACAGATATTACTACAAAAATGTCGAGATCAGCGAAAAGACGTGTTTCTCTGTTTTATCGACTACGAAAAAGCGTTTGATCGAGTAAAACACACAGAACTCATAGAAACCCAAACACAACATGGTATAGACCATAACATTGTAGCACTTATTAAAAAACTATATTGGGATCAAATGGCGTCGATCAAAATAGACAATCGTCTGACAGCAGAATTGTCAATAAATAGAGGCTGGGCTTTGTCAGGGCTGTGTACTTTCTCCGCTGTTATTTAATATATATATTCCGAAAAGATCTTTCAAAATGTCCTCGAAAATATTGAAGGAATAAAAATCAACGGAGAATACGTAAACAACTTAAGATACGCAGACAACACCGTCATTATTGCAGAGAGTGCTGAGGGTTTACAACGACTTTTGAATGTTATAACCAGAGAGGGAGGTAGCTTGGGACTGAATATAAACACAAATAAAACTGACTGTTACACATGCACCAAATATCGACATTAATATTCGTATCTATAACAAACATATAGAACCAGTACAAAGATTCCAGTATCTTGGTTGCTGGATAACAAATGATCTTGACCACGAGGTCGAAATACGTGCTCGTATAGAATATGCTAGGTCCGCATTTCAACGAATGAAAAAATTCCTAATAATCCCTACGTTATCGTTGGATATCCGATACCAGTTTGTAAAAACGTTTATTTATTTCATATTACTATACGGAATGGAAACATGGACACTCGGAATTACAAGTATGAGGCGTATAGAAGACTTTGAGATGTGGGTTTTTCGAAGGATGCTGAAGATATCTCTGACAGAGCACGTGACCAACAACGAGGTGCTAAGAAGAATGGGTACTGAGAGAGAACTTTTAAATATTGTAAAAAACTGAAAAACGAGTTATCTAGGACATATTTACAGGAGAAAAATACAACTTCCTACGACTTATAATGGAAGGGAAAGTGGAAGGAAGATGAGGTAGAGGAAGAAGAAAATGCTAGTGGTTGATGAATGTAAGAAACTGGACAGGTATGGACACACATTCGATACTAAGAACAGCTCAAGATAGAGAGCAATTTGCTGTAGTTATAGCCAACCCTCAGTAATGGAGAAGGCACCTGAAGAAGATTTTCTCTAAATGTAGTTGAAAAAATTCCGTCATCGTTCCTTATTGAATTTATTGTGAAAATTATATAGAAACTTTTGATTATTTTACATTGTAAATAAAAAATAATATAAAAAATTAAACCAAAAAACATGTATTACCCACTTTGTTGTTATTTGTAAGTATGTACATGAAATGGTGCTCCTCCGATCGAGTCGACGAATCGTTTAGGTCTAGAAGAAGCGGACAGCTTTATGGGATGATTAGTGATTCCTTGTTAATAAAAACAGAACAACAAAATCACTAGTCTTCCACACAACACTGTCCAGTTAGTAACAGTCCAAAATCCACAGCAATCCATTTGTTAGTAGCTCCATTATTTACATTTATATAAGATATTAGAAGAGGTGTTAGGAAAGAGAGATTCGTGCAAAAAAAGTTTAAGTGTATCAGTAATTACAACAATTTTATAGATAAGATGTAAATTTTTAGATTAAGCAACAATAGTCTATAAACTTCAAATTTTGCAAAGTTTGTTTATTCAATATTCGAAGAAGATGGCATTGCATATCTGCCTCTGTCTCATTTATAACTTTTCTTTTTCACTGTTTGCATGGAACACTTCCTTCATCTGTACTATGGTTTATCCATGGCGTACATAAACATTTTACGGTAACACAACCTTCTAATTTATGTAGGTCTGATTGTATGCAACGTCCATGCTTCAACATGCAATAATGTGGAGAATACATGGTATCGTAATAGCATTTTTCTTAATTAATTGTAATGTTATATTATATATTTGTTAGTAACTTTTATAAATAAATTAATTAATTTTCAAGAGGATAGCTCCTGTTAGTTATATACATGTATATGGCATTGCATCTCTTTTTTTTCTCTGCGACTTTCATTAACCATTTGCTATGTCTTATATTATCATATTCTGTATATCACTTAAAATATCTGTAATTATAACATATTTTTCGTTAACGTCTACGTTTCATATATCTTTTAACTGGATATTTTTCATTATTTATAGACATGTGCCTATGATTTGATAGGGTTTTTGTTTATCATCAAATATTTCCTTACACCCATTCTATCACATTTTATTTGATTATTGATGGTAGGATGTGGGGTTACTTTTATCAAAATGTAAAAAAATATATATGCTCGCTCACTCATTTATGGCGATCATTTTTAATGGTTTAATATGAGGATGATTCACAAAAAATGGATATTTTTACACATGCAAGGTTCAAATATTAATACAAAAGAAATATAAAGTTGCAAAAATAGTGTTCTAAAGCTATTTTATTATAGCATTTTAATATTATTTACTATCTTCAATGGGAATTAACCACATCGAGGGTACATTATGTTAATATTTTGAAGTCACATATAAAATTAGAGTTTTAAAATGTTAATTTATATGAGATAGATATATGAGGTAGACCACAATTTCTTACCATGCTTTTCATCATTATAATAAATCACAGGTTATGATTTTACTGACATATATTTTTAAGTTAACGATAATTTCAAGTAAATGAATGAACTATCCTTCATTTTTTGGATTACCAAGTAACAAAACAAAATAATGTGTTTCATTTGTATTTTGAAACTATTTCCGAATTGGAAATCAAAACGCCAGAACGTATTTTCAACTGAAATTGAGGTTCAATTTCTATTAAAGATAGTAAATAATTACAAAAATAGATCATTAACGTTGTTACTTTTCTATACAAATGGTCTATATACCGCCGCTCACTTCAATTTAACGTTTTAGTAGCTTCAACAGTTAGTATTTTACAGAAAAGGGATGCATAGGATTCTATTGGTTGCAGTAAACAATAGATTGTCTGTGACCAAAAATAATAAAACTAAGTTTGGTCAAGGTACCAGACTGCTTTAGAACAATAACTTGTTGGAAAAAAATCTTGGTCAGATCATATCGACACCTGATACGAACAACATTGTAAATCCACTTACAATTTTTTTCGACTATGGCTTAAATGACATCTATTAAGAATAACCTTTATTTTGGTCTAACAACTTTTATCCTATTTGATGTAAATATAAAGTTATTTACCAAAATAACCTGATTTTAAGTGCAAATTTTTGATCACTCGGTGGAAAAAACGTTGTAACCAATGTTACAATATTAAAAATTTTATTATTGATGGTAATTTTTGAAAACTGAGAACAACATGTTCTCAGTTTTCAGTTCAATCTTTTTTCTGATCAATTATCGTTTATAAACCTAGAATACAAACCAAAATTGAGCACAAGTGTTACCAAATCCGGGAATAAAAATATACAAAATTTATGGGAACTACAAATACCTTTAGCATATAGTGGATTACTTTGTACAACAGCTTCAAAATATAAAGATCTTGTTGCTTTGTGATCTGGTCAAGCTATACCAGAGCAATATTGCAGTTTTTATTTAAAACTCCCCCACTCTCAACAAATACAATATTCGGATGATAACTCTGAATAAGAATTTGCTAGGGGTTAACTTTGCTTTTAAAATAAAATATTATAAACTGTTTTATAATTTGTAAATGTTCATTTTGTAACAAATAAATGTATGCTGAATAAATGTATGAATTCTTAGATACTTGTTTGAGTAAAAAATCACGTTTTAAGTAAAATCAATACAAAAATAATAATAATCTCTTTATTTTGATATCGACTTATTAGATACCATTTGTATGCAACTAATCCAAGGAACATACTTTGTTGAAATATCATTATATCCACTACTTACAATGATCTTCATGTAAAATTCTTAAACAACGTTACATTGTAATTGGACCTAAATCAGGAGCAATAATTTGAACAACAATGTAATACGTGAAAGTGAAAAAATGAGGAAGTTATAAAATATGGATTAAGAAAACTACAAACAATTTCTAAAATTTTCTTTAAATCGCTCTTCTCTAAACTAAGCGAAAGTTTACCATGTTTTTCAGATCAGGTGTCGATATACTTTTATAAAAGATATTCTTCAAAACTATGATTTGTTTAATATCTTGATTTGAAATATTTCGTATTTTTTATTTTAAATTAAGTTCTAAATTATTCACTTGTCACTAACCTTCTTGTTAGTTAAGGAATTTCTCTTGAAAATAGTCATATGTATTATATATTTAAATTGCTTAGTTATATTAGCACAAACAACAAAAACGAACATTAAAGAAACAAACACCATTTACTTATCACTGTGAGTGTTTGAGGACTAATTTTTTCCAATACCAAGGTTCGCACTGGAAATTAAAACTGGTTGAAAAATTTAATTTAAAAATATCGCATTACATATATATACAGTAGAATTATGATTAAAATATACATAACAAAGCTAGTAGTTAGCGATTTAATTATCAAACAAGCATCACAACCTAACTACTGAGTATGTAATATTTGTTTGTGTACAAGCATCATTCGATAAGTCTGATACCTAATTATGTCATGGATTTTGGATAAAATAACCTGCCAATTACCTTAGGCTGAAATTGATAAAAGTTTCATTTCATCCAATTTTATTTGGCAGATTCTCGGTAGTACAGACCGTAGATATGGATCTGTTGATTGAAGCAGACTAATGTTACAAATTATTGGTAGATGCTATGTATAATATTGGAAAAAACGTTCTTAATCTTCAAAATTCACAAATAAGCTGGTATGTTTCCGGTACAATACCAACTTCATTCATAAAAAATCCTTTGACTAGAAATGTACCTGTAGTTCAAGCGTGTTTTGAAACTAGGCTACAGGAATCTGCTAAACAAATTCTAACCGAAATTTCTCTTCTGCCCCTTATAACTTTATTTGGAATTCAAATTCTCTTAACATTGATCATTATAAGGCTTGCAGAGTACAGATTTTTTTATTATGTGTTAAATGTTCTGCACCTTAAGACAAAACTATTAAACTATACTTATTCTAAGATGTTTATGAATATGTTGCTGCTAAGGACTAAGTTGGACTTCTTTGAAATTAAGAGTAGTTTTGATCTTTTACATCCAATGAAGAAGCAGATTTTGATACATAGTTCAAAATACTACTGTTAACTGAGTTACAAAATAAGAGTCATTTCCTTCGGCGTACTGTCGTAAACAGACTAATTGGTAGATCGCTGTGTACAATCATATTATCTAATCTAATAGAACGTCATTTTGTGAATTGTTAAAAAATATTATTCTGAATTTTTATTCTGTTAGGACTTAAGAAGTTCGAATGATGCTTGTTTAAAAACTACCCAAAACAATACTATAGTACATAATATATCAAATTTGCTTAATTAATTCAACATTCATTACAACAATCTCTAAGAAAGAAGTAAGTAGGCAAAATGTACATTTTACATATCAATGGTTAAAAGTCAAAACCTCAATAAGTCAACATTTTAAATTTTTTAGAAGAGCGAAAACACTGTCGATATTTTGTTTGAGTATTGTGATAAGCAAAACGAAATTCGTTGAAATGTACACGTGCAGTTATGCCACCACCGCATTTTTTTCTGAAAATCTTTCTCTGAATTAAATTTTAATTTAAATAGGTAACGATAAATGATACAGTGCTTTTAGAGTTCTATTTTTAGAATCGCAAGCCGAAAATAAAAACGCACAGCACAATAATTATTACAGTCAATATCTGTATGACTATAATACAATTTGATTCAAATTTGAACATTGATTGTGTCACTTAGTCGTTTGATCAATTAGGTTTTGAAAAATGGAGCACATCTGGAGCATAAAAAAGAAAACGAGTTGTTTTGTCAATTGAAAAAAAAAATAGAAATTTTTGTAGAATTAAAGAAAGGTGTTTCTGCTGTCGCATTGAGAAAAAGTAAGATATTTCGAGAACAACAATCAATGAATTTAAGAAAAATGCTAAAGGAATTAAAAAGTATGATTCTCAAATGGAATCGTCGGATGGCTGGGTGAAACATCGTAAGAAAATGAAAAAAGCCACAAAAGTAATCACTCGACACGGCTCTGTATTTGTGGTTCGTTCAAAAAAGAAGCGAAGGTGTTCCTTTGTATGGACCAATTGTTGCCGAAAAAGCGTTGTTTTTCAACATGAAATTGAATAGCAATCCTTAATTCAAAGAAAGCAGCGGTTGGTTTTAAAAGTTCAAAACTCGCCACGGTATACGAGAACTGAAAATTGAAGGTGAAAATTGAGCGCCGAGGAAGGAGGAATATTCTATGCCAGAATACTGGAAAGCAAACAATTTAAAACACGCAGTGGACAATGCTGTGGATGCTTGGGCTGATGTTTCGGAAGTAATGCTGAAAAGAGCGTGGAATAAATTATGGCCTGAATCAACTCAAGATGAAAATGCCCCCGTGACAGCCGAGCGTGATGCGGTAACAAATGAAGTTATGGCTAAATCAACTGTTTTGTTTTCGTTGCCTAAAGATGACATAAACGAATGGTTAATTTGTGATGGGGGCGCAAACGGCTATTGACTGTTGACAGATAGTGATATCGTTGAAATGGTAATAGAGGCGGACGAAACTGATTCAGAAGCTGACACATACTCTGACGGTGGCTAAGTTGATGATGTTATTGCAACTGACAAGTTTTGTGTAAAGAAGCTAGAGAATCTGCATCTCACATACAACAATTCATCGAGTAGTATTCTCGGTAAGAAGAAACAAGTAAGGTAGATTTGATGATTTTACGTTGATTGATTGATGATATTGATGAAGTTCAGCCGTTGCAAAATGTGAAGTAAGAATAAAACAAAAATTTTGGAATATTTTGAATCAAATTGATTCGTCTGTACACACAAATCTCTCTTATATTGTCAAATAAAACATACAAATAAAAGTTATACTATGAATCTTTATTTTATTTTTTTTAGTGTTAACCGTCTTTTCGATTATCCGTCATACCCTTGGTCCGGTGCCGACCGATAATCGAGGTTCCACTGTACTTTGAAGAAAAAAATATGACAATACATTCGGAACAATATTTTTAACCCAAATTCTCATAAATCTAAAAATGACCAATTTTTGACTATGAAGTTTCGACATTTAAACGTCGATATATAGCTGATACTGGAGTTATAAATTAATGAGAACATATTAAGTTTCGAATAATAATTTAAAATTTTCAATGAAAATGTTTAATTTTTTCAATTAAACAGATATTGTTAGTTACCTTTGTTGGAGCAGATACTGTGCCATCTGTATCTGGTTGGGCATTCCACTGATGGTGATAATGCGATCATTGGAACCTGGAAGAGGTTCATCAATAGTAATATTGGCACCGGACTCCATGCGGATATTCCTGATTCTGACACCGCCTTTACCGATTATAGCACCAGCGAGCTAAAAAAAGATATTTATTAATAAAAATTTCGTTAGATATAAAAATAACTTTTGTAAACTATGTTCTAAGAGAACAGCTTTTAAATCTTTTGTTCTATTGTTGTATCTGATCAGTATAAATAAATATTTTATGTTTAATGTAATGTATTTTTTTGTTCCAAGGCCCACACAATTTATTGTTAAGGTGGGCACAAGAAGCTCTCAGTTCAACAAAAGGCGTGGTACAAAAAAATTTGGGAACCCCTGTACTAGACCTCGTAAATAATAATATAGGGTTTCCTGGCAGCATATTTTAATCTAGGAATAACCAAGAAGAGTTAAGAATAGCCGCATTGTGAAATAATCTATATGAGACCTGATATCTTTTTCTTGTCACTGTAACTGGTAGAATTGGATGCCTAGAAAGACTGAGAGTAATAATTGGATTGGTATTTCAGATCTTTGCAAAAACTGCAACCTGTTCCACGCAAGTTTTTAATATAAGCAGTAGTAATTTAGCAAACTCAGGAGTTGTGTATTGAATCGAAGACAGAAGAAAACAACTGTAAAAAGAATTACGTACATATAATTTGTAATAATTTCATCTTTATTTAAGCCAGCAGCGACAATTATAGAACCATCTTCCTTATCTCACACTCCAGTAAGATAATGTTACACAGTGATATTCAATGAGAAACTGAAAACTTAGCTGAGCTGAACATAACACAAAAAATAGAAAAATCTAGGGAATTCCATATCCCACTACACACATAGTCTTAAAGATTATCGCAAAGCATTCTACACGGTCAAATGGCACCACTTATGCTAGATACTAAAAGAAGTAGGCGTACCACATTTAATTTCGCTTATAACTTAACTATACAAACACACTACGGCCGTATACAACCGTTTTTGACACTCACACTAATTCCATCCAGAACAAGTATACAAGGATGTATACTGTCTCCACAATTATTAAATATATGTGGAAAGCATATTACGAGAAGAGCGCTTAAAGGATGGGAAAAGAGTATCTCAATGAATGGCCAAAAAATAAACAACCTATGTTTTGCAGATGACACCCCTTCTTGCAAATAGTCAGGAGTTAATCGATCTCATAAGAATGGTTGAAAACGAAACTCAAATATTGGGCCTGCAGTCAAACATATCAAAGACAAAGATCATGATGGTGGATAGACTACATAACAATCCTACACATAATCATGATTGACTGGTTTGAGGTTGTACGCTCATACTTAGATCTAGGAGTTTGATCACAAACACATGGTCACTACAAGAAGACATATAAAACATAAATGTGATCTTTGTTGGAGATCTTCCTCGTGATCTCTACCTTTCCTTGGATAATAAGTCTTTCCATGTTTTCTGTGTGCTCCATAATGTCCAAAGTATTTTAACTATTGGAGATCTAGATAGCCATTTGCTGACTTTTAGCTCCTTTGAAAATTGAAATATTTGTCCTGTGGTCGATGCACGAAATTCGTAACGTTCTTCTTCAACAGAACATTTCAGTGGCATCTATCTTTTTCTGCTTGTCGTAGGGCCCAGATTCACATCCGCATGTGAGTATTGAAATTTATTAAGATGTACTTTATTGCACAAAATAAGAAGGCTGTAGGATGGATTCTCGAACGTCTTTGTGATATAAAAGATGAAAATAATATTTTTCTTCTAAATAAAAGGAATGCACTAGGGTGAACACTTAAAAGATACTTTATTGCTTTCCGACCTTTTTTTAAGATCATCTCAGAATTCAATTAATCCATGATATTTAGGGTCATATTAGTGGTTTCAAGATGCAAATAAATCCATTTTCCAAAACAACGACTTTATTCATGTTGAGATACTCACAACTATTTCAGTTAGGGAAGAGTATAAGATTTATGAGAAAAGCGTGAAATGTCTTAATGAATGAAGATTCCAAGACTTCGAAGTTATCAACATAGCTTGGACATTTTTAGCATGCTATTTGATATGGATTGTCAATCAACAAACCGGCGTTTCTAAAATTGAGTTCTACAACGCACTGTCAAAATTAAAATTCCCAAAGCACTTCCTACACCTGCAAACAGGTGTTTTCTACTAGTCTTGTTTGATGTAAAAAATCAAAAATGAAGTGTATCACATAAAAATTTTTGTTTCATTTTTTTAGCTTGTCTAGATAATTTTTTTATATTTTTCTATGGTTCAGAAACCTGGACTTTAGCAAAAAGCAATGAAAACATGTTAGGATGTTTCGAAAGAAAAATACTGAGGCGAATCTATGGAGCAGTAAATGAAAATGGTGTCTGGAGAAGACGATACAACTTCGAACTCTATAGAATATACCAGGAACCAGATATCATAAAACACATTAAGATAGGACGTCTGAGGTGGGTAGGCCATGTAATGCGGATGGAGCAAACCGACCCAGCTAGAAAAACGCTCCTTGATAGACCTATTGGTCAAAGAAGAAGAGGAAGACTCGGAACAAGATTCCTAGATAACATAGACCAAGATATGAGAAATATGGAAATACGTGCTTGGCGGAGGAAGGCGCTGGATAGGGACGACTGGAAAATAATTATTGGGGAGGCTAGGACCCACACAGGGTTGTAAAGCCAAAATAATGATGATGATGTCTAGATAATTTATTTTATCTATCATCCCCAAAGGTTTCTCATGTCTGGTATATAACTATGTATTTTCCAATGATTTATTTAACTATATATCTATTAAGAAAATCACTTTTTTTGTTCTACTTACCTCTTTAGGAATGGTAACTTGGGTGCTATTTTTACCGGTAGAAGCACCTCCGCTACCAAATGGACTGGGAGAAGTATTGAGACCAGCTGGCGGGCTGAACTGGCCACCACCGCTCCAACCGTTACGGTCGAAGGCTCCTCCGCCAGAACCTAAAACATGAATAAAAACTTAAACTCAAAACTTAAATACTCAAACTATTTAAATGTAAGTGATGTTGGGGACCACTGCTGAGATTGTCACCATAATTACTTGTAATAAAATAGTTATTACAATTCTGGGTGGATTTTAATTTGACTGGAGTTATAAATGAATGTATAGAATAAGCAGCAATAGTTTACTAAACTTTTTTTTGTTACACAGATAGAACATGGTGTTCATTATGTAGAATATCACTGAAAATAAACTATATCATCTAAAATTTTAGTATGTTCTTTGTGGTGTGCTTGCCTTAAAATATTGTGGTAGATGTTTTACAGAGAAACTTATTTGCTGGAGCATGTCCAGCAGTAATCTGCCTAGGACTTGGTAACGTTTTTTTATGTCTATAACGTCTTGGTGGAACCGTTCTCTATGTTAATCACTTAAGCACCTAAATTTTCTTGTAAGAAGTTCAGATAAGCAATCAGAAGATGAATTTTTAGAGACATGCTACATCCTATTTCTCTGTAGGCAGTAAGTAATTCAGTGATAAGATCTTTGTAATTGTCAGCTTTGACATTGTGAAGAAAATTGAACAACAACTATTTTAAAAGCGGTCTCTTCTTCTCATAAGGATTCCTGTCCGTTCCAAACGTTGGCTCGATCATTCTGGTTATGATGACTTTGTTGGTTGCTATACATAATAGCTTTGTTGAGGTCTTTCTATAGCATGCTCTCAGGTTAGCAAGCTTTTCTTCGTCCTGGGAGCCCTTTTCCTTCAATTTTACCTTGCAAAATGCATTGGAGTAGCTCGTATCTGCCTTGATTTCTCATTATATGTCCCAAGTACTGCAGCTTACTGCCCTTCACGATGTTGACCAAATCCGTGGTTGTGTTCATCTTCCACAGTACTTCTTCATTTGTGACTTTGTCTGTCCATGGTATCTTCTGTATAACCATAATCTTAAATCATTAAATTCAGCCTGTGAAATTAGATGGGGTTTTGTGAAATATTCTGGTTCTTGAAATAGTGGATCTATTTCCCGTTCTAATTATATACATATCACCAGGTGGAACCTTGAAACTTTCAAGTTCTTCATCCACACTCAAAGTCTTTGGTGGTTTTGTATTCTTCAACTTTGGTCCTACCATCGGCTAGGCTATCGGTTCTCTTCATATAAAATTGTACTGCAAGGCACATTCGACGTTTTGTAATTTTTAACCACACTGTTAATAATGTTACATAAGTCATAAAACATGAGAGGCCCATGAATTACCCACTTCAACTCCTAAATAACGTTTGTAAGCTCTACATACAAGTGGGGCGATTATAAGTTTTTGCGTTTTGGAAGTATTTTTCTCTATAACTTATTTTCTTTTTTTTTTCCAAATTTTTTAGTTATAAAGACAAAAATTGGTGGCGCCCTTTTTCAGCAATTAAAATTATCATTTTTTTTTCTTTGTTCTGTTCGTTTAGTATTATTACTCGTTTAGCTCTAGTATCTACTATATTGTATTATTTTCTTTTCTTTCTCCCCTATTCTACATTAGTTTGTATACTAGTTGAACTGTGTAAAGATCCACTCCCACATCTCTTCTGACTCTGAGCAAAGTGGCCTAGTTCATTTTGTGTGCCTCAAACACTCCCACGTTTGTTTGCTACAGTACTTATATTTGGATCCGCTTTAATTGCATTATGAATATATTCTTCCTGTAAATAATATATGGTACGTTATGATTTATATTTCGTTTTCTTTTAAACAGTTCATTAACACTGAACTAGATGTTCTCTTCTTCTTCATGTGCCTTGTCCGTTCCGAACGTTGGCAATCAACATGGCTATTCTGACTTTATTTACGGCAGATCTGAATTGTTCAGCAGATAACAAGCCGAACCATTGCCGCAAGTTTTGGAGCCACGAGTGTCTTCTCCTCCCTGGACCCCTTCTGCTGTATATTTTCCCTTGAATGATCAGCTGTAGATATGATATATTTATTATGTCTCATAGCGTGACCCAAGTATTCCAACTTTCTTTTCTTTATACTTATTCCTACCTCTCTCTCTTTACCTATCGGGCGTAGTACCTCTTCGTTGGTCACGTGCTCAGTCCAGGATACACGTAATATACGTCGGTAAGCCCACATTTCGAAGGCCTCTACTTTTTTTCATCAATGTTGCGGTCATTGTCCACGCCTCCATTCCATATAACAAAACCAGGAATACATAACATTTCAGAAGTCGAATTTTGAGAGGTAGGGTGAGGCTTTTAGAGGTGAAAATTTGCTTCATGCTAGTGAACGATGCTCTTGCCTTTTCTACTTTTAAATATTTCCTTCGCTTGATCCCAATTTGAGTTAACTGTTGTTCCCAAGTAGATGTACGAATCCACGTGTTCAATTCGTTTATTGTCTAATATCAGTTGCTGTGGTGGTTGTTGGGTTTTGCTTACTAACATCCATTTGGTTTTTGTGATATTTAGTCTGAGTCCGTATTGTGCACTTGTTTTTTCTATCTTACTCATTAAGCAACTCAGTTCCTCCATGCTACTTGCTACAATCACAGTGTCATTAGCATACCTTATGTTATTAATTATTTCTCCATTTATCTTTATGCCTTCTGTGCTTTCCTCCAGCGCTGTCTTAAATACTTCTTCTGAGTATATATTAAAGAGAATAGGAGACAAGATACAGCCCTGTCGCACCCATTTCTTAATCTCAATTTTATTGGTCAATGTAGATCCTACTTTCACTTTAGCTGTTTGACCCCAATAAAGACTCGCTATTTTTCGAATGTCTCTGTAGTCGACTCCGATCTTATGGAGAACTTCAATTATCTTTTCGTGCTTTACGTTATCGAATGCTTTTGCGTAGTCTATAAAGCATATGTACACGTCTTTGTTCATATTTCTGCAGCGCTGGATGAGTACATGTAGACTAAAAAGTGCTTCTCTTGTTCCAAGAGAATTCCGAAACCCAAACTGCGAATCTCCAATGTTATCCTCGCATTTTTTGCTTATTCTGTTGTAAATAACCTTGGTGTATGCCTTCGAAATGTGGTTAATTAGACTTATCATCCGATGTTGATCACAAGACTTTGCTTTTGGTTTTTTTTTGTATGGCAACAAAAGTTGACTCTAGCCAGTCTTCAGGAAACTTCCCGCTGTTATAATGATAGATGTTCTCACTATTGATAATTGAAATGACATTTTGCAATTAATTGAAGTAATATAAATCACTTACACTTTCTTAAACTATCAATGGAAAGTCGTTAAAATAGGGTAATAAATACAAGACAACCATGAAAAACGAAAAGTCAAATTAGGTACATAAACAATTCCAAACAACGAAAATGTCATATTATTTACCCTACAAAAGCAGATTGTGCAAATGACTAAAATATTTACATTATTAATAATACCGGACGAGCTATGGTTCTACTAATTATGCTATAATTCCACTATTTGAAAGAGTGATTCATCGTTTAAAGGCGGAGAAGTGGAGAAAGACGTATGAAAATCTAGTGGCAATCTGTGGGTAGGAATTGGAATGGAGCTAATTCCAAAGTTGCCAAACGATTGAAAAATAATGTTTTAAAATATCGATTATTTTATAAATTTAAATATGTAACGAAACGGAACATATAAATAAAATTTATTTCATTAGAATTTGGTGCTTAATTTTTACTATTGAAAAATCATGTTTTTGGTATTTTTATGACGGTAATAATCGCTGCGTGGCAGAATACAGGTTTTGTATAACCATAATTACTAAAACAAAAAAATCACTCTTCCAAATAGTGGAATTATAGTTTAGTAAAAATATAATTTTTCTGAATCCGTAAATGTGTGTGGGAATATGTGGATACGCAATTTTTATTGTGTAGTTGTATACTTTGTAAGAGCCTTACTAAATTTTCATAAACCAATAGCGAAATGTTTTATATGAATGTTTTATATGAACAAAATCAATTTTTTTAAGACCAAACCTGATTTTTTTTCAGTAAAGTTGGTTAAATTTATGAGCACAAGAAATATCAATGAAAATTCACAAATCCCCATCTATATTATTAAACTATGGTAGCAGACACTTTTTAATTGGCATTTGACTTTCTCCAAAAAGGTGGCCCTACGAATGTATCATGACTCACCCTGTATGGTGACTTGACAATTCAGCAAAATGCAAAATAGATGCATCATTCAATAAACTTAATATGTATGTACATAATTGATGGATTTCTGAAAGTATGTGTGTAAATATCCTCTATTCGATAATCATTTAATCCGGCGTATTTAATAACCCGGCATGATTTAAATCTCGAACGTGTCGGATTAAAGAAAGTTTACTGTGGTTTGTACCATAGCTAACCAAGTATTTGAAAATACCGGGTGTCTGATCAAGCTAGATTATTAATCAATAGTGCACACTCGCCTTCTACTCAATTGATAGATGCAGGTGGTCCTTTATAAAAGATTGCATTGAAAATATATACAAGGTAAACCAAGCGGATATTCTTTTAATCGAGATTTCATGTTTTTTAGTGGAACTGTTTTTAGATAAAAACCAAAACGTCAAACTCATTCTTTTGCTCATATTTTTCAGAAGAAAAAAAATATGTTAAATTCAAATCGGATAATTAAAAACGTTATTGCAAAATGAATAACAAAATAGCTGTTTTTGAATATTGTTAATAACTTTTTATTATTTATGTATTAAAATTTTGTTTAAATGTAACTGAATATCGTTTTTGATATGTATGCAAAAGATAGGCCCGATCGGTTGAATAGTTTTGCAAAATTGAATGTGTTTATAAAATTTAAGGCGAAAAAAGGCCTATTTTGACTAAAAGACGAAAACAGCCTCGATTGGTCTAATATTAAAATAAAACATCTTGGTCAAAAGTTCATAATTTTAAACAGTGTAGTTATAGAGAAAATACTTCATTTAATCAATAATCTTCTACGTCGAGGGACCATAATAAAATAGGATTTATATTTTGGTAGAAGAAAAGGAACGAAAAAAATCCTGTTTGCAATGTTAAATGACAATGAAACATTAAGTATGTAGTGAGTAATAAGATGTTGGCGAAGGAATATTTGATGGTGTAATAAATATTCTTTATTTCTGATCGTTTTTTGAAATTTAAGTAATAAGGTGTTATTCACTTACCTCCTCTTGAGCCAAAGGCAGATCCTCCAAAGCCACTGTCTCTTCCACCTCCAAAACCACTGTCTCTTCCAACGAATCGTCCGCCTCCCAAGCTGTCGCGGTTACCCAAACTAAAAGATGTTAAAAAACTATATGAAATGACACGAAATGCATACAATACAAGTGTTAAAATACTTGGCGGTGAAAGTATAAATGTCAAATTTGATTAAATTATTAACTGAACAATCAATAAAATTAATAGCTACAAAAAATTTGTGTTTTGGTAGATTTTACAATATACAGTAGACTCCCTCTATAACGAGAATTGAAATGGCAGACTAATTACTTGGTTATAAGCCAATCTCGTTATATCAAACAACAATAATACTGTTCTGAAGCTATTTTCTTGTGGCATTTTAAATTATTTACTATTTAACTGGGAATAAGCCACAATTAAAGATAAAAATACGTTTATTGACGTTTCAATTTCCACTTCGGAAATCGTTCTCAAAATACAAACAGTAAATTAAACAAAGTTTGTTTTTTGTTACATAGTGAAAAATTCTTCTAATAATTTAATTTTATCTGACTCATTTATATTGACAATTCAGACATACATTATGCATTTACAAAAAAAAATTAAACAGCCCTTTTTGTCCAAAATAAAACTGTATTTTTTCCAAAATATTAAATTAAAATTTGTTTAGTTTTACTCATCAATAGAAATCCATGTATATTGGTGAAATCTATTGGATAATCAAAATCAAAACGTAAATGTATTGTTTTATGTTAGTTCTTAGCTTTTAATTTTAGCTCTTTTCTCTCGTTTGCTTTAATTCTTCAGTTTTACTTTGTACTTTGTAAAGAATATGAGAGCTTCTGTGTATTAAATTTAACCAGGAACAAAATGTGGAGCTACTTACTACACTGTTCAGGGACCTAAAAAGGATCCTGAATGGATTAGCTATATTTTGGTAATTAGTGAGAGGGTTTCACTATCAGCAAAGGAATCAAACAAGGATGCTGCGTGTCTCCTACTTTGTTTAAGATCTACTCGGAGCAAGCGATGAAGACATGGAAGAGAAAATGCAGAAACATCGGAATTCCTCTAAACGACGCAATATTGTACACATTGAGTTTTGCAGATGACCAGATAGTGATGACCCAAGACTATGAAGAATGACCCATAAACTTATCGAAGAATACGAATTATGGGGGCTAGAAGTAAATATCAAGAAAACTGAATACATGTGTATTGCGGGAATTCAACAAAATCTATTCTTGGAAGAAATACAGCGAGAAATAAATCACTGTCAAAAATACAAATATTTAGGCATGCAAATAACCAACGATGGCAAATTAGATGAAGAAATTAAACATGGAAATAACCAGGGAAAACAAGCCATTAGGCAATTAAACAGTGTACTATGAGACAATGGAAATGAGTTATGGCCACTGAAAGGAAAAAACTTAAAAGCATTAGAAGTAACAGAAATGAACTTCTGACGACCACAAGATGTTGACTCATCTTTTAATCGTTGACCAATCCACTTTTACCAATCTCCACCACTACATCAATCTCCAGCACCACCAATCTCCCTAAGGCTGTTAAAAGAGCTTCAATAAGAGTTTTTATTTCGTAGCTACGATCAAAAGTATCCTTAATATTGCGGCCCAAATAGCATATTTTTTTGTATATAGTTTTAACATGCTTCTCAAAATTATTTTTAAAATGTTTTAATATGTACTATGACCAACTTGCACAGTTTTCTTTTCAGCTTTGCAGTGTATCTGGAAAACCATCACGAAACCACATCCGCTATTTTATGTCGTTAGATAACAGAAAAATATTTACCTGCCGCCTCCGAATGCGTCACGACCACCACCGCCTCCTCCTCCTCTGTTGCCACCGAATCGGCCACCATCTCTGTTGCCGCCACCTCTGGGTCCGTCGTTTCCTCTGCGGTTATTGCCGAAACCTCCGCCTTGGTTGTTACCTCCCCATCCACCATATTGTTCGGGGTCTACTTCTTCGTAGTTAAATCGTCGGGGATCATACGGGTTAACTGCTCCTCTGATGGGACTCTAAATAGTAAATTAATAATCAATATTATAAACAAACATAAAGTCGAATATGCTAATAATCAAAATTTCAGTTTTTGTAGCTGGTGTAATAAAGAAAATGAAAGAATAAACAAGAAAATGACCATAAAGTTCGTTTATAGTCGGATAGAAAAAAACTAAAAACTGCGGGGTATGGGCTAGTGATGGGCAGACGTGGTTCGTTTCGGTGACCCGGGTCTTCCAGGTCATTAATTAAAATGACCCGTTCATAAAGATCCGTTCATATGAACGACTAATTAAATTTGTTGTGTAAAGGTCAAGTGTGTAGAGTTTAATATTGATATGTTTATGAATCTTTCTGAGAGCGTATGAATTAATGATAATGCAGGACCCGTTCATAGAGATTCCTTCATTAGAACGACTTTAATTATGTTGTTTACGTGTAACGTTAAGTAAAATTACAAATTCCATATTGTTATGTTTATGAATGAATGATAATGCAACAATTAATATGGATTTTATTTCCTACAAATTTATAAACAGAACAGAATACGGGACTATTGACTCGACAATTCGAATATATATAATTTTACAGTTTTGCAGCGTAAGGGTTTCGTAGTTCTGGGAAACTGAAATCAGCGTATAAACGATCCTTTGCGTTTCGCGGTTCATGCATTAATTTGACCGAGCAACGTGTCGCGATCACACAGGTTTTTCGTAAACACTAGCCAGCCTCCTTCATAGGCATGATGCATAGAATCTCAGAATGTGATTGTATCAATCACGGGTTTTCGAAAAGATCATATCTTTGTGAACGGTTCATTCATGACCTTCTCATCACTAGTGTGGGCAAGCTTAGATAATAAATGTGAAAAAAAGTAAGATGATACTTAAGAACATTCTAATGAAAGTAGTTGGGATGACGAACTATAACAAAACATAATGAATTGGGATAATTAGCAAAAAAAAATAAGAAGACAAAGAGTTTAAGAGGAACTAAAATATAGGATATATCAAAAAATATAACCATATATATCACAAAAACATGCTAAAAACCGGGGAAGCCAGGAAAAAGAAAATGTTTAAAAACATCTGAAATGATCAAATGAGAGAAATATCAATAGAAATATATTAAAAAAAAATCAGATATGAACAATCGATCAATGGATGAAAAAGAAAAAACGTTATTGTAGGACTCTAGGAGTGGAAGCATAGCTTTCTTATCATCTACGCATGGAGCTATGGTTTTTATTTTATTAGATTGATTTTATTTAACTTTCCACGAGGAAATTAAGTTCCTGTAGCTGGCTGTATACCATATATCACCAAAAAATTTTTGTTTAAAATCCTTTATAAAAGGTATATAAAAATGCCCCAAACGGGCTATCACAAACACATTGCAAAACGTTTTCGGATTAAACAATCCATCATCAGTGCAAACCTGAAAGTATATAACCACTTTAATTAAAAAGAACGTTAAATTAAAATGTTGCCAAAGGTTAGAGCAAAATGTGGTTAATACTTACGGTTGTACATGCTAGTAGCCACCAAAATATATGGGTAAAAAACCCTTTAAATATCTTAAATGTGTAGTTATTTTACATTATTAGTATTTATAATTTGTGATGTTTAAGTTACCGTTGGATAGGTAACATGGCGGCGTATGACTCTACATGAGTAAAATGGTCCTGAGACGAAGTGTCTACGAGGACCTGTTGATAACAACTGATCAAAATGACATTGTTGACATGTTAGGACGGATGTTGTGTCAGAGCAGTCAGTGTAACTTACGGTAGTTGTCTAAAAATGACAGATGTCAGCCTTATTTAAAATTGAAAAAGTTAAAATTATAACAATGTAACAGTATCAACCATCAATATTGTAATCTGTATTGTAAATTAATCAAATAGCTATATTTAACATTTAACATTGAAAATTGGTTTTTTAAAAATTAATGTGGGTCAAATGGAATTTATGAAATTTTGTAGGATTGATAGGCAACCAACTATACATGTGTAAGGATCTATTTATTTTAAGCTAAAGATTTTGTCAAAAGATCCTGTATGTTATGAGACATTTGGTACCTAGAAAATGGTAAAAAGGCACATGTGGGAAGATGTGTCCTAAAAGATTTATGATTGAGTATTGATGTAGTAGGTGAAGGTGTGTTTAGATATGTTGTTGAGCTGATATGTAAAAATGATAAGAATGTGATCATAATGTGGTGTTCGTGTAGTACTCAACTTAATTTTTTTTTCTTGAGTTATAACTTGAGCAATGTAGGAACAATATCACACCTAACCATCTTTCAGCCATCAATTTTCTGTCAGTCTGGCACACTTGCCCACACACATAAACAACCTACCATCTTTACTTTACACACATAACCAGTAATTCATGTTCACGTACTTAAAACTTAAAATTTTTTATCTTTATTAGGCACCAAATGTAGTTTTTTGACATAGAGGGCCTTCCATACTTAAGTTTTAAGTTGAGTACTACACGAACACCACATTATGATTACATTCTTATCATATTTACATTTCAGCTCAACAATATATCTAAACACACCTCCACCTACTACATCAATACTCAATAATAAATCTTTTAGGACCCATCTTCTCACATGTGCCTTTTTACCATTTTCTAGGTACCAAATGTCTCACAACATACAGGGCCTTTTGACAAAATCTTTAGCTTAAAATAAATAGATCCTTACACATGTATAGTTGGTTGCCTATCAATCCTACAAAATTTCATAAATTCCATTTTACCCACTTAATTATTAAAAAACCAATTTTCAATGTTTCAAATATAGCTATTTGATTAATTTACAATACAGATTACAATATTGATGGTTGATACTGTTACATTATTATAATTTTAACTTTTTCAATTTTAAATAAGGCTGACATCTGTCATTTTTAGACAACTACCGTAAGTTACACTGACTGCTCTGACACAACATCCGTCCTAACATGTCAACAATGTCATTTTGATCAGTTGTTATCAACATGTCCTCGTAGACACTTCGTCTCAGGACCATTTTACTCATGTAGAGTCATACGCCGCCATGTTACCTATCCAACGGTAACTTAAACATCACAAATTATAAATACTAATAATGTAAAACAACTACAAATTTAAGATATTTAAAGGGTTTTTACCCATATATTTTGGTGGCTACTAGCATGTACAACCGTAAGTATTAACCACATTTTGCTCTAACCTTTGTCAACATTTTAACGTTCTTTTTAATTAAAGTGGTTATATACTTTCAGATTTGCACTGATGATGGATTGTTTAATCCGAAAACGTTTTGCAATGTGTTTGTGATAGCCCGTTTGGGGCATTTTTATATACCTTTTATAAAGGATTTTAAACAAAATTTTTTTTAATTAAACTTTATTTAATTAATTTTATTAAAAATCACGCATGAGATTGAGTTTACTACTCCATGTAGTGTATAGTCTAGTTTTTTCGTACCTGACCATGATCCACCAGTTCATCCGTAAACAGCGATAAGAAAGCTTAGCTTAAAAAATATGTTGTGTGAAGGAGTATAATAAACATTTGAAGCTAGTGTCATTTGATAACGAAAAATATAAGATTATTTTTTAGTTTATTTTTAAATATCCACTAAAAGGACAAATAATAATGTTTCAAAAAGAATAACTTTCCCGTTACTCGTTAAACTGGTTACTGACCAGATTAGAACAGTATTTCCATAAAATACACTACTACAGTTCTATTTAAAAAGTCTTACGATATTCCTTGGACCATATCACATTCGACACTTTTAAGTGTACATAAAATAACATACGTTAATGTATAAAAACGTTTTCTTACCTCCTTGATTAGCGTTAAAATTTCCCTGATTGTATCGATGCATTTTGCGGGCTCCCCAATGATTTGAATTACTCTGTCGGTACTTTGGGGGGCAACATTTGGGTAAATCTTTACGCGGGCACCAGTTTTCTGTAACAAAAAAAATAAGTGTTAGTTTTTTTTAGAAGAAAGTTTAGTTTACTTTAGAAAAAAAATTCGGATATTTGTATGCCGCATAAGCTTTACTTTTGTATGTAAACAAATTATTTTATAATTTTATATACAAAAACGAAAACTCAATTTGTAAGTATGCTTAATACATTTGGGAAAACACGTGACTCAGTACTCTGAATGCAAGTGCATTGGAATTGTTGGGTGAATCAATATCCATCACAGTAATTCTGTTTTAAGGAGTTACATAAGTCTTGAAGAAGAAAAAAACAACTTTTTCAAATAATTGTATAAAAACCAAAAATATTTTGTCAAAAAAAAAATGTAAAATATTGAAAATCGTCGCTTTTTCCTGCAGTTTTCTCGTCCAGACTTTTTACGGTAGGCAAAATGTTTCGTTGTACGTTTATCTGCATTCAAAAATTCGAAAATTTTCTTATAGGTTATGCATTTCGCTCGTGGTTGAACGAAGGAATTGGGAAAAAAGTTCAACCTTTAGTTGGACCAAAAATCCCAAGTTTTAAATTTTCGTCTCATATTTTTCAGCATTTCGCCGATTCTCATAGTTTTGAATTTATTTTTTATATTAAACAAAAACGAGTCGATCGATTGAAAATCCCTTCGTTCAATCGCGAAACAATAGCATAAGATGAATTGTGCAAAGTTTTAGCAAAATCATTCAATTGTTTCTCGAGAAATCGTACCTACAGCATGGAAAAACAAAGTTTCGAGAAAAAAACCTTTCAAAGTTTTAAACTCTTGTAATATTGCTCGGATGTACTGCAAATTTGGAGTAAATGAGGAGCTTTTTTACAAAACTGCATAAATCCATTTCCGGCTAAAATACATTTTTTGTTGAATTTCGAGAGTTTGGTCTGCCTTAGATCTTGTGTATAAGTTTCATGTGTCCAAAGGCAATATTACCCATTTAACATGAGCCTACAAATCACGTTTCTTCCACAAAACTTAATTAATCCACTCAAAAACCTTTACTCCATGTTCAGTCTTTATTTATACAAAACTTAACATCTCCTTCTTTAGCTAACCATTAAAATTAGTTTTTATTTTACAAAACTGCACAAATCCTCCGACCCTCAGAACCATGCCTCTACTATTTTTGTTTGATTTTAAAAGCATCCTCTAGAGTCAGATGTTGTTTCGTGAAACAAAATATAATATTCGTTAGTTCTAAAATTACTCACGGGTCGCACTGACAGTGTGTAGCGTAGCCACACTGTATGAGATTATCAGTAGTTTTCCGTTCGATGAGAGTGCATGTTGTGAATTCGTTGTATGTCGACGTTGTTTCTGTGTTTTGCGTGTTATTTTGAGATCGATACCGTTGCTAATTTATCGGTGGGATCTAAAAAAGACGATCCATCAAAACAAGTGAGAGAGGGCGTTCAAAAATTATGAAGTACAACGATAGTGATCCTCATTTAGTGTTTCTAAAACAGAAGACCAGACCATGTGCCCATAATTCGAAAAATCTTCGTTGCGCTACGGTATCCTACGATGATATAAAAATTAATCGAAAAGCAGTCTACATGGCAGAGGGTAAGGAGAAACGAGATCTTGTTTTGATGAGATATATCTCTGCTTTCGAGCCCCAAAGAAGAAGGGGAAGTGGTGCGCCCGTCTTTGTAACTCGCACAAGAACGGTTTCTGTGAAATTTTTTCTTAATAGTCAAAAAGAGAAACGCATGATTCCTGTCTGTAAAAAGTTTTTTGCTTTCTCAATGGGTGTACCTGCCTCTCGACTACTGCAAATTGGAAAGGTCGTCAATCAAGGTCTGCTGCCCAAAGAAAATAGAGGTGGTTATCGACGAGAATCTTTTTTCAGAGCCAAAAAGGAAGCAGTCCCCGTCAATTTCTTGGTAAACTAAATTGTGTCGAATCTCATTATGGAAGAGGAAAAAGTAAGAGAGTTTACCTTTCAGCAGAGTTAAGTGTAAATAAGTTATATAAAATGTTTAAAGATGCTTACACTGCCGATTTGCACGTGAGCTATTAATGTTTTCACGGTATTTTTGTAACCGATTTTAACATGATTTTCCTCTCCAGCTACAGACGCATGCGCTACGTGCACTCGTCTTAAATATCTTATTCAACAAAACGCTCGCGGCTCAGTTGAAAGAATTAATCCAATGACCGAACTTCGTATTCACAAGCTGAGAGCGGATGCGTTTTACAAACTAACGAAGGAAGTTCCCAATGATACTTATAGTTTTGTTTTTGATTTGCAACAAGTGCATCCACTCCCTAAAACTCCAGTCGGCGATGCCTTTTATTGCCGACAAATTGCATTCTATGCATTTTGCTGTGTACCTATTGACTCAAAGGCACCAACATTTTATACGTGGAATGAAACGCAGGGAAGAAGAGGAGCAAATGAAATCGGATCTGCACTCATCCATCACTTAAGACGCCAAGATCTTTCGTCCTTTTCGGCAGTATCGTTGTTTTGTGATGGTTGCGCTGGCCAAAATAAAAATGCTCATATTGTTCATGTTTTGTGCCATTGGCTTAAAAATGAGGCTCCAGAGAACGTACAGAAAATTCAAGTAACCTTTCCGACTCGTGGCCACAGTTTTCTTATAGCTGATCGAGCTTTTGGCCGTGTGGAGAAGCGCTTGAAAAAAACTGATACAATCATCTCGAGCGAAGAGTATGCTTCTATTTACGAGGAGTTTGGCTCTGCACAGAAACTTGGACAAGACTGGGTGGTATACGATATCAAAAGTCTCGAAATGATTTATCAAAAAATAAAAGGAATCAGCCAAACCAAACGCCTAATTGTTAAGAAAATCAAAACAAGGGACACACATATTTCAACCAAAATAAAATGCTGCGCCAACTACAGGTTCGATAGTGAAACAGAAACTTTTAGAAGCATTGTAAAAAAAAATAAAAATGATTTTCTTCAGGCTCTTTCCCAAATCCCACTATCTCATTCCGTGACTGAAGAGAAAAAAAAAGACGTCCTTCATTTATTGCAAACCCACTTTGGACAAAATTGGAAAGAGATCCCTGATCTTCATTGGTACATTAATGCTCTTCAACACAAAGTTACTTGTAATCCAGATCCAGAAACCCACAACTACCATGATGGCGAGTGTGATTGCTTGGAGGATGAGCCAAAATGTTCACATCTAAATTTTTGATACTCCTCATTTTTGTTTTTTTTTTGTTCTAGTATGTACCGTTTAATATTTTTTATTTCAAAGATATTGTTAATTTGACAAAAGTTAATATCTCTCATCTTTTTTTACAAAACGCGATATCTCCAAGACAGACATGGCGATATTTTGTTAATGCAAATCAATAAAAATAATCTTAATTAACGTTTGATTTCTCTAAATCTAACCTCAATTGATTACGTTCTCTGAAATTTCGAAAATTTTAGTACAACAGCTGCAGTACGTTTTTACGTCTCCTGAAAATTTTTAAAAAGTGGATTTATGCAGTTTTGTAAAAAAGCTCCTCAAATGTTCTTGAAGTACTATACTTTTATATGAAATAATTGGTCTTTTTTTTTAATATGTACTTTTAAATAAGACCTAAATACACGATTCGGAGAACAACGGGAATACACTTGTACGGGTTACAAATACATCAAAGATTGATGAAAGAGCTGGAGTAGGGGTAACAGCCAGAAGCGCTTCAACTATTTTCGGGCAGAAATACATCCGTATGTCTTGGGTACTAAAGTATACACGACATACCCAAGAGTAACTAATTGATATCCTTAGGATTCGAGTGTACATTCTTTCCGATAGCGCTTTATAGTGCTTGAAGTGGCATACATAACATGGCATACTTTATGTGAGTGTCAGGTCATAAAGGATCAGACGACTCGAAACATACAGAAAACTATTTTTCATAGGCTCTGAAACCATTTATTGACTAATCAAAATTCCTGAATAATAATAGCTTGGAAAATAGGTAAATAGTATTGAATAAGTTAAGGAACCTATTTATAGTGTTTTTGTACCATTAAAATAATTAAAATCTTGTACTTTGTAAGCGCTTGCCTTAAAAAATAACAAACATTTGCACAATGTTCGAGTGGGCACGTTTTCACGATTACCACTTTATTTTATCCTGAACGTTCCCCGAGGATGAAAAACCGGGATAATTTTAAAGAAAAATCAACTTTTACGGTTTGTGGAACAAGCTGTCAGCTAAACGAAATATAAAAACTTTTTAGGTACTTAATTTGGCCGTTCATTGCTTAAATGAGGCACATTTTAAAAAAAATATTCTCTGAAAAGTCGGCGTGAGATGAATTTTGGCCGATTTTAATGGGAAAGTTAAAGCTGAAGGTTTACGAACAAATATAACGTTGGATAAAAACCGCACATATTCGTATTTAAAACTTGAGCAAAATTAACATTGTGTAATTTTGATTTTTGAACACATCTCTAATTTATTTCTTATTCTTTATGAAACTTTAACGAAATTAGTATTAAGGAATTCAATAAATTTGAATGGGTTGTTAAGCGTATTCGTTCTCCATTCACTCGTATTCCTTCAGAGGAATCATCAAGTACTTAATTTTAAGTTATGAAATCATCCGAAACCCATATCTTCGCTTCATTAAATGTAATATAACTCACAGCACCTCTCCAGTTTTCTATAATAGTCGTTTTCAATAATACCAGCCCCTACCCTATCAGTTCACCCACCTATGGAATTTGCAGTTTAAGTCGATTCATCATCATTAGCCATTTTGCGTCCACTGCTGAACATAGGCCTCCCGTAAATAATTCCATTGCCTCCGATCTTGAGCAACTTGAATCCAGTTAGACTGGATGCGCTTTAAATCGTCCGACCACCTTGTTGGAGGACGTCCTCGACTACGATAAGCATCGTGTCTAGGCCTCCACTCTAAAATTTTCTTTGTCCATCTTCCATCTCTGACCCTAGCAACATGTCCTGCCCAGTTCTATTTCAGGGTTGTAATTCTTTCAACTGCGTCCGTCACACCAGTTTTTCTCCTTACTATCTGACTCGAAATTCTGTCCCTGAGTGATACGCCCAAGTCGATTACCACAAACAAATTATACTCTACATGCTTTTAAAAGTTCCCATATTAATTAATATGGCATAATATAAAATTCAGCAAACCCTGGCTATTCATTCACTTATGTCAACATACGTTGATTTTTTCATAATTATGTTAAATCCAGAGGTGCGTAGCTATGGAAAAATGGCATCAAAACAATAATATTGTCAGTTAATGTCAATTGTATTTTGTAGTACTGTAAAGCTTTTTGCCGTTTGTGGATTGTACACTGGGCCGAGGTAAAGTTATCGGTGAGAAAATTTGTGATATCATTATTAGATTTTTTCATTCTGGAAAATCAAATTCGGAAATCAGTCAGAAGATACAAAACTATAGGCTAGGTAGTCACAAAGCCTAGAAATGTACGAACAAGTAAAATAACCGAAGCAGATCGAAGGACATTAAGACGCATTATAGTAAAAAATCGACGAGCAAATTATATGGAGTTTTATGGAGTGACGTTATTGGAAGACACGTTTCTAGATGAACATGTCATCGAGATGCCCACAAATTAGGATTTGGTACTTACAAAAAAGTTTTATGGTTAAAGAAATTAGTACGAATTGTTTTTAATAAATTTCACAGTTGGAGTTGATTTCACTCTTCATACCTCTGCATAATCTACATATACTAATTACAGTTTTATATTTCAACACCTGTTCGTCAGTTGGTCTTTAGTAATACTATTACTTATTAGTTTTACAGTTCCCCCATTGGCTTGAGGTTTAACTGAACTACTTGAACTATACCCATTTACACACTGCTTTCAATTCTGATTTAATTTCAATATTTCAATTTCATAGTCAATTTTTTCTTCTCGTTTTTACAGTATTGACAGTGCCTGGTAGACCATTTTATTGTAGTCAACTACCCACTGTCCAATAGATCGTTTGGTCTATTTCTTTCATTCACACTTTATGTACACTTCATTTAGCCTCAAACCTACAACCTTATTATTACAGACGGGTGTGAGTGTGTACTTTGACTGCCTATCAAAGTTGTCATATGTCACATGTCACCGTATCATTTCCGCTTAGATCATTATCCCTCCAGATACTGACAAAGAATGTAGCGTAGAATCTTTAAAGTAATTTTAAACTGTTTGTCATCGTTTTAGTGTAGTGTTTTCTACAATTTTATATTATTATTAATGTTTCCACATTCTACGCTTGCCGAATAGTTTATATTTTGACGAAGTAAGTCTAAAACGTTAATCTCAAAAACTTTTTTTTTTCATCCATTAACTTCGAGTTTTTTATCGAAGTTAACTAATTTCCATCATCTAAAAAACGTTTTCTTGGTTTATTTCAGATGCCCCTGAAGATGCTATTTTAAGCGAAAGTACTTGGGCTAGATTTAATTAACTTGTGCTCGATAATAGCCTTATTTTTCAAAGTTCATTTATTCGAGCATTCAACCTCATTTCAATTAAAAATTTCATTTTGTTTTAGGCTAAGGAAAAGTCACTTTTAACATTACAACAACAGAAAAACAGACTAAGATGGTCAAAAGAGCATACTTTGACTCAGTCACAATGGGATTCAATACAATAAAGTGATGAGTCCATATTTGATGTGTGTTGGAGACAGTAGGAATCGTGTCATTCGTAGGAAAAATTAAGCTTTCAATCCCTACTGTCGGAATAAAAAAGTAAAATTTCCTGCATCTGTCATGATTTGGGGCACCATGTCGTCTAAAGGAGTGGAAAAGTTACATTTGATCGGAACACCGATTAGTTAAAAAAAATCGTCTGTGGTCTTTACCAAAGCCATCTAAATATAAAAAAAGGAACACCATATATCAGCAGAAGATTTTGTCTTTCAACAGGGCGGCACAAGTTTACCTCAAATTATACCCCAAAAAAAGAGTTTAAAATGCATTGAAGACCCTGGAATACCACTTCCGGAATGGGTCCCTAACAGTTCCGACTTGTCCTCGTGATGCGAAATGAAAAAAGCTTTGAGAAAACATTCTGCCAGGTCCGTCAGCGAACTGAAGGAAAAATTATATTCACAATTCTATATATTTTTATGGTGTATAGTATGTTCCTTCTTAATAGAATCTGCCACTCTTTTGGTTTCTGTCAGCCGAGTACCTAGAGGGTAAAAAAATTATATCTTTTCTGCATGCCACACCAGCTTTTGCATAATTCAGGTTGTACTCATTTTATTTTTTTATTGAACAGTGAAGAATGAACTAAATAACAGTGAAGTGATTTAATATTGATCTTTTAATTATAATAGGTATTCTACCTAATAAACAAATGTATTTTTATGTGAACGAATTTCGAAATTTGGGATAAAGTATAATTTTATGTTCATATACTTCTCATTCACAATCTAATGCCATTATATAAAATTTTTGTTTTCTTACGATAAGATTTTAATTTTAGTTTCGTATAAACACTTCTCATGGTAATTGAATACTGTAAACACAAATTGTTTATTTTTTTATGGGGTAACATAAGTTTTTAACGTAGAATATTTTAATAACTTGATTATTAAAAACAAAATATTAAAAGGATAGTTTTAAATATTTTATTTGATTTCTTTAAGCTCGCTTCCTTACGAGGATAAACTTAAGGATTGCGCCCATTCCATTTTAATTTTAAAGATAATACAAACAGCTTCTATATGATTTTTGAAAGAACCGCACCCAAACTCTAACAACACGAGCAGAAGGGCCTAGATTAGTATAATTAAGTAAATAATTTGTATACGTACAACTTGAATCAAGGATGTACGCCTTTGCAGTGACATTAAAGCCTCCAAACAAGTATGTTATATATGTATGGATATGTAAGTAGAGTGGTTTATTAATCCTAGCTTTACAGCTTTTCATTTGTGTCCATATCAACCCATGTATCCATTTGATCAGTAACGAGTTCTTTTTTCAGCAGGTGATCTCCAAATTATATTTTTGTTTGAGTTAACCAGTCATCTTTTATCCAAAGAGATTGATGATTTTCTGTTAATCGCGAATGATAAATAGCTGTGTCCATAACGTTTACAGTGTATCACGAAATTAACTCAACAATGTAAAAAATATTCTACAAAAACAAGTAAACAAGTCTTATATGACAGCTGGGCAACTCGTTTGAATATTTCTCCTGAATATTTGACTATTTTTTTAGCTGAATGTTCTTTTTATGCCCAGAAGAATACTATCGTAACATGCGGCAGTATTTGATAGAGTTTGAAGAATTTATTAACGTCGGATTTCCCATTATAAAAAAAACTAAATGTAAATTAAGATAGAATTGGAACTTTTTCCAGGGGCAATCGATAAAGGGAACAAATTTCCCTTTATTGATGCCCCCAACATACTATTTTTCGTTATCAATACCATGGATTTTCAATTTTACTTCCCTCAAGAAAATTTTAAATTGTGTACTACTATATACTTGTAATATTGTATAAACAATAATTGTATATAGTATGCCCACTATTTCACTAGATAATGCCCATTTTTTATTAATCTAAGTTCTTTTTATGTTAATTTATTGCCACACCTTTTCTTAATCTACATATTAAGACTCCAAAATACTACAAACTGGTCATTAGTTCCAGGTCTCTTGACTTCCATTGGTATGTTTTCATACCTCCTTATTAGTATGTTTTTTAGGATTACTGAAGATTTTTTTTTTGCTGTTTCTACACATTAGTTTTTTACAAAGTAATTAATAATTTGTACTCTCTGATTGCTAACCGATTGTACTCAACTCTTTCCGATATGTCCCTACTGATACCTGTCATTCTAGTATTTTTCTGTCTTTTAAATTTAAGATTTTTCGTAGTTTCTAGATTTCCATGTTTTATTATTATATAAAGATTTTTTTTCTAGTTCAGTTATCAAAAATTTTGTAACGAGGCATCTGTCCAATTATGCGAGTATTTTTATACTACGATAATTGCGATGTAGAGTATAGTTGTATAAATTTTAAAAAGAAAAAACGACACGCTAGCATTTTTAATATTACAGCTTTTACCGGCGACTCAAAGCGACTTGTTCGAAAACATATACCAATTCAATTAAATCCGTGTTCGGCTCAAACACAGCTGTAATTGAAAAGCTTACACACAAACTTCATAAAACTGTTCAGAAAATTTAACCAAACATCAAATGCATTTGATGGATCAACCCGAAGTGATTTGAATTTTTGGTTCTGAAGTTCGGAATTTAAAACATTTAAACAAAAATTCAAATAGTGTTAGACAACACGTTTAAACAGATGAGTTTGTTAACTACAACGCAATACCAGTATTTTAACAAACTTATCAGGATAATAAAGGGTAGAATAAGGTATAACCTTAGCTGCGATGTCGAAGTATTTATTATAGTGTATTTTTATGTATGAGAGAGTAATAAAAACAATAAATTATGTATGCAAATTCCTAAACTGTTGATACGGGTGACTCAATGAAAAACAGATATTTGTCAACAAGTTTACAGAAGTATATAGGAAAACAATTTTAAATTGAGTATGACCATCAGGTATAAAGGTTGGAGCAGAATAGAATACAATACTTGTGAGGGTTACTAATCCCTAAATAAGGTTACCAGTGTCGGAATGATGCGAGGTTAACAGGTACTAATGAATTTGCAAGAAATGTAAGATGTTTATTTTATTGGTTATATATAACCAATAAAAGTTTAATAAGTACCTACCTATTTGCAAAATAAAGTTTAATTCTTTAGATAAAATAAAACGTTTTATTTTATCTGAAATGAGTGCATTTTACGAAGTAAGGGTTTCAACAATCAAACATTTAATTCTTTAATTCCAGGAATCTACGACAGTAATTGACTAGATAATTACCTTCTAAACTTATTCCACAGAAAATGTGATAGTGGGTTTTTCCATTTTGTAGGAAGGTCCAAGTGGCGTATTCAAAATTCTTAACAGTTCACTAAAAGTAAGTACTTCAGTTGCAAGGTGCAGTTTATTGTGTATACTAGTGTTATGGAAAATTTGGAAGTGCCGTGTAAACGCCGAAAAATTGGTCCTTTAACAGTTAATGAAAAAACATTAATATTTAATTGTTTTAAACCATTTACACACAAACGTATATGTGAAAGTGTTGATGAGACCGTTGAGTTAGTTAGCAGTACACTTGGTGTTGGGAAATCTACGATTTACAGAGTTATTAAAGAAGAGAAATGTGGCAGTTTTCAAATGCCACGTAATGCTCCAGGGAAACCAAAATTTCAAATAGAATACCATTTTAAAGAAGGACTTCGACGGAAAGTGCATGAATTCTTCTTTAGACAAGAATTTCCGACATTGGATAAAGTTCTTGTCTCAGTTCGAGATGATAAGGATTACCCAGAAATGAGTCGAAGTACGTTATGGAAACTTTTAAAAGAAATAGGCTTCCGCTGGAAAAAGAATCACAGAAAGTCTATTTTATTAGAAAGAAGCGATATTGTCATATGGAGAAGACATTTTCTAAGAACCATAAAGGAAATGACAAACCAAATAAGGAAAATATTTTATCTTGATGAAACATGGATCAACGAGGGTCATACACCAAATAAATTTTGGCAGGATGAAACTGTTACAAGTCAAAGACACGCTTTTGTAAATAACTTATCTACTGGTTTAAACCCACCATCAGGAAAGGGACACAGGCTGATAATAGTACCCATTGGCAGTTCAGACGGTTTTGTTGAAGGTGGTTTATTAACTTTTGAATCAACTCGTACCGGTGACTACCATGAAGACATGAACGCTGATGTCTTTCAAGAATGGTTCGAACAAATGATAGATCTTCTTCCTAAGAACTGTGTAATAGTAATGGATAATGCAAGTTATCACTCCAGACTTATAGAAGGACTGCCCACAACCAAGTGGTTAAAAAAAGACTTGCAGAATTGGCCGAGTTCAAAAAATATTAAGTAACGTCCCGGATCTATAAGAAAGGAACTTTATTCGTTGTGTGCCCTTTATAAAGAAAAATTTAAAAAATACGAAATTGATGAAATTGCCAAAAATCGTGTAATGACAGTACTTAGATCCCCACCATATCATTGTGAATTAAACCCGATTGAACTAGTATGGGCACAGATAAAGAGTGAAGTTTCAAGAAAAAATACCACTTTTAAAATTCATGATGTTAAACAGTTGTTTTTGGAGGCCGTAAATAATGTAAAACCTGAAAACTGGGAAAAGGCAGTAAATCACACTATTAAAGAAGAGGAAAAAATGTGGAAGCTGGACAATATTACTGATAAAATGATCGAGCCAGTTATTATAAATCTTGGTTCTGAAAGTTCATCTTCTGAATCTGATTTGGATTTGTAACAAGTAGCTGTAAGTTTTATATTAATATGTTTATTCATCTATTTAACATACCTTAGACGGTTTTAAAAACTCTTTTTCTCTTTTGTAATTTTTAAAAATTAAAAAAAATGTGAATTTTAAAACCCTTTTTAATGTAGGCCAGTCAGTTCTAATATAGTGTGTGATAAAAGAGGTCACTTTTGTTTACATACACATAACACTTTAAAACACTAAAATAATTCATTTATTTTTTACAATTATTCAAAGTAATTTTTCAATTAATCTTGAGCACGCCCATGGAGTGGTCGGAGATACCAGTTAAAATTATGCTAATTACTCTCTCGTTCATAAAAATAAACTATAGTAAGATAGATATTTTAAAATGCTGTATTTTCTGCTGTCAGAAAATAATTACGCAAGAAAAAATCACAAATTTGTGACCGCCATAGTAGTGGCTTACCAAACCGGAGGCCCCGGGTTCGATCCCGGCAGTCACCAGAAATGTTTCAATTTCTAATTTAACTTAGCCGACACCGTGCTTCGGAAGGCACGCACAGCCGTCGGTCCTTAACCCTAAAACGTGAGTCAGAAGGTTACACGACTGAAAGATGCACAATAAGCACAAATTTACAAGTTAAATAAATATTTACTTAATATTGTTTACACTATTAGCTTGATTGTTAAAAAAAAACAACACAAAGGGCAATCATATCAAAAGGTGCAAAGACGCGCTTGAAGAGGAATGAAGCTTGCAAGTTAAGTGTCTTAGAGATAATGTTAGATCTTCCCCAATTTGTGTACATGTAATGACAATCGTTGTAACAAGAACCTTTAGGATAATACAGGCTCAGTATCTAGAACCCGACCAGACAAATAAAAATTCTAAGCGTTGGAATAAGGCATAACCTGGGAATCCAAAACAGCAAAATAGCACAACAACAACACTCAAGTTCGAAATGTTGTGGAAAAGAACTCAGTGAATCTACTGAGAATATGCGGACTAAAGCCAAGCTAAAATGAGATTACAACCTGTTCACAATGAAAAATTTTCTCGGACCTTCCAGAAAATGTTCCAGGGCAGAAAATAGATTCCGCGAAAATGCATATGAAACGACCAAACGTATTTATTATATGCAACCACAGTAATTATTCGCCAAAATGATAAATGTCATAAACGGGTCTTTGTAGAACCTGATCTAGCGTAACCATGACACAGATAATCTGCTTCTTAGAAATAAGGACCGTTCGGACTAAAACATAGATGTAAAATAAACATCTTGCAGTATGGAACGGTATTCGAGCGCAAACCACATCTTCGAAATCTACAAAGCTTGTATAAAGAGACTTGTAACTACTGAGAAGATTGTAGTATTTAACTGCCTGGAAGCTGCAAATCAAGATATTAAAATTTGAAACTACTCTTTTTCTGCAGTTTCTTTAAACAGATAAAAACCTTTCAATATTTATTACAGTCATAGTGAATATACCTTGAATACCGGCTATATCAATTATTGACCTAGCTTTTTACAAGAAAAGGAAATCACAAAAATTTCTTAAACTTACAAAACTCAAGGAACCACAACTCTAAAAAAAACAATTTTGTCTACCAGATTCGAGAAAAATTGGAGGAAAGCTCAATTTTAGTTTATTATAATTTTAATACAGCCGCGAAATTGCGGCTGAGTGTCCAGTGTGGAAGGCCAGATTCTAAATTAGTAGCCATTTTTCCCCATATTGCCAACATTACTAATTGAACAATAAAAAGGTTAGGTAATTGAAACTAAAAGCAAATTAACTCATTTTCCGCGTATATTATAGACAGGTAACACACAGGTGGCGCTGCAACTGATTTTTAATGCAGAAGTTGTAGGACATATGATTCGTAAAATATATCAATATTTCAAGGTTTCTTTCAAAACAAATTTGTTCAAACAAGAAGAAACTTTGTTCTTGAACAAAGACTGTCGTTGATGATGAAAAAGTACCTACTTTTGAGGAAAATAATGTTTATTTTTGAACCTTTTCATAAAACAGCGATTTCTCTGAGTGTATCTTTCCTTACTCTTTGTCCTCAACCTGATTGTAAATACAAGAGCAAACTAATAATAACAGATTTTTAGTATATTGACAAAACTTGGGATCAATCAAAATTGATAATATACTTCAAATAATAGCACGCAGGATATGAATGACATTTTGTTTTAACAACAAATGTCATGAAAAATAAGATGTCATTTTTTGGGCTCTAACACATAAGACCTGCATTTTGCGAATATAAATATTCTTAATATTGTATGTAATGATAAAAATCTTTTGAGCCTTCCTTTTTTAGAGAAAAAATGGAATCAATTGGACAATATAATATTAGTAAATGTTATTCTAGTGGCAAATTATTTCTTAGATATTAACCCCAGAAAGATGGTATTACCGTTTTTTTTTAAGAATTAATAATTAATCTTACCCAAATCCAGATAAAACCGTAAAACCAAATTTAAACACTAAAAATTTATAACATCTTCATGTTGTCATACTATATTCCAAATTACCATAACTCATTATATAAATATCCGCGAAAAAACCGTGCAAATACGTAAAAAACGGAAAACTCATCGTGCGAACCGTGCCGGGGATGTGAACCTGAGTGCTACCGTAAAGAGAGTGCACAAGAGAATAGAAGGTGACACGAGGAAAGCCAACAAGGTGTGCTGCGTTGCCAAACCATTGGAGATGTAGAAACTGTGGCAGAAGTTCGATGAACTGGGAACCGTGCTCCTTTATGGCCGATCGTTCTTGATTTATGCGTATTACCTTGTTTTCAGAGCACGATAATGATAAAATGGAACAGGTATTTGTCGTTCTTCGTGAAATTTACAGAAAATTCAAGAACGATTGAAAACTGGTTGGAAAATATACGTAAAATGTATCTAGTCAAAATTTTACGGAATTTTTCAAAGACTTTATCAAAATACATAATGGCTTCTTATTTTAAGGGAATCACTTCAATAAAGAAGAACTAAAGCCATACTAAAAAAACGTATTTAATTGCTTTTTCTTTCATTTAAGTAAGATTAACGAGATCTACCATGGACACGATTTGGTTTTCGGGGGCGTTTTTGTATGAGTTTTTTAGATATATTTCAGCCCACTCTCAAATATTCCAGGTCACGATTTCTGAAGACATTTGCCTTCAACTGTAAGGGATGCAAGATTTTGGGAAGTTTAAAGTCTGTATCTATTTTTACAATACCACGGTAGCCACACATAAAATTCATGTACCATAAAGCTTTAAAATAATCTCAAGTAGAGGGGCTATAGAAGTACATAATAAGAAAAGTATCAGACTCTTTTCGGTAGGAATAAACATGAATTAAGATGTCCACTATCTATGCCGAAACATCCAGATTATTTTTATAATAAATTTACTACATATTACTTCACTGGCATCATTTCATGACTACGAGAAAATTGCACAAAAAAGTGTTTGTTCAACAAACGAATCATCCAACAAAAAATTCCTTCCTATTCGAAATAAATGGGGAGTGAGAAAATTGGAGCCAGTACCAAAACTAATTCTGAAAGGTTACTCCGCGAATGAGATTGATTCCTAGACTAGATCCAATTTGGACGCGGTCACGCTCGTGACTTAAATCTGATATGACACAATTTATTAATTGATTTTTGCAATGTGACTCATCTCTAATCTTTGGATATAATAAAATCACTTATTTTAAACATGTTGCGGACTTTTAGCGTCGTCATCGTAACTCTGAGTGTTACATTTCTCGACGTGTTACTCATCCATCGTCGGACTCGATCATTGACAAACCTCATAAAATTACGAGTACCAACTTACTGAGCCATCGAGATGATTTTTTATTTGTATTAATGCAGCATAGTCTTACAGATTTAAGGATTACATAAGGAAGTATCTTCGCTTCTAATTTATTATGCTGGATCTTGATCTTGGCAAAAGTCAAAATCCTAGGAATTTGACTTCCCTATCCTTTTTACTTTGTTCTTCCGCTCAGGATAAATCCGTCCTTCTTTATTACTTCTAATTATCCATTACATAATTCTTGTCATCCTACTGTAGTTCCACTGGAATGTAACCTCCCGCGTATTAAATGTTTTGTATCCAAATATATTTAAATTGTTTTTATTTTTAGATCTCAGGCATTCTGTCGCATACATTCTATTAGTAATGTAAATTAAATAAGTCTCCCTCTCTCTTCCTCTGCAGTTCCACAACCCTTTGTGGGTCCACGCTGCTTGTACGATTTGCTACTTCGGCAAATCTTATCTTCTCGTCAGTTCGGTATTCCCATGCCAGGCAAATCTTAGAATGGTATCTAGGTCTGCCTATAAACCATCTTGGACTTGGACAGATCCATGTGTTACCTTTCTGTCTGTATTTGTACCTGTAGTTCGCTACTCATGTCGTTGTCGTAAGTAATAGTGGCACCTGGATACTAGAATTATTACAATTCCACTTTGAACATAATTATTATCTAAATATTACTTTTATCGTATTGTAATTATCCATACGCTAAATAAATAAATAAACTAGAATTATTTGACGCTTTTGAAATTGTATATAACACTATATGGCGAAACATACACATTAACTCTGAGATGAAGTCCAGAATTTATAAAACCAGTGTAAGACCAATATTGACATATGCCTCAGAAAAAAAGACCCGACACAGACACAATGCAAAGGCTACTGGAAATGGTAGGGATAAGAGTACTGAGAAGAATTACAGGAAATACGCTAAGAGATCGAAATAGAAGAGACGACATTAGAAGAAAATGTAACGTACAGTGTATAAATAAATGGACACAAAAAAAAGAATTAAATAAGCATAATGAAGGCGACCCGTGTCGTCAAAATAGCAATAGATATAAGTCACCTATCGGCAGAAAAAGTATCGGACGACCGTGCAAAAGATGGAGTGCCAACCTTCCACAGAGGTATTAATCTGCCAATGAACAAGCAGAATTGCTTGTAAAAAAGAAGAAGAAATTGTATATGCCCATAAATATATTTTGCCCTATACTATCTCTACTTCATGTGCGATTGATGTGCATATTTTTGGTTGTTTCTTCATTGACGTTTAGTCCAATTTGTTTTTGCTTTTTCTTTTTCAAAATTGTTCTATAAAGTATAAATATTTTAAAATATCGTAGTTTTTTTTTTGGTTTAATTTTTTTTAAGTTACATCTTTATCTGAGTGAAGATACTATCAGAATCGGACTTACCAATCTTTAAATGGTTAAACTATTTTTGCTACTGGTAGTATTAATTATGTAAATTTATTCGTTATTATTTACGTATAATATGGTAATTTAAATAGAAACACACATGCTTGGTGTTTTTAAAGTGATAAGTAATGTCAATGTTATTAAAAATTTCAGAAACTTACATTAAAAGTACTTAGGATCAGTTTCCCAAATTTTTTTTCTTTCATATTTAAAAAGTTACAATTTACAATAGAATATACATGTTAAATATTGTCAAAAGTGGTACTGGTTGTATACCATGTATCAAAAAATTTTTTTATTTAAAATCCTTTATAAAAGATATATAATAAAAAATATACCTTTTATAAAGGATTTTAAATAAATAAATAAATTTTTAAGAACTATTTGTGTTATTAGTTTAATTATACAAGCTCAAATTGAAACAATGCAGCTTATATCAATTCCTAGTTGTATAGAGATTTGTTAAACAGAAAAACTTTGGGCCAATAAGACCCTTATTACTTCCAAATAGAAAACAAACAGTTTATTCGTGAGGTAATGGAAAAGTCTGGTAATTTGGCATCGCGGCCGCGAAAAAGCACCAAGGCGCCCGCAGCTGGTATTGATTGAGGGTTGATCGAGGCGCGCCTGCCTGACTCCACACGCGATCTTTTCACCGGCATCGGCACGACGAATAGACATTGGGGGACATCGGCCGATCTCACCTGTCCGTTCTACCCTCCACCTGCCGGCGTTGCCGGTTATGTGACTCGGCAATTATTTGGTAAAAAAAGTATGATCCGCAGCATGTGTCGAAGGCATATCGGTCGTGTTACGACTGTTATTATTGAATAAAATGTATGGTTGGAATTAATAATTATTTTCACCACACGCTGTTCAAGCCGTTGTAATTGCAGCAATATACAAAAATAATCGATGATTATTACAAATTAATACGGAATGTCCCAAATTAATTTATAGGAAAACTATTCGTAATACAACGAAATACTGAACTATGAAACTCATAGAGATAATGGTAGACAATAAAATTAATTTAAGCGTCAATTCAATTAAAACTACATATTCCGAATGTATAAGAACATCGTTGCTCCCGTTAAAATAGGACCCAAGATCACAAAAAGCTTATGAATCAGAGGAATGTTGCTGTTTTCTCCAATCTTAAAAATTTATCTGGAACAAGAAATAGAGGAAGAAGGAATTAGGACAAAATTTGTGTGATGTGTGACATTTAATATGATGCTTACTTTGTCTCAGAGCTCAGTTGATCACTATGGCATGGAGACGCCAAAGATTATTGAAGAACGTAATATATAAAACCTAATAAACTATATTTACTCAGTAAAGTTACACTAGATTGATTTGGGGGAAGCTTATGTCCAAAGTTTGATTACTTAAGGCTGAAGAAAAAGAAGACTCAGTAAAGTAACTCTTTATCGAACGAGTAATAGACGACTTCGATAAAGAGTGCTTACTAACGTGGTACATACAAATTTGTATCGCCAACCATAAAAAACATTAGTCATATTTTGTGTAATCTTTTTATTGCACGAACATACAAAAAATATATAGTCATAAATACAAAAGTTTTATTTACGTTGTGATATATTTAATATTATAAACAACTTGACAGGTCATTAAAATTAATTCCTTGAATTGAAAATGTTTTATCAATCTTAACGTTTACGGTATAAATATTACCATTAACAAACAGCTTTTAATTTTGGACAAATTAAAAATTTCATAAGACAGTGGTGGCTGATTTTGTATGATGGTTGCTTTCTATTTTTAATTGATAGATATCAATACTGAAGAATTACTAAATAAATTAAATTTAAGTTTTGATTTATTTTATATGAAATTACAAAATACTACAAAATTTCACTTTTTGACATGCATTTAATTAAGAAAAATGATATTTTTGTACAATATCTTTAAAAATTAGGATAACATAAAATTTAAATTCATTCAAATAAATAATTGATTACTGCCATCGACCACTAACATTTAATTCCAATCAACGTTATTAATATTTGGAGAAGATAAAGTCTTCTCCACTCAGTATCAAATAAAGCGTTATTTTATTTTTATTTTTTTATTATCCCGGTTTTTTATAGCGTTCTCCGCTTTCCGGTTCCCAGTTTCCAGCTACGTCGGTCATTCCATTCGCCAGGGTGAAGGTTTCTTTCCGACATTGCCTTCTGAATGCCGCCCAGCCAGGATTGTTTTGGCCTTCCTCTCTTCCTTCTTTCCCTTGGCGTCCATTTTAAAATTTGGTTTGGCAGCCTGTCGTCGTCCATTCTTTTCACATGACCATACCAGATCAGTTTGTATTCTATCAAGTCTTGATTTTCTAGCTGTCCATTTCCAATGCAAGTAGGCGTCGCTCAACGGATTTAGTAAGTTGCCATGTTTCGCATCCATAGAGCACTATACTTTTAAAGATGGAGTTAAAGAGGAGATGCTTTCTTTGATTTGATAGTTCTTTTGACCATAGCATCGGGTTTAGGCATCCTATCACCCTTTTTCCTTTCACGATTCTTTGCTCTATCTCTTTTTCGGTGCGCCCACTCTTGTTGATTGTTGTTCTCAAATATATATTCCTCACAGTTCTTGATTGTTTCATGTTCGTTGACCATTAGATCTTCTACTTCATTCCCGATGCATAAGTATTGCGTTTTGTTTCTATTTACAGACAAGCCCCATTCTTCATATGTTTTAAACAACCGTCTCGTCATGAATTCTAAATCTTCCTTGTCTGCTGCCACTACTACTTGGTCGTCCGCAAAATGTAGAGTGTATAATGTTGTATCGTCGTCAAGTTGGATCCCCATTCCTAAACAGGATCTTCTCCAGTGTTTTAGTGCTTCATTAGTTATTTTATTTACTGACGCAAATTAGTACAACAATGAATGACTTTAACCCTACATTACTACCCGGGGTACAGGGGTATCCCAGACTGTTTTAAAAGTAATGTAATTTTTTTACTTCTGGCAACGAGGTAACGCTCGCTCGTGTAATTTCTTATTTTAGCAGTTCAGTTGTTATCTTGCAGTCGCTGAATCATTAAGTGATGTTGTTTAGCACGTGCGTTGATTTTGATGTTCAGCTGTACCCCGGGTAGTATTACCATTATACTTTTACATCGATCCGAAAATAGACCAGACCATTAAGCCAAAAAGAACTAGAGGAAATAATCGAGAATCTCTCAGACTTTGAGTCCGATGATCAAAATGATAGTTCTGGGGATGACGTAATAATAAACAATGATAGATCGGAGCCTGACGAAGATTTCAACGATGATTATATACAGGAAAATAACGAATATTCTGATGATGATTATATAAAAAAAACTTGATGAGAGAACGGCTCGGAATCCAAACTCTGTCAAAAGAACTCCGAGCTGTTATAGAAAAAAATTTGCATATTGAGCCCTAAGTACCTAATGTAGACCAAAGGCAAACTTCTTCCGAGAGATGCGCTTTTTGTACATGCAAACAAGACAGAAAATCGAGGATAACGTGCAAGAAGGGCAAAAAATACCTATGTCTGAAATAGGGATGGTTGGAACAGGGATTTTTCAACAACTGTTCAGTTTCAGTTCCAAAAATTATCTGTTTCAAAAAAACTGCTTCAGTTCCAAACTGTTCCTAGTCTAACACTGTTCGGTTTTTTCCAGAAAGGTTGTTGCATTAACAATAGACCATTGTGTTTCTGGTTGTATATTTTGAAAGTTTGAACATACACATACTTTCCACTCCACTGGAACTGCAACAACCATATAAAAGCACAGCAATGCAACACCGGTCTCTGAAGTAATTGTAAATACACTGGTCTGTTGTGTGATAAAAAAACTGTTATATTGGAACAGGAAAACTTATTGATCAATATCTGTTCCAAATAAAAACCTGTTTCGAAAAGAACAGATCCTGTTCCAAAGTGGCATCTCTAGTCTGAACCATCAGTCGAAAGTGTGACCAGATTACATTAATTAAAAATAATAATTAATAATTATGTTTAATAATGTGAAAACATTGTATACAACAACTGTGTACTTTTCTAAATATACTTGATTTTTTGCAAACACATGTTTTAAATTTGGAGTACACCTGTACCCCGGGTAGTAAAATATGTCAATTTTTGATGGGTAGTAATGCAAGGTTAATGATGGTTGGCAATAAATAGCCCTAAATGACAGAAACACTTGAAAATGAAATAGAGGTCAGTTTTAAGAACTGATTGATCAATGAATCAAATACTATAGTAAAAAATACGCACTGAAATGCAAACACAAACTGAACTTAAAGAAATTGAAGAAGGAACATAAAAATATTTTATGAAACACATGAAGTTTAATATCTCCATTTGGAGAGCATCGCGAAAAGACATATGCAAGACTTCGTAAAGAATTAAATTTGGAAAATACAAGGAGTTGGTGATGAGGATGCGAAAAACAATTTTGGTACCAACGATCACCATCCACCTGATGTTTACAAATACATAACTCAGTGCTTATAAAAGCTTTCTGCATCATGACGATCATACAAAACTGCTCCTTAGTGATGTAAAAAATGCTTTGAAGCATGAATTGTTAGAACGACCTCAATATTCCCAAACGTTTTATATTCCCAAATCCTACAAAATATGTAACTATACAACGTTTTTTAAGACTACTAGAACTCATCTTGGTTTTAGTATACTGAATATAATTTAGCAAAGTATAAAAATCTAAATTTATTTTTTCTTTCATTTATTCCAAAGTTTTTACGCCATTGCTTATACAAAACCGTATCATTTCAAGCGGGTATTTTATTTTCGTAATAACCATTAAGAATAGCGAAACTTGCTAGTCAGTACGTCAAGTGAATAGTTATATATAAACCGTGCAATAAGAACAGTTGCCTCTTGGGATGCCTCGAGGACTTTCCGGAAAGTTGTTTGATTATATTTGCACTTACCTACGAACAACTTCCACTGCACAGAAACTTTCGAGGCGCCGTAGAACTGAAGGGACGTATTTTTTTGTCAGGCGTTTTTAATAAACCGTAACATTTCTGAAAATATTGGGTGTATTTTTATGGAAAACGTGATAGATCCACTACTACACTTGATTTGGTGTTGGGAGAGTAATATAATAACTAATATAATATATACAAAACGCTTAAAAGGTGGACAAAACACTGTAAGTTTAGAATAGAAAAAGAATAATCATTCTAATTGTAATCCGATCTAAGCTTTCTTTATTTGCCTATTACTCTGCAAAAAGTTCCGAATACAACACATGGGTTTCTACATTTATTATTACTGGGGAATCTCCGGATCAGAATATGGGTTAACGATGTTTGTATGTATATAAAAGAATCTTCATAAAATAGTTCTACTATTTTCATTTATGTTCTATATATCGATATATCTACTAACGTGAAAATTTTTTATAATAATTAAATCTGATGAAGCGCCGTCTTAGTTAAACGTTTTTTGAATTCCCAACTTTTCTGCTATTTCTTAATACCACGTTTTAAACACTTCTGTAACTTTTTTGGTTTTATTCTTGAAGATTCTCATTTTCTTTCGCTTAAATTTTGTGGGAAAGTGTGGGAACAATCCCTGATTGGTGGTGTGTATAGGAGCAACTGAAAAGGGAATGTGTGGCCCTTCTTCGGTACTTGACAAGGGCGAGAAAAGGTCGGAGGGCGCAGAAGAGGTTGAACGTTTGAGTACATCTTACCTTGCGAGAAAGAAAGTTGAATAGGAGAATCCGAGTCGAGAAGAAGAGGGATTTGAGAGGACTGACAAGTTGAATGAGGATATTTGGGGTTAAGTATGTAAAAGGCAATGAAGCATTTCGACGCCTGGGCTCCGTATGATATGCCATTGGACCGAAAGGACTGTCAACGAACTGCACTGGCTGCGGCGGTAGGCACCCTAAAGTCTCGCCGGGTTCCCATAAGTCTCGCCGGGTTCCCGAAGTCTCCCCGGGTTCCCTCAAGTCTCCCCGGGTTCCCTCAAGTCTCCACAGGCTCTCTCAAGTCTCTCCGGACTCCCTCACGCCTCGATGGACTCCCTTAAGTCTCGCTGGACTCTTCTTGCCGCGCAGTCGTTTCTTGATCCTTGGAAAATCTAGGGCCCGTGCCCTAACTTCAAGACGGAAAAATATCGTCTTTCTTCCTTGTCTTATTGTAAGGATCCAGGAAGTGATTGGTCTGGAGGCTTGTCTCGGAAAAATGCTTTAAATACATTTCAGTGGGGATCCGTAATGAGCTCTTTGGAATCAAGAACTGTCCGGGGCATCTGAGGAACGCAATCGTTGATTATCTTTATGAGAGGAAGATTGCGGTGGAGAATAATGTGACCGCGAATATGAAGAAAGTGTTTGTTACCCCCTTCGTGTCCTCGTTAAGGATTGGATGAACGAGCATAATCTTGCTCTAGCGGGGAATAAGTGGAGGCTCCAGTACTCAAGAGGCTACATAGAGGTGTGATACTTGAGTACTCGAGAGCGAGAGTAACGCCCACGCTCAAGTACTTTAAGTATCTTAAAGTTATACAACCGAATGGGAGTTGACGAGAACATTTGTGGGGGTGACCCGCAGAGCCATTAGAGCCATTCAGAGAATGGCTATGATGAGTAGAATAATGAATAATATTGATGGATCCAAATCCGAAAGGAGAGCGTCTAACGTTTTATGCAGTCTGTCATCCTCTTAATGGCCTCATTCTGGAGGGGGCGGTAGAAATACCAGCTTACAAGAGACTCATGATATGCTTAGACAGAACAAAAAAAAACTGGATTATTATCAAGCCAGATGGTCCGGGTTTGGTCCCGGCACAGAGATCAAACGTTTCAAATTTCTAAATTAATGGAAGAATAAGCCAAAATGTATGGAATGGTTGCTTTAAGATAACATTTCCTTCACGTATAACTGGCTAAAAGTTAATACGGGACAGATACGACAATGCCAAAAATGTCATACTATTTTTGCATTTTTTTGTTTGTATTTTTTAGTTTTTGCAGAAAACTGTAATTCCCAATATTTGTTTAATTTTAATATTTCTAATTTTAATCAAACACATCACTGGTCTAATTTTGATGATTTGCAATTTCCAAGTTTAAACTAATGAAAACCTTAATACAGTAAAAAACAGTCAAAAAAACTTTAAAATAGTCAAAATAAAAAACATCGACAAACAAATTGTGTCATGACAGATAATATGCCATAGTTATGAAAGATCGTCGCCGGCTTGTTGACCCCGAACCGGGTATGACGTGGAACGAAATTTTCCAATGATGACGACAATCTGTCTCTTTTCGCGAACGAGAGAACTTGATCGATCGACACCACAGGCCAAGCGGCAAAAAGGATTTCGTGCCCGTCGCCGCGAGCGGAACGGGAAAATGTGTTTTCATTTCAAATGTCTATTGTTTCTCTTCGTTTTCACCTAATTTGTAGATCTGGCTGGGGATAATGTTTCAAAATTTATACATTTGAATAAACGAATTAGGAAGAATAATCGTAATTTAAAAGGTTTTTTGTTATCACAATTTTTGTAGAAAGGTACTTTTTTATTACTTATTTTGAAGCTTATATGCTTAAAGCGTCACTACTATTTACATTAAATGAATCCAACGACGAAACTAAAAAGTTTAGTGACATTGCAAGATGTACAATCATCTACAGTGTAGATTCTACACGGATTTTAAAATAAGTCTACCCCGTGTAACCTTTACTCGATACCTTCTGTATAGGTTCTGTAAGGTTAAACAGGACATAAACCAACAGACTGGCTACTGTCAACATTTTTAATGATACCGATAAAAAAATAAATGCCAAACAGTGTAGCGATCATCGTACTATCAGTCTGTTGAGTCATGTACTGAAAATTTTCCTAAGAATACTGCACTCGAAAATTTACAACAAAATAGAAGTACAACTAAGTGAAAAACAATTTGGTTTCAGAAACAACCTTGGAACCAAAGAAGCACTCTTCAGTTTGCAGGTCATGATTCAAAGATGTAGGGATAAAGAACAATAAGTATATATTTGTTTTCTCGACTTCAAAAAGGCCTTTGACCGAGTAAACCATGACAAACTTATAGGTGTCTTGCAACAAAAATGTGTATTGGGGGCAAGGGTGTATTCTATCACCTCTACTTTTTAATATCTACTCCGAATTTATTTTCAAAGAAGCCTTAGTTGAAGATACAGGCATTAAAATCAACGAAATTAATGTCAACAATCTCAGATATGCAGACGACACGGTACTTATTGCCTCCAATGAAGAAGACCTGCAACGACTTGCAACAGGGTAACTGAAGCATGTGATGAATATGAGCTAAAACTTAATACTTCTAAGACAAAACTTATAGTTGTCAGCAAAACGGAGTTACAACCATCGAACATCAGAGCGTATGGAATAGTTAGAAAGAGTCCACAATATTACCAATTTTGGTGCAAACGTTAACGATAACTGGGATATAAATAACGAAATAAGAATACGCATTGAAAAAGCCAGAGCCGCCTTCTATAAATTAAAAAAAATTCTAATTAATAGACATATTACGTTAAACCTTAAAATCAGATTAATACGCTGCTGCATATTCTCCACATTGCTGTATGGTATGGAGAGCTGGAGCCTTACAGAGACATTAATGAAAAAATTAGAGGCCTTTGAGATGTGGATTTATCGACGAGTATTGCGGATAAGTTAGGTTGATCAATTAAGAAATGAAATAGTTTTACATCGAATGAAAGAGAGCACAGAATTAACAAAAACGATAAAAGTTCGAAAGTTACAATATTTCGGTCATGTAATGAGACATCGAGAGAGGTATAACCTTCTACACCTCATAATACAGGGTAAGATCGCCGGAAGGAGAGACTGGCCGACGAAGAATATCCTGGCTCCTAAATCTCCGAGAATGGGCAGTTTGAGCACTTCAAGTGTTTTTGTAAATTTTTGTCCTATTTATATTTTTTTACCAAATTTTATATATGTAGATATATTTACTCGCACTATCCGGCAACGTTCACTACTACCCTTGAAGATATCTAAATTTCGAAAATTCGACGAAACGACTGATGTTTCAACGAAACATGGTTAATTATATTGTGTGGAAATTAAACAGTGTATTGTTACGTTATATATCTTGGAATTTCCGTTAAGTTACCGTTGATACTCTAAAATGGTTCTCTAAAAAGTGTAGTGTAATGTAGTGTTTTTATTTTGATCGCCATTCTTCCTTTACTACGCAAGCTCTTGTAAAACGTGATAATAGTAAACATCTAGTAAAAATCTAAATTAATTCATCATCTTCATTCAACAACGGCCGCTGCCTTTACTAACAATCCTATAATGAAAATGCTCCCAAACATCAACATCCAAATATTTCAGTAATATCCGCTTTCTTTTGTCCATCAAACAAATATCCAATCTCGTACACAGCGTTCGGGATTTATTAAAAATGAAAAAAAAATGGGAAAAAGACTTACCTCTCGGATTTCTTTGATTTGTGATCCGCCTTTGCCAATAACGCATCCCGCCTGGCTCTGATGAATCATCATTCGTAAATCGAGTTCATTTCCGTTGGCAGTTGCGCAATGCTGGAAAATAAGATCCGTGATTAAGTATTCCTTTATAGGTAAGATTCGTTATTATAATTAATATAAAAGTTATCGATTTCGATAATTGATATAGAAGACATTCAGTCAAAATTTAATTTTATATAAAATATAAGGGTGGGTGAACTTATTCATAAAATTGAATACTATTTATCATATAGAATTTTCAGACACTGATAGACACGTGGTATTTACCTTATATATTATTATATGCACGAAAAGTAGTTATGATTCAATGTAATTTACAAATGGCCATAGAAAGGGGAAATACTAATTATTCAAAGAGTTAGATAGTAGCTAAATGATACAACTAATCGATATTTTCCTTAAGAACAATCATTGAAGATAAAGATCTGAGAATTATAGCAAATTTATATGCCCAACAAATTAACATAGATAATAAGTATTGTCAAAAATCAATAATCTACGAATAAACTTATGAGTTACACAACGAGCCAACGTGCAATGCTAAACGTAAGCCTTCGAGACCACATAACAAACCAACTAATCAGGAAAAGATCAGGAGTTCAAGACGTCATCGAAAGAACCACGTCGCTTAAGTGGAACTGGGCAGGGCCACTTAGCCAGAACACAAGATGGACGGTGGACAAGACATATTATATATAGAATGGAGGCCCAGACGTATTATAGAAATCTATAAAAGAAGCAGAGGACGACCAACGACTAGATTGACCGATGATATAAAACGTGTAGCTGGAAACTGTCTTACAAGTGGCTGGAAAGAACTGAGTGAGGCCTATGTCCCGCAGTGGACGCGATTGGCTGATTGATGATGATGAAAAACCAATATCCAGAGAGTCCGGCAGGAGTGTATTTTTTATATTATTAAGTTAAAATGTATTTTTTTTTAAATGTATTATAATGTATGAAAAGTATTTTATTATGAAATGACAAAAAACAATTTCCCAAATCGCTTTGAGTAAAATTTTTTTACACGGATCTCATCGAAATTAATATTTTTATTATCTTGACAATTTTTCTAAAAATCCCTCCTTTTTGAGTTATTTGCAATTTTTATATTCAATTGATTACAACTTACATTGATTAGTGATTTTTGGGATTTTCTTCTAAAAAACTACTAAATGAATTGCAATTCTATAAAAAGCTGTATAATCTTTAAACCTGTAAGTACAAGTAAGGATATTTGGGTAAGGATCAACGGATTCTATATTGCTGAGAACATGGAACCACATATTATATTTCGAATATGAATTTCTAGCAATTTACCAAGAGAGAAAAAGTATTTATTTCGATGAGATACAGTTAAAAAAAATTACTCTAAGCGATTCAGGAAATTGTTTTTTGTTAAGGTTAATAATTTCCGGCCCACTTGGAAAAATTAAAAAAACATTTGAACTTGAAAAAATATATAGAATCGAATGAAAATGATTTTACTCGGTAGAAACGTAAAAAATTACTAGGCATATTTCGTTTCTAAGCGTCTTTTTAGGGGTAAGTCGAGCGCTTTCTTATTACACAAGCGATGGTAGAAACACAGAGGAAAGCTAATTAACCGTAGAAAAAAACAAAGTTATAAAGTTACTTTACAAACTAATCTGTAGTTACTCTTTGTTAAGAGCATTCTTGAACAGCGTAGTCTTGAATAAAAAACATTCACAGGATCGTGTAAATGAAATACGATTATACCATCACCATTCCTTGAACAATGAACGTTACTTCACCAATAAAGTGCTCAGTAAGGAATATGAAATGCAGATGTGTCCCTCCCCCAGCTTCATAAAATTACATACATGGGTTGTGTAACACACGAATGGAGAATCCTTCAGAAAAACGATACCAAGAATATCATTAGAAACAGGTTTTGTCTAGTCTAACGAATATTACCAAATAAGACCTGCCCTCTGTAATTATAGAAAGCTTAAATGGCAGTTGGGACATACCACCAAAAAGAAATTCTTTATTTTAAGAAATTTATTAGCTTTTATCAAGCACAGCACTTCTTGGTACAGTTTAATAGATAGACAGGTCTAAGTATAAGGATCTCGGGACCAGGAGACAATTAGTATCCTACCTAATTCGAGTAAGAACAAATCAAGGGATACATTTCCCGATAAGTCTAGCTAAGGATGTGACAGTTTTCCAGTGGGAAATAACTGCAATCACTGCATGGAAGAAATAGAAAGACAGGAAAGAACGTTCTGTTCAGTTGCCATCTTCCTAGATAATCAGGCAGCGCTAAAGACACTTAATTCTGTAGAAGTCAATTCTAAGCTAATATGTGATTGCGTGTGTGCCCTAAATAAACTAGGAGACCGTAGCAAGGTTACGGTAGCCTGGGTAGCGGGGCACGAGGGTCATAAGGAAAATGGAACAGTAGATGCAATGGCCAAACAAGGCTCATCAATGCCATTCATTGGACCAGAACTCTTCTGCTGCGTTGCAAAGTCAGTAACAAGAACGGCTACAAGGAAGTGGGTATCTCATAAATTTCTGGAATGGTGGAGGAATTCACCAGGACAAATACAGGCGAAACAGTTCATTACAGAACATTTGCCAACATTTACGACAGACCTAATAAGCAAAGACAGGAAAACAGTCAAAGCAATAGTAGGTCTCCTAAAAGGGCACTGTAAGCTGAATAGGCACTGTAGATGCAATGGCCAAACAAGGCTCATCAATGCCATTCATTGGACCAGAACTCTTCTGCTGCGTTGCAAAGTCAGTAACAAGAACGGCTACAAGGAAGTGGGTATCTCATAAATTTCTGGAATGGTGGAGGAATTCACCAGGACAAAGACAGGCGAAACAGTTCATTACAGAACATTTGCCAACATTTACGACTGACCTAATAAGCAAAGACATTAAAACAGTCAAAGCCATAGTAGGTCTCCTAAAAGGGCACTGTAAGCTGAATAGGCACTGTAAGCTGAATAGGCACTTGAAGCTGATGGGATTATCAGCTGATGACCTGTGCAAATTCTGTCACTTCGAAGAAGAAACAGCAGAGCACATTTTATGTCAGTGTGACAGTCTGACAAATGTGCGGTTCTTTGCATTAGGAGAACCAAATCCACCGGCACATAGCTACGTGGAAGGTACAGTCCCGAAGCTACTAGACTTTATAAAAAGGGTCAGGCTAGAGAATATTATCTTGGACAAGGTACCACAATAGATCTAAAAAGGTCGCAGTGAAATAGGCCGAAAGGCCACCTCTCTTAATCTAATCTAATTCAAGAAAAAAAGGCGCGTGTCGTTAATTTATTTTTCCAATAAATAATGTCTGATGACGTCAAAAATAAGAATATATTAAATATATCCTGTCACTCAAAACTATAAATTAAGTTTTAAAATATAAGAGTTATTTTAAATCGTCATCCAAACCTGATATTTTTATTTGCAAAAGTCATACAAGAAAGAATGAAGCAACATTATAATAGAAGGCAGAAGTCACTAAATTAACTATAGCTCTTTTTAATAAGAATAAACCACAAATTTTAATAAAAAAATGTTATATTTAAAGTTTCTATTTTCACCTGGGAAAATTCGCAAAAATCCAATGTGGAAATCAAAACGTCAAATATAACGTAATCGTGATATTTCAATTTTCTTGTTTTAATTGTATTTAAAATTTCTATTTCTTTATTCATCCTTCTCAGAACCTCTCTGTTTGTGGCGTGTTCTGTCCACGATATTTTCAGAATTCTTCTATACACACACAGCTCGAATGATTGCGGTTTTTTCATTAATGTCGCATTCAAGGTCCAAGATTCCATTCCATAAAATAAAGTCGAAAAAACATAGCATCTCGCCAACCTAACTCTTAGTTCCAATTTTAAATCCCTTGTACATAGCACTCTTCTCATTTTGTTGAAATTTGCTCTAGCCTTTTGTATTCCGATTTGAAATGTAACTAAAATGAAAAGCCCAAAGCGAGCAATGTCTTTGCTAGTGTTGAAAATGCCATGAAAATGGTGATTATTATCCCGATCTGAAATCCGTAACATCAAATAAAGAATTTATTATATATGTATTTGTTTATTCTCAGCTAGATATCGAATAACCTCACGCTTATAAAGTCCTTCACAACATTTCTTTTGGTATTTAATTTGATAGATCTATTTTATAATTAATGTAAAAATAATATACTCCAATCTCTTTCCAACGCGACTAAAATATCTGTAACAGGTAGGTGGGTGATAAATTTTAAAGGCAGTTTGAGCACATCCAAGTTGACAGTGTCGTTAAGCCGGAAATTAAGATTTGTCTCCAGAGATTCCACCTCTTTCCCAGGCTTAAAATCAAATTGCTGTTTTCTGTTTCACGTTCGATCCAAAATATAGTAAGGGAGATTGGCAGTTAAAATATTTTTTATTAACGCTACAGGGATATAAGTGTTTATAATTCCGAATATTTTATTAGAAAACGTCTCTATTTTTGTTAAATAAACCGAAATTGTAGAAATTGGTTTTCTTGAATACGTTCAAACCAAATGGCTTACATAATAAGAAGGGAAAATGATTTTTTTTCGCGGTGTGCAAGATACGTTGATGTATCTTGCACACTGGCGTTTGGTTGGAACACTATACTTGGTACATTTACTAAGCCAGTTATTAAACCTGGTCTATTAATCAAACCAGAAAATGTTTCTTTCACTTTCTCGGCGGCAGAACGGTCCTCTGTGTAGCATAAACTTTTTTATAACATATACAATGCAGATAACGTCAAATGACGCCGTCCGTATAGACTGAGGAAAGATACGACGCCATACAACAGTTTCCGCAGCGAAAGTGTTGGAATCCCTCTCTTTATTTTTCCATGCATAGTTATTTGAAACAACCGAGTCCCATAAAATTATTGATAATGGTTCGTAATAGTGTAATAAATCTTACGAATTAGCCACCATCTTCTTCTTTTAGTGCTGTCTCTATCTTCTGCTTTTCTTAAAAGCCTCTGTGTGTTTAACCCGGACTAGTCGCGAATGTTTTTCAGCCAGGCTATTTGTCGTCTACTAGGACCCCTTTTTCCTTCAATTTTACTGTTCATAATCAGCTGCAACAACTCGTACTAATTATTTCTAAGTATGTGCCCCAAATATATTTCCCCATCTCAAAAGCTTCCAGTTTTCTCATTAAGTCAACATTAACAGTCCAGGCTTCGACGCCATAAAGAAGAATAGAGTGGATATAAGATTTTACCATCCGATATCGGATTTGCAGATTGAGTCTTTGGTTACTCAGAAATTTCCGCATCTTCAAAAAGGCTGCTGTTGATTACTCTATTCTTGAGCGAATTTCTGATTTCATAAAGTATTTCATTTTGTCAACTTGCTCAATGTATTCATTTTTTATCTGGATCCCTGTAATGACTTTGCCTTTCTTACTGATAACCATGGATTTGTTTTCTTTATGTTTATTGTTAAACCAAACTGTTCCCCAGTATCACAAATTGTGTTTAGTAACGTCTGCATTTCTGTCTTACTGACGAAATAACTGTATCGTCACATAACGGATGTTAATTATATTTTCACCATTTATCTTGATCCCTCCTTTTATTCGTTGCATTCGTGCAATTTCCATTTAATGTTACCACAGCCTGTTGGTTCCAATAGAGATTTCTCACTATGTTATTGTCATTTTTGATGAGTCGAGAATGTTATGTTTAACCTTGTCGAAAGCTTTCTCATAGTCTATAAACGCAACGAAAAGATATTTTTGGTCTCGACATTTTTGTGCAAGAGTTGTGAAATTATACAGAGCTTCCACTGTTCTGAAGCCGTTACGAAAGCCAAACTGTCATTACTCATATCCGGTTCGCACGTTCTGAATATTCTTGCATGTAATTCTTGGCCACCATAATATACCCAAAACAAAGAATGCAATCTCTCGCCAAAATCATTTTTCGACATCTCCAAAATAGATAACTCTTTTATTTTACTTAAACGAAACATTTTGAGATAAATATTTGGTGACATCTGTAAATATACGAGGCGTGTTTTTTAAGTAAGTACCGTTTTGGAATTAAAAAAAGACGTGCAAAGATATGGCAATAATTTTATTTTTACGTGAAAGCCTGTACCTTAATCTACTTTTCTACATAATTTCCGTGAATATTGAGGAACTTGTCATACCGTGGCACCAGTTTTTGAATACCCTCCTGATAAAATTCTGCCGCCTGACTTGTTAACCACTGCATCACAAATGTTTTTACTTTGTTATCGTCTTGAAGACGCTGACCACCCATGTGTTTCTTCAAGTGCAGGAACAAATGGTAGTCGCTGGGCGCCAGATCAGGCTGTCTGGAGGATGATCTAGAGTTTCCCATTTAAATGATTTGATGAGATCTTTGGTCTGATTAGCCACATGTGGACGGGCATTGTCATGCAGCAAAACCTTTACTCAACTTGCCACGTCTTTTGTTCTAGATTGCACGAAGCAGATTTTTCAATGTCTCACAATAAGACGCTGCATTGATTGTCTCATTACGAGGCAGAAACTCCACTAGCAATACTCCTTTTCTGTCTCAAAAAACTGAGCACATGATTTTCCGGGCAGAAATTTTTGCTTAAACTTCACTTTTTTGGTTGATGATGAATGTCACCATTCCATGGACTGTTGTTTCGATTCTGGTGTGACGTAGGCCACCCACGTTTCGTCACCAGTAACAATTTGGTCTAAAAAATCTTCACCTTCACTGTGGTACCGCTCAAGGAAAGTCAATAGTAATTTGATAGTTTGAAGTCATAGTAAATTAATATTAAAAATTAGATTCAATTGAAACGAGAGAATAAAAAGACAACTACGTAGGGTTAGGAAAATACAGACCCACATGTATACGAGGTCTGGCTATTAAATAACGAGACTGCGCGCGCAGAAGGCGTCCTAGAGGGATAGGGTGGGAAACGAATGCAGCGTTGGATAGCTGGAAGTGTGTCTACTCTTTCAGTACGAAAACACGTTTTTGTCGCTGTAGTAGTATTTTTTCTGTAGAGGTTAAAAACGAACGTGTTTTTTTTTCGTGCCGATAACAATGTGTGACGAAAAACTCGAGCAACGGATCAATGTGAAATTTCTCGTTAAATTAAAAAAAAAACTCCGACTGAGTGCTATAAGTTGTTGAAAGAGGCCTATGGTGAGAATTCTCCATCTCGTGCGCGTGTTTTCGAATGGTATAAAAGGTTTTCTGAAGGTAGAGAGAGCACCGAGGATGACCAACGTCCAGGTCGACCTGTCTCTGTTTCAACTCCGCAAATAGTGACCAAAATAAATGAAATTGTGCGTGTAGATCGTCGTATGAGTATTCGGATGATTGCTGAGACTGTAAACGCCAATAAAGAAACTTTAAGAAAAAATTTACATCACGAATTGAACATGAAGAAAGTCTGTGCGAAGTTGGTCCCAAAAAATTTGACCCCTGACCAAAAGCTCGTCCGTCAACAGATCTGCTCAGATTTTCTTCAGCGGTTAGAAGAAGTGCCTGAATTGATGGAAAACATCATCACTTGCGATGAAACCTGGATATTCCAATACGATGTTGAAACTAAGCGGCAATACATGCACTGGAAAACTCCTGCATCGCCGAGAATGAAAAAAGCAAGGGTGTCGAAATCAAAATTTAAAGCCATGCTAATCGTTTTTTTCGACATCAACGGCATCGTGATGACTGAATGGGTTCCAGAGGGTCAAACTGTAAACCAAACTTACTATTTGAAAGTTTTGGCAACGCCCCGAGAGCGAGTTCGTAAGAAACGGCCGGAGTTGTGGAAAAACAAATCGTGGATCTTGCACCAGGACAATGCACCTGCCCATAACACGCTGTCTGTGAAGCGTTATTTAGCCGCTAGAGGCACTCCAGTGCTCGAACACGCGCCGTACTCGCCTGATTTAGCACCCTGTGAATTTTCCTGTTTCCGAAGATCAAGTCTGCCTTAAAAGGAACCCGGTTCGAGTCGATGGAAGAGGTGAAGCGAAAATCGGCGGAGCTCCTAAATGCTCTTACAAAAGAAGACTTCCAGCATTGCTTTGACCAATGGAAAAAACGAATGTAACGGTGTGTGGCGAGGGAAGGGGAGTATATCGAAGGGGAACATTCGATTGTAGAATAATTTTTAAAATAAAACTCTTTTTCATAATCAGTCTCGTTATTTAATAGCCAGACCTCGTATATTACACACAATAACACGCTTCATATGTAGATGCTTCATGTCATATTTTTTCTACATCTTTCTCTTCACCTGTGACTGCCCCTGGGGTCCACATGGGTACGCTATATTTTCAAGCCTCTCACATCTTATCGTTTTTAAATGGAGGGTATATTTTTATTTAATAAAAATGCATTAATTTTTTTGTCGTATTTGTTCTGAGATTTAATAGGTTTATTCTTTTAATACCCACGGGGTCCATATAGATACGGGGTAAATTCAATATTTAGCATTGTCAAATTTTTTTTTGATATTTTTTTAGCGTTTTCTAAACCATTTTTAGTAGTTTTTGAAGCAAACGCAAATATACACAAAAAAATAATTAATGGCGTTGCCAGGTTAATAAATTTCCTAGAGTATTATAGTGTTTAAACTTTCCTAAGCCATCCTCATCCTAATTAAAATATTCATTTCACTTCGTTTATTAGGTAATATAATGAATCATTGTTTGAAGGTTTCACATTGCATTTCCATGACGCTGTGTAGAAAAATGTTTCGGTTATCGCTAATGCCAGGCAAGGAAACATTCCAGTTATATGTATTTACATCCTAGTGATATGTTTCTATTATCGATCGTAGGTATGTTAACTTGTTATACATATTGTTGTTATTTATACACATTGTACCTTCTCGTTTGCTGTGATTTTGCTATGAACTTTTATACGTTAGCCTTTCAACTCTTCAAGACAAGATATGTTTTCTTTTATTGTTAATGTTATTATCTATCTTTCGAATAAACAAACATTTACAATATTATTTTTATCCCTGTTAAAAAGAGAATAACTGATTTTATTTATAACGAAAATCTTTTCTTTTATCGCTGTACTATTTATTGACCTTCTTTAGATTGTACATCAAAACTCGATCTAGAGCGGTGCTCCAGCATTTCCTTTCTATTTGAGCCATTGAAATCCAATTTAAAATTCATGTTCTCCTTACAAGGTTGCTAGAAATCTGCAGTCGGAAGAGCAATTTCAGATTTTTTATTAAAATATAAGCAGAGGGAAATTTTATTGGATACGTATATACTTGTAGCAGATTTTTTAAATAGATGTTTCGTTAATGTTTAAAAACGTTTATGTTTTAAAGTCGTTTAATTAAATAATTTCTATTGTGGTGAAATTTATATTTCCTGTGATTACTTTCTTCATATCATAGATTTGTAAGGGACCATAGTAGTCGATAAAACGCACTAGATTATATCTCTATATTTAGTATTCCTTTATTGAAACAGCAAGATTTATATCTTTTTCAAATTGGGTCTTGATATTATGGAATCGTTTCACACCTGTGGATTGTTTGATCAAAATATTTTCCCGCAAATTCTAATCTTGCTGCTTTCTCTGGCGATCTTTTTCTTGTTGTACGACACTGCTTCTTCTTCCAAAATGCATGTTGCCTATCACGTTGGTCGGTATAATCCTTTTGAACACTGATTCCACAGAATCGTACTCGTCATCCGGTTTATTGCATAATATGCTTGCAAGCGTAAAGTCATAAGTCTAATTTTCAGTATCATGTGCAGGATCTTCTTCCATGTTGTTCGTGTGTTTAACCTTGCATGTGTGTCTTTCATTTCTTTCTGTTTCTATTTTTTCAGTAGTATTTTGATTTTTGATATTTCTGATCTTGTTTATGCATTACACTATACCTCAAAAGTTATTTAATTATTGTGTAAGTCTTTGAATACCGTTTTTCTTTACTAGATTGTCTTCAGTCTGCGCTACTTCATAGCGCAGACGTTCTCCTAGTATCTTTTGCAATATTTAAGGTATAAAGAATATAGACTATCGACCTATCTACCATCTGCTGCTACTCTTACTACACACCTTCAAGCTTTATTTTTCACAAGCAAAAGTTGTCAGCATCGAATTCATATAGGAAAATACAATAATGCCCGAAACATTCGTATCACATTGATTGACGACTAAGCTGTAATCTTAAATTTACTTAATCTTAAACGAAAATTTTTCAATATTTAAAAAGAGAGATTTTCCAAAATTTGTAACATAAATAAAAGATTTTCTACAGGGAATTATTATGCAAATTACCCAGTATCTCGGGTTGATTTCGATAAACTTTCAACAAACGAAAACAGAACGGGAAGAAGGTCTTAATTTTCAAGAAACCTCGCCCAATTTACAAAGTTATTTCGTCGTCGTCTTGACTACTTTATCCGGAAAATTCATTCAAATAAAGAGCTTCGAGCTTTTCAAATTAGTACTATATTAATCCTGTTTAACTTTGTTAAGGAATTCCTTTTTCATGGATTGAGAGCTCTATCGGAGGAAGATTCACCCTCCCTTTGAATCGCTCATTTACATAATTCTCAATGGCCTAAATGGGCGCGTGTGTAGTTGTTTGTAAAATGTGACGAACTCAAAATTACATATTAGAGCAGAAAAAAAACAATGTAATTAATTGTAGAGAACATTTTTCTTAAATTGTTACCTTGATTGAGAATTGGTTGCAATCAAAGGTGTGGAAGACAAAGGGCGAAAACTGCTATTGATTATAGTTTTCCTGTGCTTTTAAGAGATCGCCATTTAAAGTATGTTCCATTTTTACGTTCCCTTAATGTGCAAGTGTATTTAAATAAGTCAGACGACAGGTAGCAGGAGACTCGCAAAAAATCTTTTAATCTGGAGGAGGCGTGCCAAAGAACCAACATTTAGACGTAGTCTTCAAAGAGCTCTTCTGCAGTTTGATCATGTGATGGTAGAGGAGAGAAGAGAGAGCACGATATTGATTTCACAACTTCTAAAACGGATTTCTTTCAAGGTATCATGGATGGACAGGTATTTTTCTACGAAAACTCCTCCTATATGTGAAACATACCGAGAATTAATAATACAGACTAATCTTAGACAAGAATCCGTCACCGGAGCAAAAAGACACAAAATAAATCTTACCAGCTAAGTTTCGATGAAATGGTAGAGTATGAGTAATGAGTTTTACTAAATCTAGGACTAAAAGTAAGTCTAGTCTAAATTTTACTTACCGCTTCCAATTTGGGTACTACGTCTTGGACGATGTTGCAGACGGAGTCCAAGTCTGAAGATAGCGTTAAAATCCTGTAAAATGATTACTTTTAATATCGGTTGGATGTTTTCCGAAAAGGAGGGACGGATCCTCATATATACCAAAGCTCCAAACTTATTGATTCTACTGTACATCTTAAGCTAACAATTACTTTGTTTTGACTGTTGATGTTTCGATAATGCAATTTTGAGCAAATATAACAAGTGACCGAGCTTTATTGTAACCGTCCTAGTAGCAAATACTTGTTATAGTTCCGTTGTGTAGTCTATTAGATAAGTATATTGTTTTTGGAGAAGAAAAAATATTTCAGAAAAGTAGCCGTTTTTGGCTATGCATCAATTTTGGAGTTACCACCTAACCACCCATCTATCATTTTCCAATTTTCCTAGCAGTTCTAGGTAATACACTAGTTGGTAATACACTACCAGTATCACAAAATCTCTCACCAATATAGTTTTTGAGAACCATATTGATGCAAGCAACGCGTGACAAATCCAACTGGCGGCAACAACTCCTAAGTAGTGTAGGGGCCTTTTGCAGAGGTTCACACTTCACACTTTGGTACTGCTTATTTAGATAGATACTGTTTTTTTTTATACAGTCAGCATGAACATGAAAATAATCTTTTTAATTAATAGTGCAATTCTTAATACTATATCTAAATCATTTTCTTTATTACTTTATCAATCTGCTATTCTATGGCATACGGCCACTCCTTTTTGTTTCATTTTAACTGTCATAGAAAATCATGCTACTTCAAAAGAATATCAAGTGACATCCATACCAGGGCTACTAACAATTTTCCTATTAAATACTGATGACCTTTGTTGTTGAATCTATTTGTTTTTAGTATCAGTAAGTTTGCAACTTCAATATACAGTTTCGTAAGCTGTTTATTTTAATCGATGTGTAGAAAGTAGTGATGTAACGAATATTCGCATTCGCATTCGCATTCGCGAATATTCGCATATTTTTACATATTCGCATTTGCATTCGCATTCGCAAAATTTGTGCGAATGTTTTGCGAATATTACACAGCTTGTATTTAGCTCGTTCAGTATCGAAAAGTGAAAAATAAGTCCATATTTCACTATAATTTGATTTACTCATAGTAATAAATCGCTAATCACACTTTAACTAAAAATTCACTTGTATTTGTGCACGAGCAGAGCAGGGCAAGTGGAGTGACTTGTGTCCCGTGAAATTTTTATTGGAACTATAACCAGAGAACTTAGTTTTCTGCTATAACTTTCTCTCTATAACAAGTCAAATTTGATTATAACAAGAGAAAATAAGATCGAAAAACGTGCTTTCTACGTTTTTGGGCCGGACGTGACTATAAATAAATACCTTTTTAAACGACCCCTCAATAAACTTAACCGCCTACAATAAACTTCTTTACAATAAATACAACTGTTTCACATCTTTACTTTAGCAAATATGATAGAATGATACTGGACAATTTAAAGCAGTTAAAAATGACAGACTTTTTCCAATTGCCTACACACCTCGCGCAAATGAGACTGCCGGCAGTGCCGGATACAATTAAAATTGCCAAATTAAAAAAAAACTGAATATTCGCATTCGCATTCGCATTCGCGAATGTCGGTGGCATATATTCGCATTCGCATTCGCGAATGTTTAAAAAATGACATTTGTTACATCACTAGTAGAAAGTAAGGGTGTGACCAAATAAAGGACACTTAATACTCAAAGATTATAGGAATTATGTATATATAGGGTGCACCCAAACAGATTTTACCACTTCTAGCTAGTTTCCCTCATGAAAAAAAAAGTGGGTAGAAATTTATTCAAATCAATATAATGTTTGCTTGAAATTAAAAGAGTTTATGTAAAAAAATATAGTGAAAAGTATAACACAAGGAAAACAGTGAATATGAGGTCTAATTTACAATGATACCATTAAAAATAACTAAGACAGTTGATGGTAGAAAATACGCGTGAGATAGCAAACTACTTGATTTCATACATGAAAGTGGTTAAATCATTCTCGCTTGTGAAATTTTAAACATTTGCCATTTATTAGAAGTCTTACATACAAGAATTTCGGTTCCAGTTAAGTAGGGATTTTTTTGTCTCTCTTCATGCTTGTGTTGTTTATTCTGGGGTTAAATTTTATATTCCACATAGGTTTTCTGCGCGTGTATTACGTATGAACTCAAAATTAAAATGTTAATTTGAGGATTGTTCTCCGCATTCGCGCAATGTGTGAGCTCCTGGTTTATCTTACCAGATGCTCTACTATTTTATGCATACTGGCAAATTGTGGCTATATTAACTGATTTGGAGTCGAATTTAAATCGAGTGGCAGAAAATTCTAACACATACACAAACAAATTATTTATATTTTAATACAACTAATTTATATTTTCTAATTCTTTCAAATATTTCACTTTTTCATATCCTTCGCTTATATTTTGGTGTGCGGTTGTTTATTTTTGAATCCATGTTTTGTGTAGTAATATTTGTCTACGATACTTTAAAGGATACATGATCCTTTGGGTTACAAGCACAAAATTTGTCAATAAGTACCTTACGAACTTTTAACATTGAAATGACTAAGTTTCGTGTTTTTATTGTTGTGGTTTTGGATTAGTTATAGCCAAATATATCTTGATCCCCTCTGACCACACTAAGCACTATTTTATTGGGATAACGTGTAGGTGATTTTTTTGGATGGCATATATTAGTATAAAATTTAGTAACCTGTAAGGAAAGATTAGCACAGAATTATATAAATAAAAGAAGCTTTACCATCGTAAGGCGTCACTCAATTTGAAAAATTTGAAAGAAAATTTTACCGCTAATAATGAATAATGGCATTTAATAATATAAAAGAATTTATTAGTACACTTAGACGTGAAGTGACAACTAGAATCAAGTCCAAATTGAGTGACGTATTTTCTGTATGATTTGAAGACTAGTTAAGGGAACCTGTATGGCCGCCTAGCAGACATTCCGGCATTATTACTGGTTGCACCACGGTTTGGAGAGATCGAAGTTTATTTATAAGTAAGCAAACAGAATTGTTAAACTATAGATTATTTTTTATTAATAAAAAACTATGGGTACCGCTGATTTTATCAAAATGGTTATCTATTTATATACAAATTAGCAAAGCAATAAGTAATTACCTGTCTAGCTTTTCTAAAAGATAGCTGGCATTAATTCTGATGGATTCAGATATCTACATTTATTCGGTGTTCAGAGAGAGTTATAAAATTAATTATGTATGAAAAACGCTTACAAAGTGGTCAAATACGTTTATATATACACATGGAAATTCGACGCAAGCTACTTTATTTGGTTTCCTCACACATGGGCTTATATATTATTGATATTGGTTGGTAGACATAGCCGTTGCATTCTACTCAGATGAAGACTGTCTCTAAGCTATGAACGAAATAAAAGAAATAATTTGAGATTATTAGCGCAATCTTTTTATTTCTGGCATATGTATCAAATATTTTATATGTTATTGAAGGTAGATACTATCGCCGTCTAGAATTCTAAAAAATTACACATGTTTAACATTTTTTTTGTACCTTATCTAATGGCAATAAAACTGTTTTTAGGTTATACAACTTGTTCCTGTATTTTAAAGATCGCGATAAAGTTTTTCATCCAAAAATTAAGGGTTTTAAAAAAGAAGTGCCCTTACGTGACAGTTTACCATAAAAATAGAAAATTCTTGAAAAAAAAAAACAAAATGGCGAATTTGAAAAAAAATTGATCAAAAATTGACCTTTTTTCGACGTTTTTCAGTCAAATTTTTTTTTTTTTTTGATCAAATTATGGTACACTATTATAGAGAAAATCGAAACAAATAAAATGCATCAAGGTTTATTAGAATCGACCGAATAGATCCAAAGATTAACTGCCCGTCGACTGATGGTCGATTTTAATAAACCTTGATGCAAATTGTCTCTTTTGTTTTTCTCTAGTTTACTAAAATGACCAAATTGACCAAAAAAAATAAATTTTTGAAAAAAAAATGTATAAATGGTTTAATGTATAAAATATTATTATTAATGTGTAATGTTTTTTGCCGTTTCAGAGTAATTTTTGGGCGAACAATTGTTGGCGCCATCTTTAAAATACCCAAACAATAAAAAACCAGAAAATTTTTTCCTTTAATTTGTATAACTAATTAGATACAAAAAATTGTTGAAAATGTGTCTTTTTTAGCATTATAGACGGTACTAGTTATCGAAGTGCTTGTTCATAATATTTCTGGACATCTCCCATTTTATTTTATTTTTCCTTACACGAACTAGTTTCAGCCTATATGCGCTCATATTAGGTTCAGTTTAGTTAGCAGTGACAAGGATGAAGTCGAAATATTCTGTATTTGACCGTTTCGTCAATAACGTATTTTAAAAACCTATTTTGAGGATGACACTGATGATGGAAGAATTAATACCTGCCTGGCAGAGTGGTAATTATGTTCATAATTTCTGAGTAGGGAAAAGAATTCAGAAATTTAATTTCTGAAATTAAAAATCTATTATTGCCGTTTTATCATAGTTTCTGCGATTTGCATAACACATGAGGATAGCAGTAAGTTTATTACTCTTTCTTATTCTTCAAATAGTTTTACAGTATTTCCAATTAAAAATTGTGATAATCTAAAATAAATACCTAGTTGAAATATTTTTTAACCATATGAATATAATCTTTTGTAGTGCTCATATTTAATGATGATTATGGTGATTAGTCTAATTTATTTTTGTATATTAGTATAATGATATTTATTTAATACAGCAGTTCCCATAAAATTTTACAAAGCACAGAATAAATAGTTTATGACACTGTGCTGATTAGAAATTGTTCCATCATTTGTTAGCGTTTACCATACAAAAATAGTGTTCATCTGCGCTATTGACTAATTAAATGGCTGCATAGGTTATTTCTGTTGTATTGGATAGCATATTGTTGAATCTCAATAAAAGTTTTACAAATGAAGGAACAGCAAATTGTATGTATAAAATTAGCTTAAAGGCGGCCTAATATGCAGTGCAACCAGGGCCGGGGTGAGCACAACTAAAAAGAGATGTTGATTTAAAGTGTTTACCGTTCGGGGCCTGGGTAATCAGGGAGAGTAATGGATGCTTTGTACTGTAGTTGGTGGTTGTAGATCACGGCAAAATGGTGGAATCAGCGAGTCGGGCACAGGGTGGACATCACGGCCAAGGACAGAAGACATTAGTTAACTTTTATAGGCTGGTGGAAGAGTGCTTAGACATGTATCTACCACCATGTTTTTGATAAACGCACACAAGCATTCCTCCCGTTAGTGGCCTCTTCTTTAAGGGAATTTCAAAATGGATTCAAGTCTTCGAATGGCAGGGCTATTTTAATTCGACAGCGTATGTGCGATTTGTCAAATGCATGTCGGTGGTAAATCCATGAAGCACTCTAATGCTGTAATAAAATTGGGGCGAGTACTGACAAATAGTACTTGGGTACTCTTAGTTTTATGAGCATGTCAAGAGAAAGGGTCTTAACTATTAGTAACTAAAACAAAAAAACGAATGGTCATCAAATAATCAAGCTGTAGAGAAAGCAGATTTTAAAAAATGAGAAAATTCATATAGTTAATGTTTTCCGATAGTTAATACAATTTAATTTGATAAATCATTAAAATCTAATGTTTTCTTAAATTCTCACAAAATTTATTTACTCATTTATGTTAGCAGTTCCAGTAGCACTGCCTTCATAGTACGTACATACTTCATAGTAGAAATACTTCCAAGATGTGTACGCTTATTTATGGGTTGATAGGAGTACAAAAGTGTGTCTGGTTCAGCCATCTCGGACTTTTAATTTATCAATTTCTAAACAAGCTTTGGTTAAAATAAGTACTCATATTTTGCAGGATTAGCATACACAAGGACTATAATATCTCCAAGATAGTTAAATCAAAGTAGAGGATGTCTTCAAAGACACTGTATTGGTTGGAAACAAGGTAGTAAAATATATGGACATTACTAAAATTAATTTGCTACATTATTAAAATTGTTGTAATTCAGATAGCTTATACAAGAGCATATCTAAAAAAAGACGCTTTTAGAATTAAATAGATAAAAAATATGGTCTGAAGAGTGCCTCAAACAGCCAGCCAAACTGCACTTGAAAGTTCTTGTGAGTTAGTAACAGCTAAAACTTATCTGTACCTTAAGCAACTAGAGAGGCAGTTATTTTGTTATGGCTGCCAGGGCATGAAACAATTACTGATAACAAAATTGCTAAGGGTATTTGCTAAAAAAAAGAACTACCACTTATTTTATTGGACTAGAACCATTCTGGCACAACAGAAACTCATAATAGCCTGGCAACCTAAAACCAAGCAGAAGGGCAAACACAACTTTTGCTTGATACGCAAAAATACTATTATATAGCTCAATAATAATCATAAGTGTTCTCATCGGCACTCCTCAGATATCATCTCTGGTAAAATCAGAAAAATGCACATAGCAACTTGATAATTCTGCAAAAATGCAGAAGAAACGGTCGAATATATTGTTTGCTACTGCAGTGAAATTGTGAAGCAATATCATAGCTAGAACACGTCTTTTTAGAACTGGATTAGATTATAAGCTCTATTAGATGCTATTGATACGGACTAATGGAAAAATAACGGAAGGAATATGTTTAAGATGGATAAAATAGGAATCGAAAGATAAACAGATAGATAGGTAGAATTAATGTAGGTAGTTAACGTGACCTGAGTATATGCAGTCTGTCTTTATGTTCAAATATTTTCTTCTGGTTCTTAAACATTCTGTAGATTGGCTAATATTAAATTTTGAACAATCTCAATAATATAATTATCAAATCTGCTTTGTGAATCGGTCTAATTTATTAGAACAGAATACGTAAAGTAAATTTTAAAGGTTTGAACAAATAATCCAAACAAGCTGACTAATAAACAAACAATCAAAACATTGAATTTTCTCAGTTTTTTGCTAGTAACTCTCTACAACTATATCCGCAAAAAAACTAAAGAAAAAAAATATTAGTTAATAATAAAGTTGGTATCTCACAATTTTTACTACTACATGACATATACAATACTGGCGTATTGAAAACAATCTATTTTCAATGGAAACTTACCGAATAAATTAATATAAGTAAAATAGAAGAATTTCAGTAGAAAAAATATAAAAATATTACGTAAAATAACAAATTAAATAAAAAAGTTTCTGAAATAGTATAAGAAATATATGACTAAATCAAAAGAGAAAATAACAATGGAATAACAACATTGTATAAATGGATACTCTTAAGGTTAAAACAAGATAAATATTCTTTAAAAAAAAATGTTGCTAAATATGCTTTATGTAAGACAGTGAAAATGTCTCGGAACGTGACAAGTACAAGAAATTAACCATGAAAAATAAATGAAAATAGTTATGAAAATGTAATAAAAACGTAGTTTTTAACTGAACGTAAAGGAAGAACTATCCAATGACAAAATAGGTATAGCTGCTATCAATATTACAGGTGTTATTCCTGAAGAAGCCATCTTGGTTCAGCCAATAAACTGATTTGATTTTGTTGTTTAAAAAAAGTTTTATGAACTTCGGGAAGTGCTTGGTTCGTAATTGCATCTTTTTGCTTACATTATCTTTTTATCACATTTTTTTATTGGTCAAAATGTAGGAGAGATACGTGAAAATAATTTACATTAAGTTTAGCTTTAAACTCGAAAAAAGTTATGGAGAAACTATGTTGAGAAAGTAGAGTACATAAAAGAATGGTTTAATTGATTTAAAAATACGTTCACGTCTCTTGACAGTAGCCAGCGACCTTCCAGTACAACATCGGAAAATATCGAACGTGAGACACCAGATTTAAAAAATTATCGTTGGACTGTGAAGAATTGAAAGCTATTCCGAAAACGTCTGTTTCGAAAATAGGACAAAATTTAAGAATGGCTTGTGTGGGTTTATAAAAAGCGCAGTAGAATCAAGAAATTTACTTTTTTTTTGTTAAATCATCGTTTATTATCTGAACCAAGATATAAGGTAGTTACTTCGTTCATCCATATAGAATGGACTAAGTAAAACCAGAGTTACGCACTACGATTAAATCCCTGTCCGTGAATTTACTGGGTCTTTAGCAAAAATTCTGATCAGAGATACCTCATCGAATTAAATACTGACCTGGCTTCTCAGCTTAGTGATGTTGGCGCCTCCCTTGCCAATTATTGAACCGGCAACCTGAAACAGAAAGTACTCAGATCTCGTGTTTTGTGTTCAGTTAAGTTATAACGAATTTGGAAATTTATAATCGAAATAGGGTTGAATTCAGTAGTATTGTTTACATGTTTAGAATATATTGATATATGGACCTTAAAATTAACTTTTTGGTAGATATTTTCATTCATATTTAATTCAAATTAATTAAGATTATTGATTAATGAACTACGCTTTATAGTCTGAAATTATTTTTTCCTGGCATCTACATACTTTCTTTACACATTTCTCGAATAATTAGTGTTTTGTCTTTGCCAGTGCCATTAACTTGGAAAAAAGACTGCACATTTATTTTTTTTTCAAGCACGAATGTAGTAAGACCGTCATAGTAGTACTCATAACCTTAACTTGTGTTACAAACCATAGCATACCAATTTTATACTTTGCTAGCTCGTCGTATACATACATTCCAGTTGTATTTAAAATCGCAATTTCGAACTGGTCCCACAAAAACTTGTGTGCATGTCCGATGTATGGGACGTGATTATCAGTTATACCTTTGTTAACAAAACTTTGCAGATATTGGTTTTTAAAGCCATGAATACCCCATTCATGAAGCACAATTCTGAACAGATGCTAATCACGGTCTCTTTATTCTATTCATTCGGAAAATGTGATCAGAACTCAATTGAGTTGAAATAGTAGGAATTTTTAGTGAGTTTTCGCGAACTGAATAGGTTTTTATGAATATCGAATTGATAATAACAGCAATTCGATCGATTCATGTAGAGTTAAAACACGACCTGAAATATAAAAATATAAAGAAGCATTTTAGGTAATTTTAAAGATAATATTTTTGTATAAGAACATGAAAGATTGATACAAAAAGGCAGACTTCAGAAGGAAAGTGTTTAGTCGAAAGAACCAATTTCCCAATATTTATTAAGAGAATAAAATTTTAACAACAAAAGATTTTAGTCTTTTGTATCCAAGAGAACGATAAATACTAGTATTAATACGAAAATGATGTAAAACTGAGCTGGATGAAATACACTGGTAACCTATTACACAGAACAGTTTGGCAAATCTAGTGAGTCAGTAACACTAAATGGAATGTCCAAAATGTCAAGCTATCAGTTGCAAGGAAGAAAATATAAAGGTAAAAACACTTCGAAAAGTTAGCCATTAGACTTAACAGGACAGGTTGGCTGAAACATTTTCTAGTGGTACAAAAATAAAATTACTATTCCATTTTTATGGGTACAATTATTTGTATTGTTTCCTGACGTTTCGATTTCCATCCTGGAAATGGTTTTCAAAAATGTATTAAAAGATAAGGAGTTAATGTTAAGGATCATTTTTGAATATATATATATATATATATATATATATATATATATATATATATATATATATATATATATATATATATATATATATATATATATATATATATATATATATATATATAAGCGAGGTTCCTACAGCCTCTGCGGCCTCTCGCATTTCGACCGCCATCGTTTTCTGTCCATCCATTCGTCTTCTTTGATGGCTCTATCTCTCATTATGTGTCGTACACTTTCTTCCCAGGCAACTGAAGGCCTTCCCCTTCTTCTTCTTTGTTGTGGTATGTAATTTAAAGCTTTCTTTGACCATATATCTTCACTCATTCGCTTTACGTGACCGTACCACACTAGTTGTCTCGTTTCAATTCTGTCTACACTGGTAACAGTATTTGTCCTCCTTCTGATATCTTCATTCCTGATATGATCTTCTTTGGATACACCACATGCTCTCTTTAGAAAATCCATTTCTACTACTTCTATTCTTTTTCTATCTTTTTTCGTGATCTGCCAAACTTCTGCCCCATAAGTCAGAATAGGCTCTACTAAGGTTCGATAGATTGTCAATTTCGTTTCTTGTTTGTTGAAAATACTCTTTTAAAAACGATTTCCGGAATGAAATCACAATGCTTTTTTAACCTTGGTCAAAATTTAATCTTTACGTTTGTGTTCACTAAAGTGGTATTTAGAAAGTTATTCCATGTAAAAGTATTCCACAAAAGAATTTACCGGAAAGGCGAGGAACAAATTGCGCCCAATGAACGCCATTGGTACGAGGGAAGCTTTATTTAGCGTGCAGGTATTGTTTCAGAAATGTAGATGTCAGCTGTAATGTTTTTGCATGCCTGATTGACTACAAGAAGTCTTTCGATAGAGTCCGGCATGAAAAAATGATGGAAGTGCTGAAGAGGACAGGGATTGGATAACTTCCAATACAAATCCTGTATTGGAATCAATCAGCGGTGCTCCGAATAGATGGAGAATATACAGATCAGGTCAAAATCTTAAGGGGAGTGAGACAGGGGTGCATAATTTCACCACTGATATTCAATTTGTACTCGGAGCACATTTTGAAGAGGCTCTAAAAGATATTGATGAAGGCATGTCAATAAATGGAGTCAAGCTCAATAACCTGCGGTATGAAGATAATACAATAGTATTTTCCAATGCCATAGAAGGGCTGCAAAACTTAATGAACAAAATAACGGAAACCAGTAGAACATATGAACTGGATATAAACACAGTACAACTACTTTGGAACTATAATCAATGAGTCACAAATGCGACAAAATCACCAATGAAGAAGTACTGCGGAGGATGAACATAATTATCGTAAGGGTCGTAAGCTGCAGTACTTGGGACATATAATGAGAAATCAAGGCAGATACGAGCTCCTCTAATGCATTTTCCACGGTAAAATTGAAGAAAAAAGGGCCCCAGGACCAAGAATATCTTGGCTTGCTAACCTGATACCATGGTGTAGCAAGACCTTAACACAGCTATTCCTTATAGCATCCAATAAAGTCATCACAGCCAGAATGATCGTCAAATATCGGAACGGACAGGCACCCTAAGAAGAAGATTCCATGTAAATGCACTTATGATGGACTTGTTAGTACGAAAACTTCTGTTATATGTAATGTAGCCTGAAAGTGTCTTTTTAATTATATACTAATTATAAAGGATTTTTAAATAAAACATTTGCGATTTATGTGTATTTAGTGTACAGCAACTACAGAACTTTTATTTTTCATGTGGATTGTATTATTTTGTCTGGGGTCTGGGATGTTTTTGGATTATCGACTTGATTTTTACTTGTAATGTACTTATAAGAGTCTCGGCATTTAAAGCCAATTTTAATGAGTCATTAAAGCAGGTACCTCTTTTAATGAAATTCTGAAAATTTTCAATTTTGTTAACCGCGGTAATCCCGAATGTCATGTCAACTTCATAAATAATATCGATTTCACTGCACTTTTCATTATTTTTTACCCTTTCCTATCTACCCTGCGTGACCCTCTTTGGGGAAATCAACATGTTTATCAGGAAACTGCAAGAATATGCCGTGAATCAGAAATGTAACGATCTGAAGACACGGAATATTTCGAGAGAGCAGGGTTTGTGTTGTCGTGAAAAACCAATCCGTTTTCAATCGGCGCCAAAAATGTGCAACGTTAATAATTGGACTTACTTTAACTGGTTGTCGAAAACAAATCTTTTAGTGTTACAGTGGATGATCAAAAAAATTAGAAACACCTGACAAAATTTAATTAGTTATTTATACTCGAGACACGACAAGAAATTACGTAGGATGACTCATAAATGTATCTTGATATACTAATTGTACAAGTCACATACGCCGTTTACTAACAAGACAATTAAAATAATATGGGTTCAATACATTTTGATAGCTTCCGTACATTTTAATGGGTAATATTTAAAATACGTTTTAGCAACTAAATTCAAATTTGGTTAGCACACTTTATCAAAATTCTTAATTATTTACTCTCTGTCATTGACGATTCATGAATGCATCTTAAAAGTATTATCTACATCGAAATTTGAATTTTTTGAGACATTTATTTTGGAAAATAACCGTTTTTTAAATAATTTGTTTAGATAATTAAATGTCAAATAACAAATATAACAATTATATTTATCATTAACATATTATTTAGAAAAAATTTAAAAAATTCGTTCTTAACCGTTATGGATAATAGAATTGATGAGTAAGAATGAATTCTGTCTCCGGCTTCTATACACCATGTAGCTTCGCCTATCTTCAAAAATTTTTGTGTTTGTCTTTGTGTAGTGTATTGTTATGTCCCATTTTATATTTATGACATTCTACTCTTGTCGGATAGGCCGCAATTGACGAAATGCCCCTGAAGATGATCTAGTGATAGAAAGTACTTGGGATAGATTAAATCAATACTGTGCTCAATATCTGACTTGTATATTATCGAATAAAGTTCATTTATTCGAGCATTCAACCTTATATCAATTACCTTTTTAATTACAGCTGGGATTCCTGGGAATACATCGAGTCTTCTGACTGGTTGGCACCGACCCATACTATTACTGGTTCAATAATATTTTCCATTATCCTATCCAACATTTTCACTTCTATTTTCAATACATGGGCAATAGCGTTCTTCCAATTTGTAGCATGTATGCAATCTGTACTTCTTTATAATGGGCGCTGAACATCGCCAATTTTAAATAGTACGTTCTCTCGGGCAACATATCCCTTCATTTGAGCACAAATTAATTCAATTGAACTCAACTCGCAATGTTAAGGTGGAAGTCTCAAAACAGTAATACCATGAAGTCTAGAATCAACAGCATATCGATATCTACCGCGTTGCTCCTTGATTATTCTCTTCTTCAAGTTCATCTCCTATCGGAGATTGGAAATCATTCTGGCAATTATAATTTTATTGGTTACTCGCCTGAATAGTTCAATTGAACTGCATCCAAACCATTCACGGAGGTTGCGTAGCCACGAGATTTTAGTAGTCTTCCTACGCTTCTTCTACCTTTGATTTTACCCTGCATTATATTCCTTAGTAGTTCGTACTTTTCACCTCTCATGATGTGCCCCAAGTATTCCAATTTTGGAATTTAAAACTTCGCATTGTTTTCCTAGTTGTTCGAGAACTTGTTCGTTTGTTTTGCGATCCATCCATGATATTTTCAAAATACGTCGGTAACACCACATTTCGAATGCTTCTAGGTTTTTAATGTTGGACTTTTTAAGTGTCCAAGCTTCAACTCCATACAAAAGGGTAGAGAAAATATAACATCGAAGCATTCTTATCTGGAGTGATATATTGATATCGCGATTAAAAAAAAGTTTTCTCATTCTATTAAAAGTTGACCGCGCAATTTCAATGCGGCATCTTATTTCTTTTGTCTGATCAGTATCTTCTGTGATCCGTGCTCCAAGGTATTTGTACGAAGATATTTGTTCAATTTCTGTATTATCTAGTACTAGCTTAACTTAACTTAACTGATTATTCTCGTTAGTTCTATTTTGACCATATCCTCTGTATATGAAATACATTTTTCTCGTAGCCAGTAACGCATGATGGACTTTCTATCAGTCATAGTTGTAATGCGTTTAACAAACAAGGTGGCTGTGATAGAGTTACTATCTATACGCTGGATAATGTTCTCGAGCCACTTCTAGACGAATATGGAGTTCATGTTTTCACGATAGTCTGCCGTTTTCTTCGATATAAAAACAAGGGCACCATTTTGCAGAAAACCAGTATCGCTGATAATGTGGGCGACAATTGGATGCTGGCGCTTACCTGACGGTGCTCACAATCCTGCCGAGAAACCTTCAATAAAGGCTTGTCATGTATTTATTATTGTATATTGCCCAACTTTGCGTAATGTATGTCCGGCGTTAATTATGTCTCGTCGAGAGGTATTCTTCGTTTTACCACACGACATTATCGAATTTAGATAATATTCGTCGCCATATTATTTCCTCCTTACCTTAAAATGGAAGTCCGACATCATTTTATTATGTCGAAAGTTCATTTTATGAAAATTTTCGCATCGATCGATTTCGCATACTTTAGTTAATATAGATTTTAGAGAAGAAAAATAAATGTCACTTTAAAAAAGAACAACTTCCGTTTAAAGTAGTGTTTTTTAATCCATCATACACCATCCAGATAATTCGCTCCTCATAAAACGGGTCCATGATGTCGTGAACTTATACCACTGGTTATATCAAATTTTTATTCTACGAAAAACTGATCTCACAAATCGTCTTACTTTAACCTAATATTTTGTCTGCCTTGTACAATAAAAAACTAACAAATTGAGTACGAAAACCGTTAAAACGGAAAATTTATTGAAAAAGTCCTTTATAAAAGGTATAATATAAGATGTTAACACAAATACCCGATATTATTTATAACAACAACGATAAACACTGATTGCAAAAACTGATCGCATGTTTTAAATAATATTTTTGCCGATGAATCATTTGCCGGCTAGGCAGTTTAATTTTCAATAATCAACAAAAATGTAATTTAGTATGATAGATAATAACTATCAGTTTGATGGTAATAGGACCTTCGCCACCGCAGTAAATATTCCTTGTTGATAACATGAATCATTTTTCAATGATATGTGTAGACTTGAGAAATTGAATCCGGTGTAAAAGCTTTAATCGAAGGAAGTCACGTAGATAATGTTCCCATAATAGTAGGGCCGGCTCCACACATGGGATCCAACGTTGGGTCAACTGTTCCGTGAGGCTGAATCATCCACACTTTGGGTTGAGTATTGGGGTGATATCAGTCTGTGGCGCCAATCCCTTTGATGTGTACGCAAAAACCGACAGCATACGGAAAACTCCCAATGTTGGAGCAAGTCATAAAAACGTTGGCGCCAACATTGGCTCCAACACAACGCTGTTGGGGTCAACTTTGGCCCCAATGTGTGGAGCCGGCTTAAGACAACACTTGAGTAATTAAGAAAATCACAAATGCACGTAAACAGACATCATGACGGAATTAATTTCTGATAAAGTAATTTAATTCTACCAAAAAAAATTAAGAAATAATGACAACGCCGGAATTGTGGAATTTTCCAACAGTTGATATTTAGTGCTATACCCATGAATCACCCTTCCCAAAAAATTGTCATGAATTATTAGGGGTACAAAATAAATATCAAAGTTCATTTTCTTTTTCTATAAGTTTATCAAACTTTTAAACAACAATCAATAAACTGACGATAAATACTGTTGACGATAAACAAATTATATTCACAAAATGTCTTGCTAGAAAATTAGAATATTTGGGGACCTTTGAGATTAAGGTTTTTTTAAATTAAGGTACGTTTTGACATAACTCTCACATAGAAGTTTGTTATTTACTGTTTGCAAAATTTTGCTACTATTCTCGATTTGGAAATACATAAGAGCATAGTATTGATGACAGAAGATTGCAACGGTATTTATACAGGACTGTCTAAAACAGAAAAATTATAAATATCGATACTTTCTTGTCGAGTTTTGTACCATTGATAAAAATATGACCACTTCGCCAACCTTCAAATACAATTGTTTAATTTTATTCGTTTTATCCGTTTAATTCTACCAACAATACAACATTAGAAGCAAATGAGCTGTGCAAATAATGTGTTCATTTTCATTCTTGCAGCTACTTCGTCTGATATACCGAATTCTAGATCTAAGTATATATAAAATATGAAGTTATCACTTACCGTATTGGGAATAAGTAAACGAACTTCCTCATCGCCTCTACGTGATCTTTTTTGCGGGGACTCCATGTCACCGTCAGCTCCACGCTTCATGGCTAATATGCCTGAAAAGAAAATATGAAAAATGATATTATTTATGTTATTAAAGATTGTAAACAAAAATTTCGTGTCTATTAAGGTAATACTATCGGAGTTTTAGAAACAATCAGTTAAGAACGACATTAAATAAAAACTTTGTTCAATTTTGATTAAATATAATAAGTAGGTACGTCAATCAGCAATAGGAAAGCATGCTGATAGGACGGTAGTTTTTTATATCTGTTATGTCTCCTTGCTTGTGTAATAAAGTAATGACTGCATTATTCCATTGAGGTGGAGTTTCTCCATAAGATCACCATTCCGTCATCGCCAGTGATTTGTTAGTTTTCATTTCTAAAAGTGCCGATTTGATTTCGTATGGAGTTATTTCTGGCATTAATTCTGATCCCTGGTTTGTGATTTTAGGCAGGGGCTGCCTAAAATCACAAACATTTGTGCTCTGTGCTCTCATACATTTCACGATAAAAGGACCCGACAATCTCAAGGATTTTGGATCTATAATGTTTCCATCTTTATTTTTTTATTTTGTACATCTTTTTGTTGACTATGTTGTTTGTATTTCGCCTCAAAACTTTTAACCTTTTGTTTTCTTGAATTATCTTAGTTATTTCTTTTGTATTGTTTTCTCTTTCGTCTTTTCGGATTGACCAGTGGATACCTTTATTTAATTTCTTCATTGTTGTGTAGTTGGAGCCGTATTTTTCCGTCAGCTATCTTCTTTTAACTATTAGCTCTTTGGTATTTTGGCAAAGTTTTTCTTTATGGGTCAGACCGGTCGGGCTCCATTTCCGTATCTTTTAGAGCCTTCATTATGCCATCATTTGCTTGATCTACATCTTCTATTTCGGCTTGCAAGTCTTGTATTATGTCTGGTTAGTGTATCTTCATATAGGTCATTGTTTTCTGGGGGACTTCATTTCTTTTTTCTTGTTTTTAAGATCATCTTTGTTCTTTTCAATTTGACATTTAATAGTATCTTAGCTCGGATTAATCTGTGGTCGCTTTCTATTGAAAATTTGTTAAGTATTACGATGTCTTTGATTATTTCTTTTCGGTTTGTTATAATATAATCTATTTCATTTTTGATACTGCCGTCTGGGCTGATCCATGTCCATTTACGCTGAGGCTGTTTATCGAAAAAACCTATTCCACCATTGAAGTGTCTTCTTCACCTCTAAAATGAAATACGTGTCCTGATTTCAGAGTAATTTGGGCTTCTCTTCGTATTATTTCACTGAGTCCGATGATGTCCCATTTTATGTTTTTCAGTCCTTCCTCCAGTTTCATCATCTTCTGGTCTGATACAAGAGTTCTAACATTGTATGACGTAATATGAATTTGTCGCTCTTTATAGTAGCCTAATTTTTTCCGGGGATTCTTATCACCCTATGCTCCAAAATGTTCCAACCGCTACCTTGGTTGGGGGGTGTTGGAGCTGCCGGAGACGGGGGGCCGTTCAGTAGTTTCGCCTTTCATGGAAAATAACTTTGGGGGTTTTAAGCCATTAAAACGCCACGCTTGGCTAGTGCGTATTGGCGAGTTGGTTTGAAAGTGGGGCGAGGAAATGTGGGTTGAGAATGTGAGGAAATGTGGGTTGGGAATGCTTTGGGCTTGGACGTTGTTTTCCCCAAGGATGGAGGCTGCGGGGATCGCAGAGTAGTATCCACCCGCTACCCGCCTTCATATGAAATGGTTGTATTATAAATTTAAATTAGTTTTATACATTAATATTTATTGAAGTTTATCTGTACATAATTTGGAGCGCATTTAACTTGGCTAAGTTATTTTAAAGCTTGTTAAAAACCTCTATTTTAAAATTCCAAAATAAAAATAGTAATAAGCGGAATATTAATGACACAATCACGTTTTTCTAATTATACACATTGATTCTTATTGAAAACTTGATATAAACAATTGGTACAGCATCTAGAAAATATTTCAAGGAGACTGACATCATGTATGATCTTTGAATGTATGTTAGTTCCACGTAACAACAATTATTGATAGCACCCCATTCTCAATGCCACTTTTTAATGAATTCAATTAATGCACGGATTGTTAGATCATCAAGAAAGTATTGAACTCATTGCGAGAACCTTCAACTGTAAAAAACGTTAATAGCCAGAAAGAATTTTTGATTTTTTGCTTCTTTAGTTATGAAATTTTTATTTGAAGACACTGACACTGTTCATTAAATATAGCCTCGTAATCTTTATGTCTTAATTAAAGTATTTACTATCCTTTGATTGTTTCATTTTGATTTTTATTAGCGAGTGAGTCGGATCGGTGGTTAAAAATTATTAGGTATATCAAGAAAAATTTATCTAAAACAGTTTTTCTTTTTTAATTATTTCATAAAATGAGAAATCTTTGATTATATCTAAATAGCGCAAGAGCGATAAATTGGCAGTCCTCAGTACAAAACACCTAAAGGTAGTTTAGATGTGGTTATACCGGAAAATATTTACAAGAAAATCAAAATAACCCCCACGCACTTTTTCAGGTCTACAGGTAATATATTCAATACTTTATAAAAACTCTACCCATCATTTATGAGGAAATAAAAACTAGATTACGCAGAGGTGTAATTTACAAGTACTTCGAAGGACAAGTTTCTAAGCACCGGTTGTAAGAAATAACCAACCCACACAGTAATGAATATCAATTGCGAAATCAACGATTGTTTGTGAAACCAACTTCAAGATCACCAATTGAATACACTGAAATTGTTATAATTTAATTCATAATACATGCTATCAAAAAAAGTGATGTTGACTAAAAAAACACACAATGAGAATGTTGTTTTTCATGACGACAATAGACAAATCGCGTTTTTTCCAATACCATTATTTATACAATCAAACGAGGTGTTAATTTTGACATATTGTGAAAATAACTAATTAAGACCTCTAAAGTTTCGTATTTTTTGTCCACTAAAAAATGGTTCTACAGAAGGGTAAAAGTACTTCCAAAATTGCACCGTCTGTGTTAGACCAAGTAGTGAACATATAAGAGGTGACTCATCAAAAGGTACTACAGATCTTTGAACAAATATGAGGTTTCCAATAGTAAACAAATTAAATCGAGTACAAGTACATAATATATGGTAAAAAGCTTATATTCATCAGGTGTTTTTTTTTCTTAACTGAATAACAAAGTAATGACATATATTTAAAAACATTCCGTAGCGCACATTCCGAGATTTTTCAGCCTTAGCATTATTTTCTACTTTAGGAAAGACGAATTACCAAGGAATTCGTTAAACGCAGATATTGCACAAAAGCATACAATATCGTGTTTAAAAGTGTTTGCAAACATACTTACAAGGTGCAATAAAACAATGCATTATTTTGAAGATACAAAGTAGGAGGTTTTGTGCATATTCAACAGAAAAAAAATTGTTAAGTAAATTGAAAACGTGATACTTCATTTCAAGTTTTTCCGTAAAATGTTAAAATGAGCCACCAGCAACAAGAAATCGAAATTTGTCAGAATCTGATCTGCATTAGAATCGTTACTATTCGCGAAGAAGGATGCACTCAAGTTATACTTACTGAACAGTTTAAATGTTACTCAGTCAACAATTTTAAGAGTTTTAACACGTTGTGCAGTCACTGCGGGAAGTACCTACGTTAGTCAACCCAATAGAACATGTTCGGCGTTTGGGATATCGTAAGACAACTACTGTGGGAAAAAATTGACTATTTTCATATTTTACATTTTTTATTACATTTTTTATCCTTAAAATCTTAAGATCTTTAAAAATTTTCCATTTTGTCTTTTTTTCTGATGTCAATTCAATACATTTCTCGTAAAAAAAACCATATTTTATAAATATGAAAATGTATTTTGGTGTGGAATTTAAAATATCCATCTACTATAGCTGCAGTTGAAATAATAAATCTTCAACGTAATTTAGGTGAACTTCAACGGTACAAATAATAGCTGCTTCTCTACTGCTAAATAGACGATTTCTTGCCACAGCTTGCCTAAATTCGAGGCCGGTTCTGAATTGAGTAGAAATGTTTTACTAACAGTTCGAAATGTAGAGACTTACGGACTAAGAGTCAAGACAATACTTAATGAAATATTATTAAAGGCCAACATTGTATCAATGCTTACCATTGGACGTAGAGGTTCTAGATATACACTCATATACACTGAACTATTGATAAATGGAAACAAGTTCCTCTTTCGAATGAAACATTAATTAGTTTGAAGTCATCTGACGTCAGCGGGTTTTAAGAAGACGAGACAAATTTACTGATCGAAAATATCTCGTTACGAGTTTCACTTGGTGGTTAATTTCCACTAACGTTTCCAGGGAGAAATTATTTAAGAAGTTTGCACGGAGTTTATTCCCAGGAGAACAATGAATGCATTTTTTTATATAGAAAATGTTGTACAAGGCACGTTATGCCGTTTGCTCCATTTATCGTCGACAACTTCCTCTTTATGCAAGATATCACTCTATTACACATCGCTGTACAAGAGCAGCAGATTTTATTTATATTTAAATGTCCTTTTTGGCTAAAATTACTTTCTACTATTAACATTTAAGGTGAAACAATTTCAACATATTAATTTGAACGTACTAGTTTTAGCAAATCAAGATGTTTTTTTCTATTAAGTTGACGAAAATACGGAGTTTTGAAAGATTTTACTTTAAAAAGCAATTAAAGTTTTTAAATGAACTGTTGAAGAAATAATGTAACCATTTTTCCTTCATCAAGTAAAGAAGTTACCTAACTAATGGAATAATAATAATAATGTTCTTTCTTTGGTATGAAACCGTCAGAAATAGCAAACCTTTGTCTTAAATTTACCTTCAATTTAGAGCAATTATGAATGTTTGTATTTGTTTCTATAACTGAAAGTTTTGAGTACAAGTTGTTTCTTTCTACGTCGAAAAAATACAAAGAGAAAACATTTTATATAACAGTAAATTTTCATGCTTGAATGATATTTGCTAATTTACCTCTGGTAATAGGTACTTAACTAATCAATTGTTAATTGAAATTTTTATTCAATGTTTTTACGTTATTGTTTCTTTAAAAGGACACTTATTCATTTGAGAGGTGTTGATATAATGGAATGCTAATCAGAGAGAATTTTGTAAGCCGGATGTTGAAAATGGCAAGTTGTGCGATCAGTTGGGTGGCTCGGATGTTGAAAATTTCAAATAGATACAAAAAATAATACATCTGAACATGTTGAGAAACATGAATGCGAAAATTTTTAATAAGGTGAACAATAACTATTTACAAAACTCCTTGACAAAGAATCTAATCTGAGCATAGCAAACTGTTATTCACAAGAAAAATGTGTAAAGCAACGAAATGTCAAATTAAAGAACAAGAAAATTATAAGATATTTAGAAGACTTAATTTCAGAGGAATTGTCTATTATATTTACATAAACTAGCTCCCTCCCTGCTTAGGTCATCGTAGCTCACAGCACACGTTCCGAGCTCCGTGCTCCGATGTAATACTGATGATTTATCTTGAATGATTATCACCACTCCTTTTCTACGAAGTACAGTAAATTTTCTTTAATCCAGAACGTCGTCGATGTTTGGAAGTATGATCGATTCTTGAAAATTCTCGGAAAAAAACATTACGCAAAAAAAAATCCAATAGCTTCAAACTTTGGACGGAAACAGATATACGACTTTTAGGCAACGAAAGGAAGAGGCGAAGAAAAAGAACTATGAGAATCGGGACGTGGAATATACAAGAAATACTCCCAGAAATCGAACGACTATAATAGGCAGAGATAACAGTCTTAAATGAAATTAATAAAAAACGTCGAGGAGAGGAAATTGTAGGGAAGTATACACACATGGAAGTGGGGTTAGCAAACATGAAAGATCGGCAAAATGAGTAGGTATCAATATGAATAAAAATAAATGGAGAAAACACATACAAGATTATCAGCAAATAAATGAACGAATAATGGAAATTAAGAAGAACATATTTGACAACCAGCCTTAATTGTTGGAGCATATGCAATTAATGACAATACCACCAAAGGGAAAGGGAAGACTCACTGACTAGTGCAATCTAGTTTATATTGAAGAACCTACAATGACATTCTCTGTCCCTCTTACAACTCTTAATAGTATCTTCTAAACTGAAGTTCAAATAACTTGTCTCATGGTGAATCTAATATTATCTAGACATGATCTGACTTTTCAGAATCCGGCTTGTTCTTCACCATAATGGTCCATGTTTTGTTCTATTCTTTCATTTTAAAACTGTGGAAAAGATTCTTTATTGAAGGCTTTACACTGATCCCTCTATAGTTATTTCTTTACCTTTTCTAAGGTTTTGTATTCCTCATAAGTGGCTCGACAATCCGTTGTGGATCTTGGCCTGCTCACAAAGAAGTTGCCACTCCTGTAAATTCCTGGCAACTTCTCTCCATCTTCTGATCCTTAGAATCTGTAGGTCTTCTTCCACATCATCAATCCATCTCATTATTGGTCGTCCTCTGATTCTTGTGCCCTATGGTTATGAAAATGTTAATCTCTTAGTGTATTCGTGATCTGACATCCTAGCAATGTGTCCAGCCCATCTAAGTCTCTGTACTTTAACGGATGTCAAAATATCTGGATCGGAACTGATAAGGTTTTGTATTAATCGCCGATATACGAAGGGAAACATTCTTCATTCCGTCTTACCATCAAGTTCAATCTGAAGAGCTAAAAATAGCGAACCACGTGTCACAATGGCAGGTTTGAAAGTTGCAAATTATTTCTACATGAAGGTGCGTTCTTAGATGTTTTATGAAAAATATCAGGCATCATCTATTGTCCTTTGGAGAAGAGGGACAGAGAATGTCATTGTAGTAGTTTTGTTTCAATTTAAACTACTTCCTTTTATATCTCCCAGTTAGCTCCCCAAAGTCGCAACAAGAAATGTAAATAATAATGAACTATTTTAATTAACGTAGTAATCCAAAATCGCTATATTATTTTTACATAGTATCCTCTGTGTGTATGTTGTACAAACTGTTTTTTCGGAAGAGCTTAATATCTATCGATTTTTTTACAACAAGCCAATGTTTTGTGCTCTTTCCTATGGACTGTAATTTCCACGAGATGGGATAATATTAACTAAAACACGTTTTGGGTACGTCAGATCTAATGGATTTAAAGAGCCAAAATCACGACAAGGCCGGTATAAAACTAATTTGACAACAAACCAGGGAAAAAACAGTAAAATTTGCCTGTATGTACTCTGTAAATTGCAGTAAGAAAACACTAAATTATTATAATCGGCATGAGTAACAAAAAATGTTTATTATACTTAAAATAAATTACGAGAAATCTTACTGGACGACCACACTAGATCGTTAATTTTTAACCTTGATATCATACTTTGTTACATATTATTTAGCGTGACCTAACATTTTTTTTATAATCCACGGCATAGTGCGTTACGTATCCACATAGTTTACCGCAGGTGCGGATTTTCTTGTTGGTGAAGAAAATATTGATGTAAGAGAATGAAATAAGATATTTCCAATCAACGAATTTTTTACTGATATATAACGTGTGAACTCTTACGTGGTCCGATTGCTTTATATATTATCAACTTTGTATTTTTGTGTTTATGTATCTCTGAATGAGTCCTTTCACTGTGTCTTTTGTCAAACAACCAGTTGTCTCATTTACTATGTAAATCTACCTTAGTCTTAACGCTGTAAAACCATTAAATGAGTGCACCAGAAGAAGATTATCTCAATAAATCCAACGTAAAACTAATTCCAACGTACGACAAAAGAATTGGCATCGTATAAAAACAAACTTAGTCTTCAGATATTCCAAGAAACAAATCTAGGAAACCAAAAGGAAAGAAACAAAAATCTCAAACGAAAAAGTAAAATACTTCCGTAAAGACCGCCCAAGAGATGTAAGTTACGACATCATAACTTCAGAATGATAGAATAAAATATAAAGGAGGTGGAGACAAGGCCACATGGGCAAGCCACATAATTATACATAACACTGTCTGGTTAAGGAACAAACAATCTAGTTTTATGGCAATAGAAGTTATTTTATCAATTCCCAAAGCACTTATTAGCCTTCTTTCTCATCTATAGATGTGTGTTTTTGAATTTGGATGTTTTTCAGATTTCGCGAAGCTTCAAATACTTGTGTGAGTATGTATAATAGATGCAATGAGACGATACAACGGCTGCCATGGAAGTTATCCTTGACCTTACATCTCTCTATTATAGACTACCTAGTGAAGATCGTGAAAACGATTGGAGACATTAGAATCAATTCTCCATTCAACGTAAGGGGAGGGTATAGACACAAACAAAACGACATGCCAAGACGTATAACGTTTAGAATAAATTTACTACAAGTTTCAAAAAAGAACTCACACATTTCTAAGCTAGACAAAAATGCCATTAACACATTGCGTGCCACGCTGTAATCGGGAAAATAGTCTCAGGGGCCAAAACACTTTTTTGTAATATTTGTATGTATTAACTAAAATGAAGATTATCCCTCCCTCCCTATCATCTTCTACTACCGAATCTGTATCATGTTCACTTTCAATCACATTTAAAGAATCACCTGACTCTTCCATATCGCTAACCTCACTTTCTACCTCGTCATGCTATGATAACAGAGTTTCTTCATAGTTATCGCTGTAATGTACTGTTTTGGATGAACCTGCCATTTTCGTAAATTTTTCACAAAAACTGACGTAGTGCCAAAATGACCCCTTTTAAACTTTAGATAGTTATAAACTAAATACCACACTACTGAAGAACTTATTAATAAGTGAAGCGATCGACGTTACTGTAATTTGGAGGTAGCTGCGAGTTAGAAACCTATAACAAAAATAAAAAATAGCGCGTAATTTGAATTAAGTCGGAGGTCATGTGGGCACCACATCCGTAGTAGAAGATTAAGGATGGAATATGATGAGTTCTCTCCTAAAAGCAGTTACAGTAGTATAACAACCTAGTCTTAGCTTTTCGTTTATATGATCTACTTTTATAAAATATTATTAGTTCTTGCAGCAGATATTTATTTCAATTTTGAAGATCATAAATATTGACTCTGTAAATTACGAACACGAATTTGGTATCACAGAAGTAACACTTCAAAAAATATTTTTGATATTTTAACAACCTTTCTACACGCCGCGCCGCTAACAACTTAAAATATCTCGAAAGTTTTTAATTAAACTGACTCTCGCTTGAAAGATAAATCTAATACCGGGAACTAGGGAAGTCTATTGTTTGCCAGTTTGTTATGTAAGGTGATACCTCCAACATAATAATTAGCGTAGTAATGATGTGCCTTTGTTCGCAGCATCGGACTACACGTTGATCCGAGGAAGTTTCCGGAGAAATTTGTAATGAATATATTTTGAATATTAATTGACGATTTCTGAGGGATATTTTGAATTCGCCATATTTATCGGGGATGGAAAATCTCCAGGAATTAAAAAAAGATAAAAGTACTGATGAAAAATATACTGCTTTTATTACTATGGCATTTTCTAAGTGTTACTTGCTACAGACTGTATAAATGTTTTTTATATTAATTTTGTAGGACTAATATGCTACTAAACTACTGAACTAAATAATTCAATATTTTGGATTTAGGTGCAGAAATAAAATATTTGTTATAAAAAATGCTCAGAATTTTTAAGAAAGTATCTACAAATAGTGTGTAAATATTTTAATCTACCCCTATTCTTTCTCCACACATTACCATTCTAATTATTACAATCAAAATCCTAATCTTCGACCATCATTTAGCAAAAGTACAACAAACTCTTAATCGACCTGAAGACATGACAGTAATATTCACAGATTCCTTAAGTGCAATCCAGGGAATTCAGAAAATATATTCGAATCATCCGATTTTAGAACAGATTAAAAAAGACCTTGTGACTACAAAATAATCATAAACAACTACATGTGTGGATACCATCTCTGTGGGGATACCAGGAAATGAGATAGCTGATCAAATGGCCAAAGAAGCTTGTAAAATGGAGAAATTCGATGATATAATTAACCAAATTCCTCACTCAGATATAAAAAATGCATCAATGAGTACACAAAAAACTTATGGTTACGAAGATGGCAACTCTTACCAAATAATAAATTGCAGCAAGCAAACCCAGACTATCAGCAAAAACACCAATTTTAGTAAAGCGAAGGGACCAGGTTGTACTACATCGTATCCGAATAGGACATACTAGACTGACGCACGAACACCTACTAAGGAAGGAACTTCCACCTAAGGAAAGACTACCAAGTGATACCAAGTGCCCTTTAGACAGTGCCGATTGTGACAAAATCATTAGGTTTTTAAAGAAAACGAAATTGTACAATCAAATATAAGTGATACTTCAAGAAAAATTCTAAATTATAATCAACTTCTAAAAACTTTATAGTAAACAATATCCTGAAAACTTTGGTTTTCAAACTTCCACAAAATTTATTTTAAGCTCTTATCACTACAGATGTTTCGGCTGATTGCCTTTCTCAAGTGATCTATTTTTGGCATGCGCTTACACTTCTAGTCTCTAATGTCTCTAGTCTCTAATGAAATAGGTTGAGGAGCGGAGAACTGTTTGTTTCAAGTTGGTTATTTAGAATTATATCTGTGTTTTTTAATTTGTTGATTTCCATAGATTCTAACAAGGATAGCTTAAGGCCTTTACTTTGGATGTGAAGAATTTTGAATTCGTCATTAAAAGAATGATTGTGATCTAGAAGATAAAGTACGTATGTAGAATCTGTCTTTTTATTATTGAAAATCCTTTTATGTTCTGCTATTCGTTTATTAAAGTTTCTACCAGTTTGACCGATGTAAGTTTTTGGGCAGTCGCCACATTTAAGTTGTACACACGACTGTGTACACTGTGTATTTTGGCTCTTGTTTTTAATATATTTGCCTAGGTTATTATTTATTCGGAAAGCTGGTGTTATTCCTTTCTCTTTTATGTCACATATATCACCAAGTAATTTTGTAATTCAAGCTTCGTCAGTAAATGAATAATAAACGATTTTCCGTTTGAACAAAAAAACTTAAATGAATGACTCAATTAATTAACACCCTGGTAAAACTGGTCCTTTCTTGTTATAAACATCTACATATTAACTAAATGCAATACCAAAATTTCCCAATAAATTTCTTAAATATAACAGAGTTCGGTTCTGAAACCGCCTTCGGCATCGGCGAGAACTTTACTGTTACCGTTTTGGGAAAATTTTGATTCAATTTTCAGCTCACCGTCGTCGCCACGGTCCGCTGAAATTTAGAATTTAATTTAGATAGAAATTAAATTGTGGAAATGTTGTAACTAAAAGGTTGCTAAAGATGGTAAGCACATCGCATTACCTGTTTTTCCCATTAATCCGTGCGGATGGATGACCAACGGGTATTGCGTTAAAAGAGGTGACTAAAATGATAAAGGGAATAACAGTGAAAATACATACACAAAAAAAAATATAGCTTATGTATACTGTGATTTCAAAGCAGTCGGTACATTGTACATACATGTACAACAAATTATACATCATACTTGTAATCGTATTCTAATCTAATATTTTAAATCTATTCTGATAATCTAAATCTTAGAAAACGAGTACTAAAGTGTTATGTATTTTTGGTTCTTTTGTATGGTGTGGACACGTGGACTCTAAATAAACAATGTCGCAATAAATTGGAAGCATTTGAAATGTGGTCATATCGAATAATACTGAGAATCTTCTAGGCAGACAGAATATCCAATGAAGAAGTAATAAGAAGAATATCGTGAAGAATAGAGAACAGCAGGGAGATACTGGATTCCATCAAAATAGGAAAATTACAATATCTGTGTCCTATAACACGTGGTGGCAGATATGAATTCCTAAAACTAATAATGCAGGGAAAGATTCAAAGAAAGCGCAGCATAGGTAGAAGAAGAATGTCCTGGCTGAGAAACCTCAGAGAATGATTTGAACGCAGCTCAAATTAACTCTTTCGGACTGTAGTGTCAAAAGTTAGAATAGCAGTGATGATTGAAGACCTTCGTTGCGGAAATGGCACGTAAAGAAGATGAAGATTCTAATAATATAATAATCTAATACGATTCAGATAAGGGTCTTTCTAGTGCTTATTTGTCATATAATTATACACTCATGGACAAAAAAATCGAATATTTTGGAATGTTCCAACTTTTTTGTAGTTACCATTATTTCAAAAAAAAATTTAGATTACTGATGACACTCATATATTAGGCTGATGTACTCAACTGGTTTGAAATATTTTGACGTTTATTTAGACGTTGAGTCAGTGTTTAGTGTCATTCGTATATTTTATCACAAAAAACTTTCACATAAAGGAAAAATCATATTAATTCGGTTATTTTTAGTGTAAATTATTAATTTTAATTAAATATTGTTTTGATTTAACTAATTTTGAAAAAAATGTGCCACCAATTCGACACTGCGATAAAGCCCATGTAGCACATAGTGTAATTTTGTACGAGGAAGGATATGCACAAAAAGATATCGCACCACGTCTCAGTAGAACTCAATCTACATTTTGGAATACTTTAAAAAGGTACAGCGAAATTTGTAAACATATAACCAAGTACGTGACTGTGTGCAGTTTACATTTTACTGAGAACAATTACTTTCCAATTGTTGATTAAAATATTATTTATATTTTAATATATTTATACTTAATTTACTTTAAAGTAACACCTGAAACTAAATTAAGAAGACTGAAGAAAAATGCTGTTCCATCAGCTAAATTGCCCCAACGGTCTCATGAAGTTATTAGTAGAAAACGTAAGGCATAATTTACAAAATATAACGTGGCCAGCTCCAAAAACTGCCTCACCCCCAACTAAAGATCTCTGCCGATCTTGCAACCATATAAATAATTAAAATAATGTAAATTTTACTTCCCTTGTTTCAGACATACTGTAGAAAAACAAACATTTAATTTTATTTTTATTCAGGTTTGGGAGTCAATAACCTTATGTAAAAACTAGAATCACAAACAAATAAACTTTGAAGAACGTACTCCAACTTTTACTTTGGCAAAACACATGTGTAAATGATTTATATTAAACGTTTTATACCTTAGAGATCAAATGACAAAATGATTTGTTTTCCCGAAGTTATCGTCCATCTTTAAAATCTTCAGCGCCCCCTGTCGGAATTGGCTATCGCTATGCAAGCAGTAATAAGAGCTAAAGGGAGAATCCTCATTACTGATCATACACTTCTTTCAGACTTGTTTAAACGATTTAAATTAGCATTTAATTAAAGTAAAATAACCTTATTTACCTAGTATTAAGCATTTAATTTTTCGCAATTTTCTCCGCATAAAAACTTAAACTTGTTCATTAAACATTGTTAAAATAAACTATATTTCACAATAAACGATTTGATTGACCAAAATTTATTAAAAAAAAACAAAAATTAGAAAATTCTAAAATATTCGATAGTTTTGTCCATGAGTGTATATTTTACAAGAAAAAGAAACTCCTGAATATACTATTGTGATTTGTAAAAATATTTTTTGTAACATCTTCCTCAACGCATTAATAAGTGGACTCTAGCTGCAGGACTGTATTCTTATGGCACACATTACAAGGAGAATGATACACTTTTCAGCAGCTAATATTAGTAAGAAAATCAGTATAGGACGTAAAAAGATGTTGCTGCGTAACATTTGCCAATTGACAGGAATCTATAGTTACGAAATGCTTCTGAAAATAGTACAATATATTATATTAAAGGAGGACCACACCGAAGAAATACACAGTGTCAGTATCGGCGCTAAAGGAATTGGTTTTTAAGATAATTTCCAAACCACCACGTCTGTTACAAGAAGTATAAAGAATGGAACATGGACTGAAATGAGAATAGTTCCTCGTCGGATTAGTAGTTTTAGCTTTTCCGGTCATAGTCATCATCATCAGCCGTTTTGAGTCCACCTTCCATCTTTGAATCTTGCAACATGCCCCGCTCCGGTTATAGCAGGTGGTTTCTTTTTCGGTGAAAATTGAGGAAATCGTGACTGATACAATGAACGGTATTCAATTGAGAATATGTGAGACACTAGGAATCGAATACTGGTTAATTTAGACTTTAGAAAAAATTCAATTGTAATGAAAATGAACTATCACAAGGATATTAATAACTCATAATGTGTAATCCAGCATGGTTTCGTTATAAAGATGATTCGGTATGTGATGTAAATGGGGCCTACCATCAAGTTACTCAGATTTCTCAGTATATGTTTCGTATTTATCAAAATAAATGTAATAGGTTTACAAGTCAATTCCATTTTGTTCTGTTTTCTTATAAATTATTAAATTCTCATAACAAATTTCAGTCTTATCTAAATAACAACCTTTGTTTTTGACATTCCGCGTAAATTTTTATAACATAAAAAGAACGATTTCTTTCAATATTTGAATGCGGTGAAGAAATACCGTCAAAACGAAAATAAGTCACAACCGAAGAATAGCAATTACGTCTTTGTTTGCACAGTTCATTCCCGTCTATTTGGTTTGTGCTTGCTCACTCTACGTCATCCTCCAACAGTTGTTTATTAAAGAAATTGTGAGATAAAACGACTGAATATATACCTTACAGGAAATTTAGATCGATAGTTTATTTGACTTTATTAAAATACTCCAGTCGTCAGAGACGAAAATGCCACTTAACCTCTAAAAATCATACGAACTAGCGGAATTTTGACGAGAATATTAATTTTGGGACCCCAAAAGTTACAAAAAAAATTTACTTAAAAGTTTATTTATTGCCGGGTTCCCCATTAAAACCCCCCAGTAAGAGGTAACAACATAAAAAAATCGAATTATCAAGAATATGTACGCCGTAGAAACAAATGTTTTAAATTAAAAATGTAACTGAGATAATTTTAAATAAAAACGTTTATCAGCACTTTTTGTGTAGAATGAACCGTTTTCTCACAAACAACGCTTGAAGTGACCGTCGATCCTAAATGTCGCGAAATCAATGTTCAATAAAATTTGTATAGCTCGACGGTAAAAATTCGATATCTTTTGACTACCTTTAAAAGTGTCCTATCGACAAAAATAAAGATGCGTTTTAAAGAGAAAGAGTTTAGCTTTTGTATGTAATTTTTGTATTTTGCCGCAAATAAACTCACGATTTATAAAGGTGTTAAATAAACGTGGCCACGAAAAATTGCAGAATACGTTGAAGATATATTGTGGACAGCCTTTTTATAATCTCGAGTTGGTTTAAAATGGAACCGTTTGTCATATGAGCTGTCCCAGGTACGCGCAACATTCTTCTGTAGCACCACATCTCAAAGGCATCAATTTTTTGGCGCTCGTGTCTGCGAAGAGTCAAAGTCTCTGCACCGTATATATTGAGAATACAAATCATCAGTCTCATCTGGATATTTTGAGAGATAGATCTGTCTTTCAAAACTTTATAGTTAGGTGACTCATTTTGTCCATACCAATACGTCTCCAAACTTCTGCTTCACAGTTACCATCGCATCGTTAGTTATACTAGACCCGAGATAGACAAAACTCCCCAATATCTGGTATTACTGGTAACAGTTGTCAGTTGAATAATGTGGAATCTGTCGACCACCATTATTTTTGTCTTAGCTTTATTGATTTTCAGACCTTATTGCTTTCGTGCTCAACTCTTCGCAGAAAATTAAACATTTCTTGCTCATTTGCTGCTATAAGTGTCTACCAGTCACTGTTACTCCACCGGCCCATCCATCTAAAGCCATCCTCATGAAATGTTCACCATAAATGTTAAATAAGTTAGGTGACAACACCCATCCTTGTTTAACACCTCTCTGGTCTTGAATTGGTTCGAAAACTTCTGATTTAGTCGTATTATTGCTATATTGGACTGGTACAGATTTTTAATAAGAGTCACCAGGTGCATTGGTGTGCCCATTTCTATTAAAATGGACCACAGATTTATCCAGCTTACACAATCAAATGCCTTTTGGTAGTCAACGAAGCATATAATCATAGGTACTTAAAACTCTCTAGACTTTTCAATGAGGTTTTTTGATGACTTGTCAATGCTGTGTGGGTTACACAATTACAATATGGATGTCTACTTGTTTAATACATGTTTGTACAACGTAAAACTGGAAAATTAAAGAGAAATGAATACAGACGTTTCTAAAAAGCGATTTTCCTCAGTTGCTATTCTTGGAGCTATATGAGTTATATTTTGAACGAACTTACTTGTGATCCTGGAAAATTCCGCAGGAGAAATTGTACTCAAAATCAACGAAGATAAAACAAAATATGTGGCTACGACAAGAACATAACAAGGCAGGACATAACGTACCAATGGACCAGTATAACTGTGAACTTCCCAGGAAAATATTTTGTTTAGACTCACTTTCAACTATTTCCACAATAAAGGCCTTTTTCAATAATACTCTCTCATAAATCTATATTTAATAATTAATGTTACTAATATTCTTGTACAGTCTCTAGCTTAAACATGTTTAACCCAAGATAAACTAGACAGTAAATTTTATTGGATCTTTTGCATATTATACGAAAATCACAATTAAAATGCATTAGAAATAAACAAACTAAGACACTTGAATGTTACGAGGAACACTCCCGAATCATGATTTACAATGTATAAACTTTGTAAATCATGATTTGGGATTTACACAATGCACACAATACAATATTGTAACTCATTATTTGATAGTGCTCCTTGTAAACATTTAACGTGTCTTGGTTTGTTTATTCTAGTGCATCTTGATTGTGATTTTAGTATAGCATATTTTTTGTATACTCTATTTTTCCAACACAGTTAATCCATTAAAGAAAAAACTTAAAGGTAGTTAACTAAACAGATCAATAAGACATCTCTCATGTTGTGGTAAAAATTTCATCAATGTTTCATACGATATTTATTTACCTTGTTTGTATATGTTGCTTGAATATTTGTGTTCATCTTGTGATATTTATTATAATATTTTTGAATATAATAGTGAATGTTACCTTTTTTTGTTTTAATGATATTTGCATTTTCTTCTCTTTGATTTTTGTATATCCAATATTTGTATTTTGTATATGATAGGTATGGTACAAAAATAATTAAATCTAAAAAATGTACACCGCAGTACGGAAATACGAATTTACCATTGAGCTATAATGTATGCACGTGAAACATGGACAATGACAAAACAATGAAGGTCGTTTACGAGTCGCAGGAGGAATGTAAGGAACCAGTTAAAGATAACACCAGACATCAATACAGAGAAGATTGGAATACCCAAACACTAGGAGAAGATTGGATTCTAAGACAAACCACCTAGGAACTCCTTTTACACTAAAAGAACTCCACGACGGTCTGAACAGGTTAAAAAACGGGAAAGCTGCAGGTGTGGATGATATATGCAGTGAACAAATAAAACATTTAGGCCAAGGAGCAAAAAACGAGATCTTGCAATTTTATAACACGTGCTGCAAAACCTGCATAATTCCAAAATCATGAAGGTAATAGCCTTGTTAAAACCAGGAAAGGATCCAGAAAACCCCACTAGCTACAGACCTATTTCGCTATTGTGTCACTTTTTAAAAGTCTACGAGAGACTGATACTCGCCAGAATAGAAAAAAATGTCGACAAGCACCTCATCCCACGAGCGGCATGCCCTATACAAAGCTCGAACACCACGAAAGCGACTAAAATCTAGGAAAAGCTTGGAACATCTTCTTAAATGCAGAAACTGTCCTCATCGATGTGCCTTGAAGATTTGTGGCTCGCTAACAAAGATGGAACCGACGTAGACCGTTACTGAGCCGAAATTTTATGGATGACATGTTCGCACACGATAAAGTAAAGTAAGTATCAATACAGAGGAAGGAGTAACCGATAACTTGAAGAATTATATAACCAGTAAGATAAAGGTCAGTAAAAATAATAAAGGCGGAAATATTAAAATTTGCACGCCATGTTAAGAGACAAGGTCGGGCTCCAAAGCTGGTTTGGGAAGAGAATTCGAAGTGAGAGCGGCCGCTAGGGAAACGAAGGACGCGATGTAAAAATAACAATGCAACAGATTTACGCGCTCTAAATATTGAACAAGAAGAGGAAACCGTAGTGAAGGACCGTTGCAAGAGAGAGCAGATTATTATGTCACCGAAGACCCAACCCGGGTTGTAGTGCTAGAGAAGAAAAGAAGTTGTTCGTGCACGTGGTATTCTCAGGACGTAAAGCTGGTATGGGAATGGAACCCAAAAGGAAGACGACCGCAAGAGAAACCAAAGATGCGGGATAGTAATATTGCAGCAGATTGAAGCGCTCTAAATATTGAACTAACAGAGGAACTAAAGATAGACCGTTGCAAAAGGAAGCAGAAAATTAAGTTAGCGAAGATCCATGCCGCGTAGTACTGCTAGAGAGAAGAAGATGAGAAGTTGCCATGTACGTGTATTGATTTTAAATTGAGTGGTGTGAAATTATTGCTAAAACGTTCTAATAATGGTGCCACAACAATTACTTGGCAAAAATGTATTCAAAATATTATCATAAACGGAGAAGACAATATGTCGGATGTAGACAAAGTTGTTATCATTACTCAAATCTAGCGCAGAAGTTACATTGTCAACTTTTGACGAATAGTCTGATTCGAACCAAATTAGTTACCCAGATTATAATTCTTAGATAAATATCAACAGCTATAACCGTTTCTCTTGACTATACTTAATAAAATAAAAAGAATATAAGGACCTTAACAAAAAGGCATTTTAAAATGATTTTGAAAATAAAAAATATTGATTATTTTTATGTGGTCATATATAACCTGCATATCTATCCATTTTATGTATTACCTTTTTTGATCAAATTAATCTCGTAATACAAATTACTATTCAATAGCAATAAAAGAAAAAAGAATCTGATCTCCACTCATATTTCCTGGATATCGACTTATATAAGATACGGAAAAATGAGCTTTCACGTCTTATTTAACACTGAGATGTCGAGATTTTTCTCCGACGATAACAACCTGTTTCTATGGTTACTCGCTTCGGTGTAATAAATATGAGAAATATAATATCCACATTTATACAAAGTCACAAAAATAAGTTCTATATAGATACTATTATCACGATAATAATTTAGCCATTGAGTAAACAAGTTATTGCAAAGAGCAATAGAGAGAACATGAATTATTATGTACATGGAATCTACAATGTATGGAAAAATTATATAAGAATTATTTCAAGAATTGAAATACTTCAAGAAACGGTTAACAGAATATTGTTTTATAGGAGCTGTGTACTATGGCTATTTACGTTTTTGTTCAAAACGTCCCCTAACGGATTCACTCCCAAACAAGGCATCCAATTTTAATTAAAACCATGTATAAAAAATTTTACATTTCGGTTTCCTCTATTCTGCTTATCTCTACAGTTATTATATCTTTTAATCCTTGACTATTTGCAGACATTGTGTATACTGTTTGTTTTTAATAATCTCAAAGAAAATAATCCAAAGGATGATCTTTCAATAAATCTTCGGAGCAGCTCGATTGTGTTGCAGCCGAACATCATCGTTGGGGTATTGTCCTTTTGAATTCTTAAAGTAATGCAAAACGAAATTTCTAAATTAAGACATGAGTTAGGAAATAATGTCTACTCAGGATTCTATAAATTCGACTATTTAGATTATAACTTCCAGCTTCCAGGAGTACGTTCTTCAAAATGGAGACCTGTGTTGTAATACTCGATGGCGTGTCATTAAATGTCATGTACTAAATGTACTATCTCCAATGTTGTAAGGAGTTGAGGGATCGGTGTTAAAGGCAAGAACCATGGCACGTCTGGATTCTTTATTAGACTATATTCTAGTATTATAGTCTTTATATGTAACGTCGATTATTAAAAATACCGTGATATTAATTGATTCGAGAGTTAAAACAATGCATAAAGATAAGTTATTATTGACAACAGTCATACGAAGATTATTTTGAACATATTTTTAGAATCGATAAGTAGTTTTCTGCAGTTTATCGTTGAAGGAAATATCAAAGAAAGGCGAGGCATCGGCAAAAAGAGCTCTTAGCTGAGAAACTTACGCCAATCCATCGACATTGGTGAGGCCAGCACAATTATACGATAGAGAAGATATTCAAGAAGCACAAGATGGATCAATTATTTTAGTGGATACTATCCCAAAAATAACAAACACTTACCCGATCTTTAAGGGTTGGAATAATATGAGATATAATTTATACATCTACCGTGAATTATGAGGCCAATGTCTGCAATATTATTTATAAAAAATTATTATTTTAATACTAAAAAGTTAGCTACCATTCTGTCAGAAAATTCTCATATTCAAAATTTATGAAAATGAATATAACACGATTACCATTGAGTTGTTCCGCGCTACAACAAAGTAGAGAGAGTCACGATGGTAAAAAAACATTAACTGATAGGCACCTTAAGAAGACCTGCTTCTTACATTTGCTCTTTGACGACTACCTTACCAGTGACTTATTTTTCATTTGTTCGTAGAAACACCATTTCTGTGAACTCATCCTCAAATGGTCAATGTGTAACATTTTTTTTATTATTAAAATATTAATTATTTTTAATTTCTTTTACCCCCGTGCGATACGCCGATGATTAGGAATTCCCGTGTTTACGATAAGAAAATAATATTGGATCTACTAAATTATAATGGACTTCCCTAACTAATAAAGGTAGTTAATCCTTTCCGTCTTAATACTCAGTATGAAAAGATCTAATGCTTTTGAGTATGCAGGTTCTTTTACATAAATTGATAATTTTCGCCGAAGGCCCGTATCTTTTGACAATAACTTAATCCCAAGTATTGTCTGCTTCCCATGTCCAATTGTTGGTACCAGTTACTCAAAACTTTCTATATCTTTTCTAATATCTCTTATCCTATCTTTACTTATTTCGTCACGACTCGCTCTCCACCAACCACCTGGCTGCCATCCGCAGTGTCTCCATTGGTTATCTTTCTAGCACCATCCAAAAAAAATTTCCGAGGTTACAAATATTATGTCGGAATTATTTATAAAAGGTAGTCTGAACTATGTATTGACATTCTCATAAAACTATCTAGGTTGAATATTCAGAAAAGGGTGAAACAATAAACAATGATATTATTATTGCACAACTTGTATAGATTTAAAAATCGGTTTCCAGATTTGGTTACCAGCTGTTTTTTCGAATAACTGTTTTATAAATACAAAAAATCTAAATTTTATTAACATATATATACTTACAAATTCACAGATGACTTACCTGTAACAAAAAAATCTATATTAAAAAAGATCGTAAAAACAAAATTATAGCAACTTCTGAACTACGTTTAACAACAAATTTACAACCAACTGAACTAGTTTAACCCTTTAACGCTTTATGGCTAAATATGTAGCCACCAGAAAAGTACCTGAATGGTCCAATTTATTTTATGAAAATTAATGGACCTAACTATGTAAATCACTTTGTATTCAAATAATTACGTTTTAATTAACTTTATATGTGCATTATAGTGTTGTAAATAGCTTATTACTGGTGGTTAAATATGTGCCCACTAACCGTTTAAGGGCATATTAGAATCCAATTGTTAGGTGGTCAAATATGTGTACCCAATTTTTTGGTTGCTAAAAAACACAATTTTTGATACTTTTTAAGAAATTTATTAATAAAAACAAACAAACACAAAGAAAGAATCAAATTAACTAAAACACTGTTAAACACAGACAAACTTCTGTTAAAAAACGAAAATTTTTAATATTATTAGGAAATTTATTATTAAAAATAAGATTATTTTGGTAAATGGAAAGGACTAAAACACTCCAAACAAAGAGAAACTTTGCAAGAATTGCATTCAATTCTTGAACGCTTAACTTTATTTTTTGTGCTGCAGTAGGCGCATCTCCTGCATGATCCTTTGATAGGAAGGTGAAAACCAACATCTGATATATTTAAACCGCCTTTTACCACTCTCCCACTCACTTTAGTTGCCTTCGTTATTACTATATTATTATATGGTGTGCGTCCTCTTCTTTTTTTAGAATTAAAACCACCAATTTATTGGTTAGCTAACTGACTGCGAAACAAGAGATCAGTTAGTGGTTTATCTGAACTTTGTGAGATGTTTACTGTTGTTTTATATAAAATGTATGAATTTACTATAGTACTATCTAGAAGATAGTAAAAAATCTTGAGCCACCATCTACGTGACTTCCACGAGATTGAGTAAGTGCCGACAAGTTGGTCAAATAAATCGACACCACCCATAAATTTATTATAATCAGATATACTTTTAGGACATATAATATTGTCCTTTTCTCCCATTTTATTTGTGCGTTTAACATATGCAGTATCACTACTATTGTGCATATTTGATGCCACAATCACCGCTTTCTTACCTCTATCCTTCCATTTTGAAACAGATATATCTCCCGACATAACAGAATCATGCTCACCTAGTTTCATTCTTTTGTCCTCAACTAAAACATCTTTTGGAAAATATTTTCTATTTGACTGCATGGTACCACAACCTAAAAGTTGCACTAATAACAATCTCTTTAGCAATGGAAGAGTGGTAAAAAATCTATCAAAAAATAAACAATACCCAAACCCCTAAAACCCCCGAGAAAGGCTTAAGACAACGCTTTCTCCCAAAGTAACTTCACTACTTTTGTTACTTTTACCCTGATAGATTTCAAATCCCAACAAAAAGCCGGTAGCAGCACAGTTAATGGCCCAAACTTTGAAACCTCGTTTGATTGGTTTCAAAGGCATGTACTGTTTCAAACAGCTTCTGCCCTTGAAACCAATCATGCTTTCATCTATTGACAAATTTTGACTGGGGAAAAGGGCATCATGGTAACTTTTGTTTAACGCATCTATCAGAGGTCTAACCTTATATAAATTATCAAAATGTTCCTCGTCCATTTTTGGCATTTTGGTGTTATCATTAAGATGCAAATATCTTAAAATTTGTAAAAATCTTTTTAGAGTCATCACATTTGCAATCCTCGAAACAAAAAAATCTTCATCTGTTGACCAGTATAAACGAATTGATGGTAAAATATGAATTCCCATCAATATCAGAATTCCGAGAAATGCTTTTAATTCTTCTTCATGCAAACAAAGTTGAACACCATTCTGTGCAGCGTATATATTTGACTGCTGTACAATTACTGCAAACATTGGACCTAAGAGATTTAAAAATATTTTCATGGGTGAAGATACGTCTACCTCAACTCTAGTTCCAAAAGGTCTGTCAAAATGAAGTGTAGACATTAGCATAGGGTTTTGGCTATTTTTGGTGAAACCAAAATCGTCACTTTCCTCTAAAGAAAAACTACTTATATCATCATTTTCAAAATTGGCGTGTACATATCGTTTTTCTGTTATATTTTCGAATAGAATATTTGGATCAGCTATACTGTCATCATAGTCATAATTACTAATATTTGGAGCTACGCTTGTAGTTTCTTTACCTCTACTAGTTGTAGAACCACAGAAACTACGGGAGCTAAGTGGTGTACTTGTACTTGTTGAAATGGTTCTATCATCTTCAGCATCACTATCCCCTCCTATATCTGAATAAAGTGCCTGATCGTCGAGAATTTCTCCAAAAAGTTCATTCACATCATCATCATCCAATTTTTGCAATTCGTCATATGTGTATTAAGGTTTCATTGTTAAAACAGCTGAAAAACAAATATTTTGTGATATGATTTTATCACTAAAAATTTTAATTTTCAATAGGCAAAGTTACCTTAAAAATTTTTTTTTAAAGTTTTTTAACAAAGATTATTATAGTCTACAATTTTGAAAAACAATTTATGAAAATAGAATTAACAAAAAACTTTGGGAAAAGATGTTACACCATGTTTTAAATTTGAGGGTTATTTTTTTTGCTGTTTTGTGAAATTTCTCTTTCAGGATCAAATAAATAAAAATAATAAAACTTTATTAAAAGTACATACCTTATTAATAAGCAGAATTCGTAACCAAACCAAAATTTAACAATTATTCCAATTTATTCACGAAAATAAACACAAAATCTTAGAAAAATATACTCTGTACCGAAATACTGACGCTAAAGACCCGTTTACACAGGTAGAGTAATGAAGCAAGTACTTGGTAGAGTAGAGTAACTCTACCCGTAAAAACCCAAAAAAACGTTCAGCATAGTAGAGTAGCAAGTAGAGTGCATAGTAGGTAGTAGAGTCGAGTGACTAGCAACATGTGGCAAAGTAACTCTACTCTACTACCACCACCACCACCAAAATTTCCACTCGCCCGCGCACTCTACTCATGAAACTCGGTGAATTCTGTTAGAGTAGAGTAGGTAGGAGAGTGCATACGGACGCTGTCATTCCAGATGGAGTTGTGTTTTATGTAAAAATTAAAAATGAAGTTCACCGAAGATGAAACTTTAAAACTTGTAGAGATGTATGGCGAATACTAGTGTTTATGGAATTTAGGTAGTGTACACTGCAGAAATAAAATTATTTGTTAATGAAAAATACAATAAGAAATAAAAAATGTATTCTGATCAAGATAAAATTGAACGATTCTATATCAGATTTGACAGTAAACCGGTTGGCTGCTATATAAAATTGTCCATCAATAATTACAAATTTAATGCCACGTTTATTTTGTTTGTTTATAGAGTTAACAAATGGAAACTGAGTATTATACCCGTTCCCACCTGTCGTGTGTCAGATCCGTATATTAATCGGATGTCAGCGTTTCTATCCTATTATATAATATTATCGGAAGCTGGCAAATTTTTACAATATACGCGAGGGAACTGTGAGAATGTATATAATAAATGAAATTGTATGTATAAGAAAATCAGCATTTTTAAAAGTGCAGATAAGATCATAATATGTTTACCCATTATATTTAATGTTCTCAGATATGGTACGTGGAAATTTGTAAATTTATACTACAAACGTTAAAAACTAGAGTAAACATACATAATAGCATTCATATAAAAGTGTGTAGGTTATTTATTTTATCGTCGATAGCTTCAGCGACCTCAGTTACAAATGCATTTGCAACAGTAGCTAAACAATTTTAAATCAATTTTCTTTTTCTTGAATCCATTTTGACTACTTTCATTCACTAAACAAACACCTACTCCACAATATACTAGCTTATACGTCCATGACTAGCATCAATACTATACTTGTAACTCTCCTCGTGTGAACGGTATCAAGCCATTTTTGGTAGAGTAGCGAGTAGAGTCGACTCTACTCGCTACTCTACTCTCCTCACAACTCTACCCGTGTAAACAAGTCTTAAATGAGCAACTGTCTTGAAGTGGTTAAATATGTGGTCTCTTATTACACTTTGTCGGTTGTAAGCTCTGATGTCATATGTATTCACTAAGCACTCGTATATTTGGATACAGATCGTTTACAACACCCGATTGCCGCGATAAAATTCATTTAACATAAGGAATACAGACATTGTCATCTGTAAAGTATGTGGTTACATATTTAGCCAGAAAGCGTTTACGGAAATGTTAACAAATTTTGTGTGACCGTTAAAGGGTTAATTGAGCAAAATTACGACTGTGTATTAAATTAAATCAAAAAATTCGAATGAGAATCAGGTGAAATCAGATATAGAAGTTAAAGACCTTGGTTCAAATCGTTTTCATGTGTATTTTATGTTAATCTTATGGATTTTTCGTACCATTTTTTGATAAATTTTAGTATATTATATAGTCTGGTTGACAAACAAGGAGACATTGTCCTGAAAAAGAAAATTAGGAGGAGAAATTACATAAATAAACTGTTTATGGAAAATAAAACAACTGGATGAAACATAAACGTGAATATCTAGTACTGCTTGATAATGATTTATGATCAAAATCAGTTAAGACAATTTCATATACAAACACAGCTGAAAATAAACAACTTCATAGATCGAGTTGAGAACTAAAACTAAGGGTGTATTTAGACGGACTATAGAATTAAAAAAATATACAAATTTATAAATTCAAAATTATTGTCTAATGCCAGCAATTATAAATTCAGGTAAATACTTGAGTCATTAAAAGAATTTTCAGTTGATATCAGACGTTTGTGTCGTGTCAGTGTCAAAATGGCCGCGAGTGTAATAAAATTCAAAAACGGTAATTTGTTAAATAGTGAATGCAAAAAAATAGTGTTAAATGTTTTTAACTATTTATCAAACAGTAATAATGATAAAAGTGTATCAACAATAGTGCGGGAAGTTTCTGCTATGACTGGAGTCTCTGAGCGAACGATATTCCGATATAGAAGTGAAAGTAAAAATGGTCCACTCGTAACTCCTATAAGAAAAAAAAGAACCGGTTATTTGAATAGTCGTGAGAATAGATATGATGAAGCAACTCGGTCTAGAATAAGACAAGTAGTGCACGGTTTTTTATGGACAATATTCCTCCAACCCTTGACGTAGTACTAGAAAAAATTAAGCAAATGGAGCATCTTCCGAATTTTCCCAAGAGTACGTTGAGAAGACTATTGCACGACATGGGTTTTATATATGGCAAACAAGGTAGAAATTCAACATTAATAGAAAAACAAGAAATAGTCGCTTGGAGGCGTCACTATCTCCGGGAAATAAAGAAACTGAGGAACGAAGAAGCCAATATCATTTATATGGACGAATCATGAGTTAATACTGGAATAACCAATGGGCAAGTATGGCAAGATACAACAATAAAAAATAGCCGACTGGCTTTCGTAAATGGACTTACCACAGGTTTAAAAACTCCGACCGGAAAAGGACCAAGATTTGTTTTAGTCCATGCAGGAAACAAAGACGGATTTGTTGAAGGTGCTGACATCACTTTTCTTGCCAAAAAAGGTGCTGAAGATTACCATGAAGAGATGGACGGAGATCTATTTGAAAAATGGTTTGAAGAGATGTTAATACCGAATCTCCCAAAAAATAAAAAGAATGTCATTATCTTGGACAATGCATCACTCTAGGAAATTAAATTTTCCCAAACAATATTGGGTGAAACGTCAAATTAAGGAGTGGCTCTATGAAAAGGACATTTATTTTGAAGAAGATTACTTAAAAAATGAACTTCTGGAAACTGCTAATGTATTTAAAAATATTTATGACAAATACAAAATTGATTGTATTGGTGAAAAATACAGGAATCACAGTGACGAACAATGCCGCGTAGATGTACATATCTTAAGACTTCCGCCTTATCACTGTGAACTGAACCCAATAGAAATGGTGTGGAGTGAAGTGAAACGGTACGTGTCCTCTAAGAATTCAAGTTTCAAACAAAACGACGTTAAAACATTGATTTATGAAGGTTATGATAAAGTACAGAACAATGGACATTGGAAAAATTACGTCAACCATGTTATAAAATTGGAGAATAATTTTTGGACAGTAGACAACATTCAAGATGACATTGAACCTATTAGAATTTCATTAAACGATGACTCTGAAGATGAACTAGATTATGAAAATGAAGATGATTGAAAATTGTTTTTCGGGGGTATTCTTTTCTCAGTAAAGGTAATAAAATATTTAGTTGATCTGGTTGAAATGTAGCACACTTAAATAACTCATTAATCGACATAATTTCAAGTAGTTATATTAGACGTCATTATGCAAAAAATAAAGTTATGAACATTTAATAAATTAGTGCAAAATTGAGGCCCCTAGAACACAAGGGGTGTAAGTGCCAAAAACAAAGTTTTGAAAAATCTTTGTTCAAAGTTCAATATAAATTTAAAAACCTAGGTAGCACTTTTTCAGTTTTCAGCATGTTTTCAATGACATGTAATTTTTGATGGTGTTATTGTTGTTAATGTAGAAAGTTTGAAGCCAAAAGTACGTGCCTGTTGTTAGATATCAGTTCCAGTTAAGTGATAAGCAACTGCACTTACACCCTTGTGTTCTAGGGGCCTCAATTAGGGTTTTTTTGTAATTATCTCAGTCATTTGTTTATGTATTTTAATTTACAAACTAAAAAATTAAAAAACTTTTTAAGATCTGCAACATTTATTTGTAACATTTTTCCCTAAAATGCACGAGGAACAAAATAGACAAAAAAATGATTTTTTCCAAACTTCATCTTTATTTAAAAAATAAACAAAGCAAAATTAGCTGTAATTCTTCAAGGAATTATCATCAGTTATCCCTTATCTACCGTTTAGAACATTAAAAAACCTGTAGAATATTTTTCATATTTTTTTCCCTATTAACTGCGGTATTATGTATAAAAGCATTTTTGGAATTATTGCCATTTATTTCATTCACGAATTTTCTATTAACAACTTTAGCTTACCTAAACATATCTTAGTTTACTGTGAGTTTGGCCCTGCTTATTTTACAAAAGTAGCAAAACTTACAATGGCAGTAGAATTGGCAACGCTGTTATCCTATATCCGTACACTGCCATCTGAACGTGACTTTATCTATAGTTATTTAAAGCAATATGTTGCCGAAAATATAATATATTCGGTATATTGCTGGCAACATTGCAGCCATATAATGAAAATATCGCCCTATGGCCGAGTCACGTGGCCGAAATCTTGCTGGTATTTGAACACTATTGCAGTTAAGGGTTAGTGGCTGATGCGTTTTCTGTAAAGTCGAACTGCCGTGGAAAATATTGCATGTTGCTCGGCTACTCTGTAGAAATTTAATTTGGTTTTGTCAAAACATACAAAGGAAAAATGAATACGTGGTCAAATAAGTTTTAACAATGCAGTACATTTACGTCCAGAGTTCTAGGATGTAGAAAATACATCATTCAAAGACAGAAATGCAAAGAAATATAGTTGGACGACCATTGCACAAGAATTCAATATAACACAGAACGAAGCTTCTAAAAATTCAGAAGTTGAAGGGCATATGCAAAAAAATTAACACAAAAAGGTAATTCAAAAGAAAAGTGGAAGTGAGGGTGACAAAACTGTACATTGGTTTGCATAATATGAAGCAATACAATTTATTTTATCTCGGGATATACCAGAAACGGGTATTGATAGTGTAAACATTATAAGTGAGGAGAGTAAATCTTTTATTCCTATTTCAACTACATGTATTGGTATAAACCAGGGCTTCCCAAACTGTGCGTCGCTGCGTTGTCCCAGGGGCGTCGCTTGTCATCGCGGACTTTTAATACAGGAAATATATTTATTTGATTTTAAATGAGTATACAATGTATGTAGTAATAAATAAATCATATAATAAATCAAGTCGATAGACCCTTGAATTATCCGAAATTATTCAAAAAGTTGTTCAATCCGAAAATGGTCCACGAAATTATCCGAAAATCAGGTAATTATCCAGACGTTGGCAACACTGGAGTCGAGTAAGCGCCGGGTACATTATGTTTCGCCGGTCTGCTCCTCTCCCCGTGTTCCTTACTGCCGCGCTTTTTATGTCATTTAGTCAAGCTTTTGTTTTGTTTTGTATATTCAAAAGAATAGAAAACGAACTGAAGAATCAGGCAAGCGCAGTAATGTTAAGTAAAAAGAGAAAGTATAGGAAATATGACGATCAATATTTGGATTTTGGATTTACCTGCGTTACTAAAGGGAATGTAGAACTTTCACAATGTGTTGTTTGTCACAAAGTGTTGGCGACTGAAAGTATGCTTCCTAATAAACTAAAACGGCATTTGGAATCAACTCACAGTTATTTATAAGGTAAGCCAAGAGATTTTTTTGTAAGAAAATTGCAAGAGCTAAAACATCAGACCACCTCTTTGGTTTCGAGAGCACCAATTCCTACCAATACATTGCTCGCCTCTTATATGGTAGCTTACTCTGTTGCCAAATGTAAAAAACCACATACGATCGCTGAGGAACTAATCTTACCTGCAGCGATTGATATGGTAATAGTGATGATTTGAGAATCGGCAGCTAAAGAAATAAAAAATGCACCCGAGCGATATCTGGACAGTATGGAGGAGTATAAGCTCTTATAAAACTCAAGGCTCCAAGTGTAAAATGGACACATAGTGTCATACGTAGAGAGGCCTTAGCGCAAAGAACTTTACACCTAAATTAAGTGTTGCGATGGATAGCGTTATTAAAGTGGTGAACTACATTAAAACACGACCCGTGAAATCAAGACTTTTCCATCAACTTTGTGAAGAAATGAGGGCCCAGCACACCTCTTTAATTTATTATTGCAACTCTCGTTGGCTGTTTAAAGGCAACGTACTCGCACGTGTATACGAATTAAGAAATGAATTTTACACTTATCTACATACAGAATGACATGATGATTAGCAAAACTTTATTAATTCGGAGTTTACAATAAAATTAGCATAACTGACATATCAAACAAATTAAATGATTTGATATGTCAGTTATGTCAGAATGATTTGAATTAGTCTTTGCAGGGAAACAATACTCATATCTTTGTTGTGTTTTTTGTGTTTCAGAAGAAGTTGCTCTTATGGAAGAGAAAATTAGATTAAGAAATTCACTGTTTTCATACTTTACAATGTATCCTACAATAAAAATCGATAGAAATCCTTGATATATCTTTAAAAAATATGTTTACACAACACATGCTATCATTGAGCGAACACTTTTTACCGAGAAATATTTTACCGAAGATGGAGCAATATGACTGGCTCACAAACCCTTTCCTGTCATTCACGCTATCAACACTTTCAACAGAGAAAGATGACAGACTGACAGAATTGTCCTGCGATTTCAGCCTAAAGCTTCAATACAAGGACAAACTGTTTGAATGTTGGAGCCCACTTTCTCATAAATATCAATCCTCACTGCTGAATTAAAGGTTTTAAAAGTACAGATCAAACATAAACTTGAAAAAGAAATGAGAGTGACAATTTCCAAACTGGTCCCCGGTTTCACAAGCTGTGCTCAAAAAGCAAGCACATCCCTCACATTAACCAGCCAGCCAGTTACATAAATAAATATCTTTTTTCATTTTTGTGGATTTCGTTCTTAATTTCGAATATAAAATATAAATGTTCAAATAGTGTTTTTATTATAACTATAAACTGTTACTAGGCTTGTACTAAAATTGGTAAGTAATATTGGAGGTTGAGTTAAGGGGGCGTCGCAAAAAAATAGCAATGTCCCAAGGGCGTCACAGTACAAATAAGTTTGGGAAGCCCTGATATAAACAACTTCAAATAAATTTGAAGAAAATAAACAAAAAGTGCGAAGTATTTTGAGTTTTAAAATATAGATAGTAATTGAAATATCTTAACCAATTTAGTAGGAATTGATGCGTTTCATAGTTTTGTATGTTTTATTGTGAGATACAAAAATAACATACACAGATTAGCGTATTATGGCTGGAATTTAAACCGCATGTAAAAAATTAATTTTTCTATTTTAGCTGGTAATTGGTTTTGCAAAGACAGAAATAATGCAATTGCAATATATTATGGGTTAATTAAATAAGAATTATGTAATTACATTTGCTTTAATTAATAAAATAAACAAAGTTCCAATAATTATCTTTTATGTATTTGAGTTCATTCATTTTTATTAGCCGTTATTGACAGTTTTTACTGTAGATTATCAATGTAAAAACGTATAACACCCTCCCTTGAGCAGTCATTAAATAGTGCATAAATTCATCTCTTTTATTTCTTTTGTTGTTATTGATGAATTTCTTTGTATATTTTGCATAGGTTTTAAATTATTTTTATTGTGTCGCCACGTACCAGGTACTATTGTTCCAGTAGCAACACCTTCACCATCAAATGGTTCAGTTGGTGAATATAAACTTTAGACTTTTAGACTTTCTGAATTTCTTCGCAAAAAATTGTGTAAGTGTAGACACAAGTCATAACAACCTTAACTGTATTTGGAATAGTTTTCAGCAAAATTCGAAAAACTTTAGCCAGTATACCAAAAGAATTTTCCACAACTCTGCGTGCCCCTGATATTTTGTAATTGCAAACTCGTTTAGGCGAGCCTCCATCGCCTAAATCGATTGCGTAGGGTTTACAGATGTTTTCGGTCAATGGAAAAGCATTGTCGACGAGAAAAACATACTGTAATTTTTTATCATCTTTATTTTTGACTTTGTGTCGTCAATACTTCAAGGGTATTTTTCGTCTAAAACAGAAAATATGATGCAACAAGCATGGCTGGAAATATGGCAGTAAATATTTTTTATTATTGTTGACAGGCCATATGTAAATATTTCTGCTTTCACAAATATCGCTGAGCAATATTTCTACTAAATATTGCCGAAAATACGCAATTTTAGTGGCCCGTCTAAATGCAGCTTAAGACAACATACACCAAATGTTTTTGGTTGCTTACTAATAATTCATTATTTTGTTTCAGCTTGTGTTGAGATCTAATTTATTTCGTTGGCTTGTGTCTGTGGTACGTGTTTATAGTGTTTTATACATTCTGATCTATCTGAAAAAATATGGGATCATCTGTATTTTTAATACTGTTCCTGCGCTCTCCGTTAATCAATGATCCCACCCAAATAATTTAACTATTTCATCAAAATTAATATTAAGAGAAAAGAAAATGGAAGACAAATTCTTGCGACACCATCCGCTTTTTGCTACCGCCCGTGCACCTTTGAAACAACATGTATCGCAAAAATATTTCACTTGCGCCCAATTGCATCACGAATGCAAATTGATTCAGTATATCACTTGAAGTCTAATTGCAGTAGTATATATTTTAATTTGTAAACTGTGTGATACGTATTTGGAGAGGCTCCGAACAATTTTTTGTAGATTTTCTTTTCTCTTAAATCTGCCTCTTATTTTTGAAATTTCTTAAATCTACATTGTATTTTTAGATCAACAAAGTTATCATTTATCATTCACTTTAGCTCCCTCTAAATATCCTAAGAGATTTCCTTTGCCTTCGTTTATTTTCACATTACTACGTCACGCAATCCACTTCGTGACATGACTTGCAAAATACCAAGCTCTGGGGATTCTTTACATTATTTATGTTCAATGTTATTTAGAAACACTTTCCATTTATTTTGTATTAGACGAAGATTCCGATCAATTTTTGAATTTACTGCCAACTTCACTTAACAAAATAATTTAGCTTCCAAGCTAAATATAAATAGAAGCGTAGGTTTGTAGACAAAGCTTAATATTGTGTAGTTTTTAATCGATTTTACACCAACGATAATAGCCAATCCAAGCTGAATCTAAAATAGTGTGTCTTCCGTAAACTTATACTTATTATGCAAACTTATAATTATAATATAATGCAAATACTGAAAAATATCGGAATGGTTGACAAGGATATTCGTGTCATTAAAAATTTGTACTGGAATCAAACTGCTATCGTAAAAATTGGAGATAACTACACCGATGAAATCCCCATACAACGAGGAGTCAGACAAGGTTGCATTTTGTCGCCAACATTGTTTAATGTTTACTCGGACCAGCTATTTAAAAAGGCACATGGGAGACAACCATAAGGAATAAAAATCAACGGGGAACTACTTAATGTGATTAGATATGCAGACGATACAGTAATTCTATCAAATAATATTGAAGGTCGTCAAATTCTGCTTGATCGTATTCACGAGGTAGGAGAGGAAATGGGCATTAAAATAACAAAACCAAATTTTTAGTCTTTAGTTGTGACCCACATCCCGATGCAAAGCTTCAAAAGAACGGAGTCCAAGTTGAGAAAGTTCACAAAATGACATATTTGAGAACTGTGATAACGGACCAACTAGATCCAGACATAGAAATAAAATGTAGAATAGTAATGACTAAACCTACTTTTATGAAAATGAAGTAATTTCTTTGCAATAACCATCTCTCAACCAATCTCTCAAGAACTAAGGCAAAGAATGGTTAAGTGTTATGTTTGGTCTGTACTTTTGTGTAGTGCAGAAGTGTGGACGCTAAAAGTATCGATCATGAACAAAATTGAAGCATTGGATATGTGGGTTCATAGACGAATGCTGAAGATACCGTGGGCAGCAAGAAAAACAAATGAAGAAGTACTAAGGAGCGTCAACAAAGTCAGAAAACTACTGAAGACTGTTTAACATCGAAAAATGTCTTATCTGGGACATATAGTAAGGGGAAGTCGATATAAAATTTTACAACTGATCCTTAAAGGCAAAATAGAGAGCCGTAGAGGTGTAGAAATAGAAAACAAGTTTCTTGGTTAAAAAACATTCGTGAATGGACTAAGATACCAAATGCAGGACAATTATTCCATATTGCAAAAGATCGAGAAGCCTTCGCAATGGTGATCGCCAACGTCGGATAGTTCTGATATGGTACGCAAAGAAGAAGAAGATACTTATTATGTTCATGAACATTATCTTTGGTCACGGCCAAGATTTTTTTATAAACGCTGTATTAATGGAAACATCATATTAATATCTAAAATTCTAGATTATAGAGTCAAAAGTTGGTCAAAACTCAAAACTCAACAAAAAGTTGAATAATATTAAAAAAATATGTTGTAAGTTTCGATGCTCTACACACTAACCAGCAAGATTTAATTCTTTGACACATTTTTATATAAGATCAAATTATTTTCATTTCATTTGATTATTTATTTGTTCAAAAAAAAAAACCTAAGTACCAGTTAAGTTAACTTCTTGTAGAAATAACACCATCTATTTATTAATACCGGATGGTTTTATTTGCATCGGTCTTAGGATGGAGTGCAAATTGTTGACTCCGAAACTAGTTGCACAATAAACGGATTTGACTTACTCCATAACCTACGTATTAAAGACTCACATGAACAATTTTCTTTATTTCAATAACTAACAAAGTAAAACCCACTACATTTTCGACCACCTTTTATGGTCACCTCTATTATCGCCACTTTCAGAATGCCTGATGCCTGGCCAATTAATGGAAATACTCTTGACCATCTTAACGATCCCTCATAAAACGGTCGTGGCATTTCGGCGAACTTTTTATCGAAACAAAACTTGAAATTTAGATCTATTTACTAGTCATAGATAAGATACGGAATTCAACCGTAAACGAATTATTTAGGGTGCAACACCATAATTATATTTTCATAGAATTATCAATAATTATGGAAATATTCCTACTGTTGAAACTTACCATCCAAGCGGTCACGGTTATGTACGAGTTTACCCGAGCAAAAAAAAAGAAGCAAAATATAAAAGTCTTTGGATAAGGTCACAATCTATCAAAAATTTGAACAAGAAAATATAAAAATTGTATTTGTGCCTCCAAACATCCTATCTGCCTTTGGATCCAGGTATTATCCATAATTTGAAAGTGGTCTGGAGAAAATTTTTAGTGAAAATACTTGCGTGAAAATACTTGGTGTTTAGCAACAATGACGGAGTTCTTTGGTATGGATATCTTTAGCTTGGAACCATCTACAATTTCGAATGTTTTGGAACAGGATTTTTGGAAAATATCTAAAAAGGGAAGTATTTCGGCGAGGAAGACTAAATTTCACTAGCTTAGATTATTATTAATATACAAGGGGTAAACTTAAAGAAATACACTTCCATTGATAGCTGAAAATCTCAATTTTTGAATTCAAGAAATTGTGGGCGATATAATTGACAAAAAGACGATGATGCAAATAGTGAGAGCAATGGGGAATAACCTGAAACTTGTGCGTTAGTTAAATATTGAAGAATTGAATCTTGCATTATGACATCTAATAACCCACTACGATGTAAAATCGAAATTGATATAAGGTTGAATGCTCGAATAAATGAATTTTGATCAAATGAAAGGCAGATATCAAGCACAGTTTTATTAATTAACTCTTGTCCAAGTACTTTCGCTTCCTAGAGCATCTTCAGGGTCATTTCGTCAATTTTGGCCTATCCAACAATCATAGAATGTCATAAACATAAAATTGTACATTACAGTACACTACACAAGGACAAACAGTTTAAAAAGGATAAGCTACATTAGCTGTATAATTGTTGAATAGGCCAAAATTGACGAAATGACCCTGAAGATCCTCTGGGATGCAGAGGAGATGTACTTGAGCAAGATTTAATTAATAAAACTACTCCATATCTGCCTTTCATTTGATCAAAATCGAAATTGATGAAAAAATAAAGCGGGAAGCAAGGTTTAGATATCTGACGGAGACTTTGAAGAAGTACGACAACAAAGCTTAAAAGCAAGAAAAGCGGCGGGATCTCTTAATGACATAATCTGGAAGAACAAACACCTAAGACAAGACACAAAAACAAGAATCTATAAAGCAGCAACTTTAGTAGAGCAGTAGCAAAAAGACACTACTAGAAACAACATAGTGTTACGATTTTAAATGTTATGGCATATAGAACTGTAAATATTTTATGACTAATCCTTTTTTATTGATTCTCGTAATTTGTAGGTCAAAATCTACCTGAGCTTCGATACCAGTTGTTTACAGAATAATCTAGACTGTAATTTTAGTGAGTCATCCACGACTCGAAGTTGAAAAAGTTTACATACCAGTTTTAAGACCAGTCGCCGCCGTGTCTACGTCGAGATCGAGAACGGCATCGTATTTTCTACAACATTCTGTTACAAGCTGGTTTCATATAAATACCGGAAGATTTTCATTGAGGAGTTAGTCATAAGAAGCTCGGGAACCGCGATATTTAAATGTAACGAAACGTAATAAATAAATTTGTATTTAATAAGCTATTTAATAAATTATTAATTAGTTATCGTGAGTTTTAATAAATTAGAATATAGACAATAAATTAGAATAAAGACAAATAAATTAGAACTATATAAATATACGACAATAGAATATCAGGGAAAAGTCTGTTAAATAGGAAGGGAAGCGAAAACATAAGAATATAAGACATAAATGGATGGGTGACAAAACTGAAACAGGAGTGGAATGAACACATTAGTAGAATTGCAGAGGATAGGATAATACTGATAGCACTAGATAAGTCATCAAATGGACGAAAAAGTATTGGCAGGCCAAGAAAAAGATGGTGCGATAATTTAAACAATTTAGGAAAGCTAATATTGAAGAAGAAACATACTTTAAAGCCTACATACAACAAGAAAGAAGCAAAATTTCCAATTTAGTTTAAAAAAGATGTAATCATATCTGTATAATATACCACAGAATGAAAATTTAATATAATATATACGTACTTTATTTAAATTGTAAATTTCATTACAGGAGAGATAGGAATAAAATTAATTGAAACTACAACTTCGAAAATGCACGATTAAATGGTTGCAGTTGTTTTATATGGTGTCGAAGTATGGATGTTGCAAATATCCCTATAAACCGCTTAGAGGATTTTCAAATTTGAATGTATACACGAACACTACAAATACCGTGGATGGCGAAGTAGTTCTAACAGAGCAAGGCCTATTCGTTAATTAAGCTAAAAATCCACTACGTAGTTTTAAGATTATCTTAATAAAAAGAAGAAAAAAATGTATTTCTTTTATTTATCCTTGACTTTCTCTCAATAACAGTCACCTCCACATATCGGTCATTTTTCCAACAAATATTTGTGGCCGTATTTGGCGGTTCTGCTGTAGTTTAAAGTGAAATATTTTTGTTTTCATTTAGTACCTATATTGATAGTACATGCAAATATTTGAATTATAGGGGTGTCAGCAAAAATGTGTATTTGTCCATGGTTTTATATTGAGTGGAGTCATCGTGTATGGATAAAATTGAATAGAATACAATTATTGTTTTTCAATAAGACAATCTGTAGCCAATTCTATTTGTGATGCGGTTGGCTAAAAAGTAATAAATCATTTTGTCTACATCTCTATTATTTCATCAATTTTGATGCACAAAATGACTGTTTTTGGTTGGAGTGAAAGGGAAAAAAGTGCCGTTGATAAGTGACCAAATCACTCAAATAGATGGAGTCCACCTTGAGAGCATATGAAATGTCACTAATTAGACAACTCAAGTTTAATTTATTTGTTCCTGTCAGTATAATTATTACATGGATCGTTAATATTTTGTCTTTATTATTGCAAAAGATGCAAAACAAAATAATTGGATGATATAAAACAAACTTAGAATGAAGAATATAAAAGGATTGATTAGGAAAACCTCAGAAGAGGTCTGTACGAAGCAAACAGCATAAAGACAAAGCCTTACAAAAAATTATAAATAAGGCAAAAAGGATAAGGGATAAAATGAGTAAACATCTAGGACACACTTTGATACCAAAATAAAGTGTACTCCTGATGTAAAGCAGAAGTTGTGCGTGACCGGCAGAAATAGCAACAAATTTAACTAAATTTTGGCGGTTTCTTTTTAAACAAGTTGTCTCACATTACTTTTATATTAAAATTAGGATCTGCTTTTAACATGTAATAAAAGTATATTATATTTTACATGTTTGTTATAAAATAATAAAAACTTTTTTAAAACATTGCTTGTAATGAACAAATACTACGTCGACACTGTCGATAGAAGTTTAAAGTGAATATTACTGTTACTATCTATAGATAAGATAAAAGATGAAACAAAATAACCATAGTATTTTATTCCATTATAAACAAACTAAACACTGTAACCTACGATATCAAGAATGGAGTAAACATAAAGGACACAATACTTACAATTATTATCAGAGTACTGTCTTGTTGAGTAACGAGCTAAAATATTTACGTATTTTAAACTTAATGAACAACACTTTTATCAATACTTCACTAAAAACCCTTTTTATATTAAGCAAGCTATCCAGGTAAACTATTTGTTTGAAGAATTAGCACACTACACACTGCCAATGATCCAAAACATGTTGCACGCTACTAGTTTGAGGTTAACATCAGTCATTCACATTGAATCTTAATATCGACGCGGCGTTGCCAATTTACGATAATAGCCACAGCCCGTTTCCGGTTTTTGAATGATAAACAAGGTTAAGGTGATTATACAGGTAGAAGAATTAATGAGTCAGATTTTGACCAATCCGGTAAGGGGATAATACAATTTTTAAGTTTTGTTAAAAGAAATTTTATTTAAATATTTTCTTTCATAGACTATCATGAAATTCATGCAATGAAACAGTATGGGTATTTTAAGTATTGATATTGTTACTGGATAACAAAATCGTTAAGTCAAGATTGCTTTAATGACAAAGTATATTTTAATTAATAGATAAGGGACCTTCTCAACTACTAAATAATATATATTTATATATACTGACTAGTGCAGAAGAACAAGTTTTGAGGCAGTGGAACAAAATTGAAAAGGCTACAGAAATTCCTACTTATGTAAAATCAAACTATGTTTGAGAAGATAACTATTTTGAAGAGTCTCAAAATTCTCGTGATATTTTTATAAAATTGCTGGGAAATTTTCCCGAGGATATAACATTTCAGTCTAATTTATATGCAGTACAAAAAGGAAAACAGTTAAATATGGCTAAAGCACAATTTCTTACATTTTTTTGAATTAATTTTTTGATGGGGTACCACACTCTGCCATCAATACTTGATTATTGGTCAACGCAGGATGACCTTTCAGTTCTACTTGTGCCAGAAACAATGTGTCGGAATAGATTCCAAGCTATTTTATCTTTTTTACACATAAACGACAATCAGGGTATACCCAAAAACAACACAGATCGATTATATAACGTAGGACCGTTAATAAGTGCGTTAAATACTCAGTTTATAAATTATTGTGGGGAACAAGGAATGTCTCTAGATGAATCTATCGTCAAATTCAAAGGGTGCTCTGCACTAAAGCAATAAAATCTGATGAAACCTATTAAAAGGGGATACAAGACAACAAATAGAAAGAGTATAATTTAGGAGAAGGAGTAGTGCTATATTCAACAGAAGAAGACAGGAACAAAAAAAATTATCTACTCTAACAATTTTTATGCCACAGTGAAATTATTAGAGAAGTTAAAGGGAGAGAATACATTAGCCTGTGGAACGATAAGAACTAATCGCAAATATTTACCACCTAAAATGAAAGAAGACAAAATGCTTAAAAAGGGTGAATACGATTTTAGAATTTCTAACACAGGGATATCATATTTCAAATGGAAAGATAATCGTGTGGTCAGTATTTCTCCAAATTTCCACGGCTCCGAAGCTACCAAAGTCAGAAGAAAACAACGTGATGGTACAATAGCCGAAGTAGATGCTCCTACTATTATTAAAGACTAATAAATCAATGGGGGTGTAGACCACCATGATCAATTGCGACAATGCTATGGTTTAAATCGGAGGTCCAAATGGTGGAAACGTATCTTTTGGGCGTGTATGGAAATTACATTCGTAAACGCGTTTGTAATTGCAAAAAAAGTGTTAGATGAACCTCCCACTAATTTATTACAGTTTCAAAGGGATCTTACCAGAAGCCTTTGCTACCTATCTCCACACAGAAAAAATAAAAGAAAATCTCTTCCTTCACTAGGTACTCCATCCAAGAAACGACGTTATGATTATAGCGTGCCTTCTGGAATAAGGCTAACTCAAGTTGGAAGTCACTGGCCAAAGTTTGTGGAAAGACGCGGTAGATGCGAAGTATGCAGCTCAAAAGCTATCCAGTCAAAACCTACTTCAACCTGTTCTCAGTGCAAAGTATTTTTGTGTATTAGTGCAAATAAGAATTGTTTTGCTGAGTATCATGGAATGGATTACTGAAAAATGTATTTTTTTTTAACAAAAGTATTTATTGCGCCTAAAATTTTACTGACATACAGATTTTCCCAGCGGTACTTGTGAGTACCACCAATATATTTTTTGTAAAAATACATCATTTTGTGAACTCTATAATACTTTGTCGAGATCGAGAACGGCATCGTATTTTCTACAACATTCTGTTACAAGCTGGTTTCATATAAATACCGGAAGATTTTCATTGAGGAGTTAGTCATAAGAAGCTCGGGAACCGCGATATTTAAATGTAACGAAACGTAATAAATAAATTTGTATTTAATAAGCTATTTAATAAATTATTAATTAGTTATCGTGAGTTTTAATAAATTAGAATATAGACAATAAATTAGAATAAAGACAAATAAATTAGAACTATATAAATATACGACAATAGAATATCAGGGAAAAGTCTGTTAAATAGGAAGGGAAGCGAAAACATAAGAATATAAGACATAAATGGATGGGTGACAAAACTGAAACAGGAGTGGAATGAACACATTAGTAGAATTGCAGAGGATAGGATAATACTGATAGCACTAGATAAGTCATCAAATGGACGAAAAAGTATTGGCAGGCCAAGAAAAAGATGGTGCGATAATTTAAACAATTTAGGAAAGCTAATATTGAAGAAGAAACATACTTTAAAGCCTACATACAACAAGAAAGAAGCAAAATTTCCAATTTAGTTTAAAAAAGATGTAATCATATCTGTATAATATACCACAGAATGAAAATTTAATATAATATATACGTACTTTATTTAAATTGTAAATTTCATTACAGAAGAGATAGGAATAAAATTAATTGAAACTACAACTTCGAAAATGCACGATTAAATGGTTGCAGTTGTTTTATATGGTGTCGAAGTATGGATGTTGCAAATATCCCTATAAACCGCTTAGAGGATTTTCAAATTTGAATGTATACACGAACACTACAAATACCGTGGATGGCGAAGTAGTTCTAACAGAGCAAGGCCTATTCGTTAATTAAGCTAAAAATCCACTACGTAGTTTTAAGATTATCTTAATAAAAAGAAGAAAAAAATGTATTTCTTTTATTTATCCTTGACTTTCTCTCAATAACAGTCACCTCCACATATCGGTCATTTTTCCAACAAATATTTGTGGCCGTATTTGGCGGTTCTGCTGTAGTTTAAAGTGAAATATTTTTGTTTTCATTTAGTACCTATATTGATAGTACATGCAAATATTTGAATTATAGGGGTGTCAGCAAAAATGTGTATTTGTCCATGGTTTTATATTGAGTGGAGTCATCGTGTATGGATAAAATTGAATAGAATACAATTATTGTTTTTCAATAAGACAATCTGTAGCCAATTCTATTTGTGATGCGGTTGGCTAAAAAGTAATAAATCATTTTGTCTACATCTCTATTATTTCATCAATTTTGATGCACAAAATGACTGTTTTTGGTTGGAGTGAAAGGGAAAAAAGTGCCGTTGATAAGTGACCAAATCACTCAAATAGATGGAGTCCACCTTGAGAGCATATGAAATGTCACTAATTAGACAACTCAAGTTTAATTTATTTGTTCCTGTCAGTATAATTATTACATGGATCGTTAATATTTTGTCTTTATTATTGCAAAAGATGCAAAACAAAATAATTGGATGATATAAAACAAACTTAGAATGAAGAATATAAAAGGATTGATTAGGAAAACCTCAGAAGAGGTCTGTACGAAGCAAACAGCATAAAGACAAAGCCTTACAAAAAATTATAAATAAGGCAAAAAGGATAAGGGATAAAATGAGTAAACATCTAGGACACACTTTGATACCAAAATAAAGTGTACTCCTGATGTAAAGCAGAAGTTGTGCGTGACCGGCAGGAATAGCAACAAATTTAACTCAATTTTGGCGGTTTCTTTTTAAACAAGTTGTCTCACATTACTTTTATATTAAAATTAGGATCTGCTTTTAACATGTAATAAAAGTATATTATATTTTACATGTTTGTTATAAAATAATAAAAACTTTTTTAAAACATTGCTTGTAATGAACAAATACTACGTCGACACTGTCGATAGAAGTTTAAAGTGAATATTACTGTTACTATCTATAGATAAGATAAAAGATGAAACAAAATAACCATAGTATTTTATTCCATTATAAACAAACTAAACACTGTAACCTACGATATCAAGAATGGAGTAAACATAAAGGACACAATACTTACAATTATTATCAGAGTACTGTCTTGTTGAGTAACGAGCTAAAATATTTACGTATTTTAAACTTAATGAACAACACTTTTATCAATACTTCACTAAAAACCCTTTTTATATTAAGCAAGCTATCCAGGTAAACTATTTGTTTGAAGAATTAGCACACTACACACTGCCAATGATCCAAAACATGTTGCACGCTACTAGTTTGAGGTTAACATCAGTCATTCACATTGAATCTTAATATCGACGCGGCGTTGCCAATTTACGATAATAGCCACAGCCCGTTTCCGGTTTTTGAATGATAAACAAGGTTGAGGTGATTATACAGGTAGAAGAATTAATGAGTCAGATTTTGACCAATCCGGTAAGGGGATAATACAATTTTTAAGTTTTGTTAAAAGAAATTTTATTTAAATATTTTCTTTCATAGACTATCATGAAATTCATGCAATGAAACAGTATGGGTATTTTAAGTATTGATATTGTTACTGGATAACAAAATCGTTAAGTCAAGATTGCTTTAATGACAAAGTATATTTTAATTAATAGATAAGGGACCTTCTCAACTACTAAATAATATATATATATATATATATATACTGACTAGTGCAGAAGAACAAGTTTTGAGGCAGTGGAACAAAATTGAAAAGGCTACAGAAATTCCTACTTATGTAAAATCAAACTATGTTTGAGAAGATAACTATTTTGAAGAGTCTCAAAATTCTCGTGATATTTTTATAAAATTGCTGGGAAATTTTCCCGAGGATATAACATTTCAGTCTAATTTATATGCAGTACAAAAAGGAAAACAGTTAAATATGGCTAAAGCACAATTTCTTACATTTTTTTGAATTAATTTTTTGATGGGGTACCACACTCTGCCATCAATACTTGATTATTGGTCAACGCAGGATGACCTTTCAGTTCTACTTGTGCCAGAAACAATGTGTCGGAATAGATTCCAAGCTATTTTATCTTTTTTACACATAAACGACAATCAGGGTATACCCAAAAACAACACAGATCGATTATATAACGTAGGACCGTTAATAAGTGCGTTAAATACTCAGTTTATAAATTATTGTGGGGAACAAGGAATGTCTCTAGATGAATCTATCGTCAAATTCAAAGGGTGCTCTGCACTAAAGCAATAAAATCTGATGAAACCTATTAAAAGGGGATACAAGACAACAAATAGAAAGAGTATAATTTAGGAGAAGGAGTAGTGCTATATTCAACAGAAGAAGACAGGAACAAAAAAAATTATCTACTCTAACAATTTTTATGCCACAGTGAAATTATTAGAGAAGTTAAAGGGAGAGAATACATTAGCCTGTGGAACGATAAGAACTAATCGCAAATATTTACCACCTAAAATGAAAGAAGACAAAATGCTTAAAAAGGGTGAATACGATATTAGAATTTCTAACACAGGGATATCATATTTCAAATGGAAAGATAATCGTGTGGTCAGTATTTCTCCAAATTTCCACGGCTCCGAAGCTACCAAAGTCAGAAGAAAACAACGTGATGGTACAATAGCCGAAGTAGATGCTCCTACTATTATTAAAGACTAATAAATCAATGGGGGTGTAGACCACCATGATCAATTGCGACAATGCTATGGTTTAAATCGGAGGTCCAAATGGTGGAAACGTATCTTTTGGGCGTGTATGGAAATTACATTCGTAAACGCGTTTGTAATTGCAAAAAAAGTGTTAGATGAACCTCCCACTAATTTATTACAGTTTCAAAGGGATCTTACCAGAAGCCTTTGCTACCTATCTCCACACAGAAAAAATAAAAGAAAATCTCTTCCTTCACTAGGTACTCCATCCAAGAAACGACGTTATGATTATAGCGTGCCTTCTGGAATAAGGCTAACTCAAGTTGGAAGTCACTGGCCAAAGTTTGTGGAAAGACGCGGTAGATGCGAAGTATGCAGCTCAAAAGCTATCCAGTCAAAACCTACTTCAACCTGTTCTCAGTGCAAAGTATTTTTGTGTATTAGTGCAAATAAGAATTGTTTTGCTGAGTATCATGGAATGGATTACTGAAAAATGTATTTTTTTTTAACAAAAGTATTTATTGCGCCTAAAATTTTACTGACATACAGATTTTCCCAGCGGTACTTGTGAGTACCACCAATATATTTTTTGTAAAAATACATCATTTTGTGAACTCTATAATACTTTATACGTACCGCTGGTAGTGAAATTGTTCAATACTTAAATGTTCAATATTACATAGAAATTATCAAGCCAATTATAAAGTTGATACTTGTGCTCCTTATATTGTTAATATTTTTCAAACAATCATTAAATTAACCCATATTCTTGCAAATAATATGCATATATATAGCTATCAATTGAGTAATCGTTATTTCCCAGAAGAACAGATATTTGATCATTTTCTGAATTTACATAAATATATTTTAATGTTATTATCGAAATCAAGTTACATTTTGAAGCTACTTTTGCAATTAAATAATAATGAAATTCATTTTAAACCTAATCATGAAAATTATGTTTTAAATGGGTATTACTCTATTTAATATAAATTATTCAAACATATTGCGTAATTCTGAATTGGTCAGAAGAAAATATTGATGTGAAATACTTATTGAATAATAAATAATGATACAGTTTTATTATAATACATTGGCGTTGTAGTGACCTTTTCTAGTAATGAACAATTTGATTATTTTTTGAGTTTTTAGACTGTAAATAATTAGTTTGTTTCGATTATAAGTTTCGAAACTACTATATAAATGTCATCCATTTCTCGTATTTCAGTGCTTTAAACATTTCATTTCCAAAACCCCAAACATATCAGGATTTAGTTTAATTGTAAGTACCGCCATTGATACGCATATATCTCATTTGTAGTATATCAATTATTATGTGCTGCTGATATTACGGTGAAAAATAAACCGGGTGGCCGGACGAAAACAAAACACGTATTATCAGGAAGTACAAGTTTTTTTGAGAAACTAAGCGACAAGTCAATTTTTGATTAAAGAGATATTTTTTCCGGTATTTTTGATTATTTTACCCCTAAGCCAAGAATCATCCCAACATTGTTAATGACAGTGGGGGTCAAATAAGATATCGTTTGAAAGCCACTGCAATTATCTAAGCATTAATCTTCACAGGAGAACTATTAAAAAATCTACCAAGAAAAGCAATATTTCAGCTGACACACCTAATATATGCTGCTTTTAGATTGAGATATGTTCCCAGACTCTTGAAAGTAACCTAAGTCATTATGATCGCCAAACCAGGTAAACCTCCTAATGAAGCGACATCCTATCGACCCTAGATCACTCCTTCCGGTGATGTCAAAACTATTTGAAAAACTTCTACTGAAAAGATTAAAACCAATAAAAGAAAGAATAAATCTTATACCAAATCATCAGTTTGGTTTCAGAAATAAACATTCCACTAAGGACAAGCTCACACAATAACGAATATAAAAGAAAAATCAAGTCTGCTCTACAGTCTTCTTTGACGTAGCACGGGCGTTTATCTGGCATGAGGGATTAAATTATAAACTAAGAACCTTCATGCCTAAACACTATTAAGAAATCTTAGAATACATTACTTAATACTAAGATATACATTTCGAATAGATATTTCAGAGTAAAACAAGAGGAAGTATACACCGACTTAAGGGAATCAAAGCTGGCGTGCCACAAGGGAGTGTGATGAAGCGACTGATAAGTTGCAACTATCAGTAAATAAAATACATACCTGGACCAGAAAATGGCGAATAAAATGAATGAGACTAAATCTAAACACATTAACTTAACAAATAAAAAAAGTGAAAATTTCCCAGTTAGAATAAATGATACCCAAGTGCCTTATGCAACATCAGCAAAATACTTGGGCATCACCCAAGACGCGAGGCTGCGCTGGAAAGTTCATGTCAAAAAATTTAACATTATCCATTTATAATAAATTATCCATTTACAAGCTAGTAAAGGCCAGTATGAATATATGTGGGTGCCAACACTGGGGCTGTATCAAAGCTAGAATCTACATTATCCAGAGATTTCAAAATAAAGTACTGAGGAATATTGTTGATGATCCTTGGTATATCTGTAACAGCAACCTCCTCCAGGACCTGGGTATGGAAACTGTGACCGAAGTAATCAAGAGAACAGCAGAAGTCACGAGCAAGGGCTGCATAGTCATGTGAATGTCGAGGCAATCCAGCTTCTTGACAACACTGAACTAAAGAGAAGACTCTAATGACAAAACCATTCGATTTATTGTAAATGTGTAACAGTTTAATGTAAAAAAGCAGAGTATAGTGCTGTGATGTTATTGCATGTATAGATAGATAAAATAGAGTAAGCCATAGGGTAAGTCCTTAGATTTAAGTATTTTCTGTTTAAGTTAGGTCAAATAATAACTGATAATTGGTAGTTTGTAACCAGATAGTAGTATACAAACACGGCATAGGTGTTATACAAAAAAAAATCTCAAGATAAATCTCGAGTGCCCGGATAAACCATAAATCACATTGCAATGGATGTGAACGCCATACATATAAAACTGGACAACTCATAACAATAGCATTGTAAATGAATAAACTCCAAATCGATATACTTGGCGTTAGCGAAGTAAGATGGCCCAGTGTTGGACAATGTCATTCTTTACTACTCGGATAGCAACGCTAACGATCATAAAAATTGAGTGGAAATTATGATTGCAAAAGAACCATAATCGAATGTTGACATGACAAGGGGTGTACGAGGGAAAAAAGTTTGGGAACCTCTAATCCAGATGAATCCTGGCTAAACAAAAATCATAGCGTTTCAAAAGTATGGGTAGATAAAATATTACAAGTTCTCCGCAAGTCTCTAGACACTATTGGTTTAAATGCTTCCGCAGGAAAGGTTGAAAGATTAATAATCACGCACATTAGTAGCAGACATGTTTTTGTGAAGATTGGTTTATTTGAGTTCGTTTCAAAATTGAATCAAAATCTCAGAAATTGAATTATCTACCAAAAAATGCTGTCATTGTTTTCGATAACGTCAGCTATTACTCAAAATTAGTGGAGAAAATACAGACGGCCTTCTGGAAAAAACTAGACATAAATGACTTAATAGAGGGCTCACGTAAAAAGTAAAAGGTCAGACAAAATACAACTTTTAAATTTTAAGACGTCAAACTTTTTTTTTGTTTTTAGTTTGTTTTTAATAAATCTTAGTTGCACCGGTTTAGCTTTAATTAATCTGATGTTTCATTGTCAGTATGTAAATATATGTATATTTTTTACATCCAAGTTCATTACTAACACTATATACTTAAAAATAAATACAATTATATATAGTAAAATAGCATAATTAATTAGTTGGTGGTGTGAAGAGTAAACGTGAATCGGGTTTGCCTATACAGAATACAGGGCATTATTACGTTGTTTGAACATTATTGGAGCTTGTTGTGATGTAGCGATCTCTATAGACTTTAATCTAATGCAGAAACCTGATAATGTGCAATGTGCTCTCAATTACGGTCTACCAGACTTGTTTCGTTTGAATAAATGCGAGAATATGTAATTAATTAAAAGCTTTTAAGGTTTCCACAATTTACATCCATAAACCATAGAGAAGCAGAAATATGTTTGTTTTTATACCTTTTTATCATAATTCTCATTAAAACATTATGAGAAATTTGTATCTTTTCGAAGTTATATATAGTTTCTTCCCCATCGCAAATTGCGTAAAGATTCAGCTGTCAAAAAACGTGTGGATGGGGAATCTAATGAGGAGTATATTCTAAGCGCACATGGCAGAGATTCAGAAATTATACAGAATGAGACAGAAGATCGGCCGTTAAGAAAAACAGCAGAATATAACAATTTCCGACACTCAAGAATATGGTAGAAACACCTTGTGAACCTATGGATTCTTACAGAATCATCATCATCATCAATGGCATTACAGCTCGTTATGAGCCAAAGCCTTCTTCAGAACAATCTTTCATTCGCCCCTGTCTCTGGCAACTCTTCTACATGCTCCATGCTTTAATTCCGATGGACTTTAGATCATCCTCTATGTTATCTTGATACCTAAGTTTTGGTCTTCCTCTGGCTCGTCTTCCCACTGGTCCTCTTCGGTTGAAAATTTTTCCGATCGTTGCCTCTTCATCTCGCCTAATTACATGTCCTATCCATCGAAGGCGTGCTATTTAATATACTTTACAACGTCAGGTTCCCCAAAACTCAAAGTTGTAGCGCCTACGCCACAAACCCTGTTCTTGGACTCCTCCATATATTTTCCTTAGAATTTTTCTCTCGGAACGTTTAAGCAATTCTTGGTCGTTATGTGTAAGTGACCACGTTTCTGGCCCGTATGTTAACACTGGCCTTATTAGTGTTTTATATATGGTAACTTTAATTTTTCTGGGTAGTTTTGGGGCCATCTCTTTCCTCAAGCCACAATAGCACTTATTGGCAAGCACTATTCTTCTTTTAATTTCTTCGCTGGCATCGTTGTCTTTGGTCACCAGGAGCCCAGGTAGACGGAGGTGTCCACACTTTCCAGTTCTAGATCATCAATTAGTCTAGGTAGGTATCTGGGTAAATGTTTCATTGTAAATGTCAGTATTCTTAGAGAATACTGTTTAGTAATTGTTTTGCGTTGTACTATTGTATATATCGCTAAACTAAGAGGGAATTTTAAAAACAAGAACGTCTATGATCTTCGTATCTAGATCTCAGAGTTCTTGCAAGATCAACACTTGCTACAGATTCGGGATGATTTTTTTAAATCCATCTGTCAAGTTCATAAATTCACCTAAAATATATTTTTACTATAATTTGGTACTGGTATAGAATTTCTTCATCCGATTTAAGCTGTTTTTTAGAAGTACTGGTTTACATTTACAACCAGCAGATGGTTACTATTTGCATTTTCGTCTCTGTAGGTTCGAGTATTACTATATTTTCATATTCTTTTGGCATAAGCACATACTTAACTAAATTTTAAGTCTGTTTTTCGCGGTGAGACCACATAGTATATATAACTCATTCGTTTACTCAAATTCACGTGTCTTTTCAATTGTATATAAAGAAAATGTCACCACTTTTTCTTTCGACTTCTGTGTACCTTCCCATTCTATATTTTCATTTGATTTACGAATCGTAACGTGTTCACGTCTCCAGCGACCTTATTTCTCCCTCAGTCACGCAAACACACATTATTGGAAATATATCGGTTGCCAAAAGTTTTTCACACTTTTCACTTTCGTGTCGGTTGATAAAATATGTCGGAGTCTGAATATATTTTCCTAATATTTTAAATCCCTAGAGATACAAGCAGAAATAAGTCATTTCTTTCTACTTTGTCCCTTTTTTGTTTAATTTAAAGTATACTAGAGCTTGTCCGTATTTAAAAAGTAATCAAATGTATCGATTGTTTCTGGTTATTTCTTATATTTTAAAATAAATATAAATTGATTTAAACAGGTAGACCAACTAATAAAAACGTTTGAATAAAAAAAGTTTCAACAATTGACACCATTCTAGCACTTTCAGACCCAGTGTCCATTGCAATGGACATACATTTACATAAGCCCTACAAATTGCTGTTTACATTGCCCTGTAAATTGCTGACAACTACGTATTTTTTATTTTGCATATCTCCTATTAGTCATAAAAAAATTTCAGTTTTGAATCATAGCTGAGTTAAGTGCTTTTAAAGATAGTGTGACATGGCGAATTCACGATACCCTTAAAGCGTAAATAAATATCATGTTTCTTCAGGTAGTAAATTTATTATAATATGTAACCAAATATTTTATATAACAGTAGACATATCAATTTTTATACTGCTTATTCGACATAGATGATTTATTGTTGTTTTCTGTCTCTATAATAAACATTAAAATATGATGTCCATGCAATTGACTACAGCTATATTAATATTTTTTTTAATCCGGATAATCTAAAAGAAAAAGAGATTCTAAGTTCCTTTTTAGATGGTGAGGATGAATTCGAACAATTAGCTAATAATGTTTTATCTCAAACTGAAGATCAATCAGATATAGAAGATGTCTGTAATGAAGAAATTGATGCAGAAATTCATATTTTGACTATGGCTCTTTTCATGAATTATCTAATGTAGGTAAAAACTATTAATTAATACTAAACAACTTTCTAACCTTTGGCATTTTTAGGAGGAGCAATTAATATACAACCCTGTTGATAACTTACAGAAAAATTTAAAATCATCTACAAAAAAAAACGAACAAACCAAAACTAGAAATGAGATGGAACAAATGCAAGTTGAGTACAAGAAAATGTCATTCAAAAGCTGTAACAACACAAAAACTTTAGGAACATCAGGTACAGGAGAAACGAAGAATCTTATAAATTACTTTTTAAAATATTTTCGTCATACTTTTTTTGATAAAATGGCCGAAATGACCAATATCATCCAAACAACAGCCAAACAACAATAACATTCAAAATAACAGCCGTTTTTCAAGAATCAGAATGTATTGGAATAAGGTATTCAGTATAGATGTCTTCCGCAATGTTATGAGTAGAGTCAGAACACATGTGTGTGGAGGACCAGATTGTAACGTTCACGTGAAGGCTTAATATTAAACAATATGTAAAAAATAAGCCATCTCCATAAGGCATTAAAATTTTTGTTCTGCGTGGAGAAAGTGGAATTGCTTATAACTTTATAATCTACCAAGGTTTAACAACGGAAATTCCAAAAGAGTTAATAGAAAAGTTTGGTTTAGGTTCATCAGTTGTTCTGCACCTGGCCGAAGATATTCCAAAAGAAAAATTGCTTTTACTTCGACAATTTTTTTTCCAGTTACACACTTTTTGAAGAATTTTATATATATACTCTGTTGAAACTATAACAATAATTGACAGATTCCAGAAACCTCCATTCACAACAGATAAACAATTACAAAAAACAAAAGGGATATGGCGAAGAAGTGGTAAATAATGAAAGAACTCTAGTTTTATGCAAGTGGCAAGATAATAAGTCTGTGCTTGTAGGTTCGAATTTTGTTGGAAACGGGAAAGAAGACTTAGTAGAAAGATGAGATAAGCAAAAGAAAAAAAAATAACGATTTAGAGACCGCAAGCGATTCAATTATATAATAAATCGATGGGAGGTGTAGATTTACTAGATCAAGGATGATCATCTAGAATCTTTATTAAGTCAAAAAAATGGACATTGAGAGCAGTATAGTTTATCTTCCAAAGATCAAATGGATTTGTTAGATTTTAAAATACAAATTGATGAGGCGCTAATTAAAGTGGGAAAACCAATAAAAAGAAGCATTGGCCGTCCCAAAATGTCAAATGAGAACTCTCCCCACACTCCAAAAAGATCCAGAGTGGAAATTAGACCATTGAAGGAAATAACGATGGATAAAATAAATCATTTACCCGAGTATGACAACAAAAAGGAAGCATGCAGACGCAAAAATGTTGGGTGTAAAGGGAAAACGCATGTTTTTTGTGAAAAATGTGTAATGTACATTTATGTTTTGTAAAGAACAAAAATTGTTTCAAATATTTTCATTTAAATTAACTCATGCTTAATACAAAATATACTATTATTTAATAAAAATATCGTATGTGAGTATTCGATATCAAAATCAAACGTGGCGTCCGTCAGGGATGTATACTATCACCACTGTTGTTTAACATATACTCTTGAGGAAATCTTTCAAGAAGAAGTGGGTGATGTTAAAGCCGGAATTCGAATCAACGGAGAATCTATTAATAACATTAGATACGTGGACGACACGGTAGTATTCGCTGACAGTTCTGAAATCCTCCAGGAGTTAATGAACAGAATCACAGAGGTCAGTCAGAGATACGGACTTTCACTAAACACTAAGGAAACAAAATGCATGATGATCTCTAAGAAGGAACAGCAATTTGGAGAAATCAGTGTAAACGGTCAACAAGTAGAAAGAATAAAAACATACACCTACCTTGGTAGGAACGCCAATGAAAATTGGGACCATTCCCAAGAAATCAAATGTAGAATAGAGAAAGCAAGATCTGCATTTCAAAAAATGGCTAAGTTATTCAAATGTCATGATTTATCAATGCCCATAAAAATCAGGTTACTACGATGTTACATCTTTCCTATACTATTGTACGGAGTTGAGTCATGGACTCTCACCGATGCCACTTGCAAGAAAATTGAGGCTTTTGAAATGTGGCTTTATCGTCCCATCCTGAAGATATCGTATACCGACCACGTCACTAATGAGGGTGTTCTGTTGAGAATGAAAAAAGAAAAAGAGCTGTTAACCACAATAAAAACAGCCAAAATCGAATACCTGGGTCACATCATGAGGAACAGCGAAAGATATGGACTGCTGCAACTAATCTTGCAGGGAAAAGTAGAAGGAAAACGAGGACCAGGAAAACGAAGGATTTCCTGGCTCAAAAATCTACGAACGTGGTTCAACACAACAACCACAAATCTTTTTAGAGCAGCAGTGTGCAAAGTGCAGATAGCCATGATGGTCGCCAACATCCGAAACGGATAGGCACTACAAGAAGAAGAAGATGTGATTATTTTCCTACATTCGTATTATAGTAACAATGTCAATTGCAATGAACATTCTGTCAAACGACTACCTGTTAAACAAAAATGTCAAAAATATGATTTTAGCCTATTACAATGTTCCATTAACCTTTTCGCTGCGGACGACGCACATGTGCAGCGTGGCGAAATTGAGCCATGTGCGGAAGACGCACATGTGCGGCGTCGGTACACTTAAATTATAATCATATTTTCTGAGTAGCATAGCATATAAGTTTATAGAATTTTATCGGCATATTGCAGCCTATTATTGGGCAACTTTCGTTTCTAGTTTTGATTTTTATTTTACACTATAGATGGCGTCCCGTTTTAGAAATGTAAGAATTGAGTATTTTTTTTTTTCATTATAAGCTTATTGTTGTCGATAGAAAAACGTGTATATTACTCTGGTGTATAAACATATTGAAATTGAAACGGAAGATTTAAATAAATCTGGACCTTCTAGTACAAAAAGACTTAAGATTATACAAGTGAGCAATCCTAATAAGTTAACAGTGGAAAACATTACGTTGGTATAAAGTTTGCATATCATTCAGTTATTACTTATTAATTCTCATATTTTATATAATAAATTTCACACCTTCAAAAATTGATGTCACCAATGAATGCGGTAAAACTTTAAAAGAAAAAGATGCCGAATGTGTTCTAACAAAGATACGAAAAGATAGTATTTAACATTGTTTAGAATGTGAAGGAAAACCAGGACTTTGCCGATGAGTATGTTTTCAGGAATACCTTAGAAAATAATAGACTCCATATTTTGTGAAATCTGTTTTTATTTTTAGTTGTTGCAAATAAACATTAAACTTTGCTTAAAAAATGGTTTTCAATCATTTTGTAAAGGCCCATATGTGCGGCTTCCGCATATTTCAATGAAATCATTCACATATGCGGATGCCGCGCATGTGCGTCTAGAAAAAAATCTTGTATTTTGAGAACGATTAGATAAAAAAAAATTTGTATTTTGGTAACGATTTCCGAAGTGGAAATTGAAACGTCAATAAACGTATTTTTATCTTTAATTGTGGCTTATTCCCGATTAAATAGTAATTAATTTAAAATGCCACAAGAAAATAACTTCGGAACAATAATAGAAAAAAAAATCATACAAACCTACAAATATGGTTTTATAGAGTCTTAAAAACATTAAATTAAACTTGTAAAAGTGAGCCGCAGATACGGTACTGTACCTACTAGTAGTTTCAGCCGCATCGAAAGGGTTAAGAAGATTCAATAGAAAAATATTTTTTTTCTGTAGAGAAAAGGTCAGGTCTGAAAGGACTAGAACAAATTCACTGTGAAATTTCATGGAAAATATTACAAGTATTTTTCAGTTTTCCCCAATAAATATGGAACGAGTCTACTAACCAACCGATAAAATTTACTTTAACTGATCGAACTAATACAGTAATCAATCTGCTATGAATTCGAAAAATGGCTGAGTAAGTTAGAATAACAACTTACAGCACGATCTTTTTGGAATGTCAAGTTATGGTTTGCGCTGGCCAGGCGGATATAAGAGTTTGAAAACAAGCTCAGTTTATAATGCAGCTGTTTGGTAAACACGGATTCAAAACAAATGAAAATTTATTGTGATTTAGAAAATGTCTTACGTTGTTTTTCCGGTTTTTGTTATTTCGTGTCACTCAAGGGTTGTTGAAAGTATCACCGTTCTTTAGTCAGGTCTTCGATTTTGTGTTTTTATTATATTATTAAAGCTGTTTTTTTACAGATATACTTTCCATAACATTTACATACTATACACATACTACTAAAAAATTTCTACTTCTAGTATAGCTTCGAAGATTAAAGTGTGATAACGAACTGCATTTTATGTGTTTTATGTTCTTTGTAAATATATTCTATGTATTTCTTTCGAGTTTTAACCCTGTATATATACATGCCAATAAGTTAGATTTTTACATAACCCAACTGCACAAATATGACATGGGTTTGACAGTTGAAATGTGTAGTGTATGTATGTATAGCGTTAACAGGCCTTTAGGCCCATTGCTGGATGAATAATTTCCATCGTTTTCCTTTTTTTGTCCTCAGGTACTCTGCAACCAATATTCTGGACTTGTCTATTACCTTGCATTCTTTCTAGATGTCCGAACCATTCTAGTCTACGTTTTTTCACTACTTTTGTTCATGGCTCCAGCACATCTGTTGCTCTTGGTCAGTCTCCGGTTGACTTCCGTTTCTTCCTTACATGTCTGGTCAATAAGGGTATCTACGTACATATATTCATCAACCTTCTCGAATTTTACAACTGATCCATCCTTCACCTCTAATTTAAAGGAGCCCCTGGTGTTTATTCCTTTTTTTTGCTCGAGATTTTCATGTACTTGGATTAATTAATATTGACATTCAGTCGCATTTTAGAGCTTTTTCGAATCAGCCTTTTTGCTATACTTGCCAATCCTTTTCCATTTCTTGCCATGAGAACCACGTCATCAGCGTACGCTAAGCATTGGTGCTCTTGTATAAAAGAGTGTCGGGCCTGTTTATCCCACTAAAACTTACACTTTTGTCTAGAACTATATTTTTCAATTCAAATTCGAGACTGAACGTTGCATTTCACAGCAAAAATGGTTTTTCTAATTGTTATTTTTACCAATCCAGATTTTTACCAAATTTTTGCTGACACTTAGAATTTTTTTAGTGTTTCTATTAATTTGTTTCTGTCTATTGTATCGTAGCCGGCTTTGTATTCAATGAAAAGTACTTGTGCTGAAATGTTGTTTTCATAGCAATTGATCATAAAAATTTGATCAGTTATTGATCTACTCTTGCAAAATCCCACTGGTATTCTCCTAGATTCTTCTCCACATATATTTCTAATCGTTTTTTAATTAGTATGACGAGCACTATCCTTTGAAAAACTTTGACTTTCCTTATAAAAGATTGGTTAATTTAAGCGCTTAATGTTGTTAATTAACGTAACGGTGATTTTACAAAAAAGGGGGCTACCTTGGCTGGGTACACGTAAACTCATCACCAATTGGCATAAACACCCTCGTACATGGTACAAACTCATCACCGCCATAACAATAAGGATTTTAATACAGACCCCGAGAGATTGGTAAATTCATCATTGGCCTACCTGCATCCCTTGCAAACCGCTAAGGTTTGGTAATTTAACAAAATTTTATTTTTATTAAATTTTATTTTAAATTGGTTTTTATTTATGAATTCTACAAAATTCTATTTTAAAATCTATCTAATTCTAAAAATGTCTCTTCATTTGCTTGTTCCTTTAACATGGATAGTGAACTGTTCGTTGATTACGTTTTGAGCCACCGCGGACGAAAAACGATTGTTATCAATAATTTAAAATTTAAATTACGAAAGACCCTAAAATCGAATTGCCTTTTGTGGACTCGTGCGACGAAAGGGTGTAAGGCTAAATGTCATACCGTTTTTTCTTTAGTTGTTTGACGCTGGTGGCGGATCATTCCTATCAAACAGAAAAAAACGACCACTTGAAAACAACACAAATCATGCCACATACAACATTTTGTATAGCCGAAAATAATTTTTGGTGATAGACCACTTGATTCTAGAGAACTTAGCTATTTTTCTTATTTGACACATTTTCCATGTTTCGCGAACGGTGAAAGAGTGAAACACCCTGCATGAACTATAAACCTTTGCGCGTGTAGAACATTAAGTTTCTTTTCTCTTCTATGCAATAATGGCACACTCAAGTTTTTAGCTTTTTCTTCTTTTTTAGATATTTTAAATTTACTAAGTATCCAAAATCGCTATTATTTTCAAGAAAGTCGAATAACGCCAAAACGGATCACTTGAACCGAATGTTAACCAAAAAATTATTTCTGGAATTCAATGAGAAATATAAAAAAAATACAGTGCAAATCAAATAACGAAGTTGAGGACTATTTCCGATATAAATGAAAACAACACATGCTCACAAACATTTTCATTATAAAGTTTACTACCGAAACCTATGCAACTGAATTTTCAGATCTCAAAACCGTTCAGATTAGCAGATACGTCTAATAGGCCACTCAGCGCGAGACAACCAATATTAATATCTATTTTAAAGCAATTTACTTAAACTAATTTCTGAACTTAATAAATTATCATATAAACGAGAAGTGTAACAGGAAATCTTCTGCATGATAAACCAGCACCTTGGGGCAAAAATGCTGTTGATGAATTTACTGCGGTGATGAGTTTACCGATGTCCAAAGGATGCCGGTGATCAGTTTACTATATCTCGGAGGGTCTAATCATTTTATGGGGGGGCTATAAAGTGATGAGTTCGTACCTCTTGGCTTTTAAGGGTGGTAAAACTTCCTTTTTTTTTTCTAAACGTTGTGTTTTACTTTAACCAGCTCTCCGAATATTTTTTGCCATTTAATTTGAATAAAGAATACGGAGTTATTGTAAATGTTCATAAAATGAGCTAGCTTTGCACACAATTCAAACACGATAAGACCCTCAAGTTCAGGTATATTTAAACAAATTTTAATAAAGTAATAAAAAAAGTTATGAACAATATTCAAAAATAGCGATTTTATTGTTCATCTTGAAATAACTTGTTTATTATCTTTCTTTTTTTTAAAAAGTTAGACAATAAAAGTTAAATATATCGACACTTTTTTAAGTTTGTAATAATTAAGTTTGTAAGTAAAATAATGACGTTTTGATTGTTTATTTAAAAATAGGTCAATTAAAAAATCGATAAATCCCTAGATAGATAAAAGAGTCTTTTGTACTATCTCATACTACACATTTCAACTGTCAAACCCGTCTATACAGTATTGACCCAAAAATTCTCATTTTTTACTAACTTCATTGGTCTAATAGTCGATATTACGAACCAACTATAACATCTTTCCACAAGGAAACTAAATTCCTGTAGTTGGCTGTATACAATGTATCACAAAAAATTTGTTTAAAAATTCCAGAGCACTGATATGGAATATTATTTCCGAAAACGTTCTGTGATGTATTATGATAAAAACAGGGTTTTTAATATTATACCTTTTTTAAAGGAATTTTTAAATAACGTCTCTATTCAATGAAAGTTAAATACACAACCGATATGGAAATAAACCTAAATATACTCAATAAGAAAGTGTTGAACGAGAAAGAGAAATAGTTGGTTATATTTAACACAAATTAATCCCACCTTTCCAATCGAATATGGAATCTTTTACGGGTTTTAGGGCACGCCAAAAATAATTAATCAGTGAAGGAGTGTTCACATGTTTCAATCTACTTAGGGACTTAAAAAATGAGCCGAACAAACAACATCAATAACTCCAGGATATATTGAAGCGTTCGGGATCGGACAAGTAGCTTAGATTTGGGATCGAAAGTTATGGAGAAGTCAAATGCCAGTATATAGTTGCAAAACGGTTTTTACTATATAGTAAAATGTCAAATATGACCTGCAAACTTAGAATCATCTACCATTTATATTAAATAATTCAGAAAATATCAAAATAAATGCGAACGGAATTGATGAAGTGGAATATGTGTAGTTATATACTCTAATATCTAATAACATGATATAATCGAAAACTACTTACCCAAAATAGAAAAAGCGACTGTCGCTCAACGAAGTCCCAAAAACCTGTAACAAAATGATTATTTTTAAACATCTGAATTAAAGTAATAATTTTTTAAACATATGGAATATTTTTCGTGCACGTGATGCAAAATTAATCTTATTCTTGGCGAACATAGGATATTTTGTGTCGTAATGAGGATATTTTGTCTTACAACATTTGGAGTATATAACAAGAATTTATGATGAATGTATATCCTGTTCTTGGGCTAGGGACAAGACTTCTTCACAAGTAGCTGAGGGGATACCTTAAGATTTGTATTTTTACTAACAGGGGTAACTAAAATGATAGGCAGAATACGAAACATTTCTTCCTGACGCGCCTCTCGGCATGACGTACCGGATTTTGTCACCTCGTACCATCTCTTATTTATCTTCCGTTTTAAGCATTGTTTCGCTGCTGTTTGTTCTCCATTTTTTTTCCAGATGTCATCTTATTACCTTAATGGAGTAACAGGCGAGACCTTATTCTCGCAGCTTTAGTTATGTTATAGTTGGATCGTTAAATAGACTCTTGACTTCTTTCTTTATATCCAGAACTCCCCTTCCTCTTTCTCTCCATAGATTCCACTCAAAAACTCATTTTTTCTAATCATTCTATTTTCAACGTTCTTCTGTCACACATTTCGAAACTAATTTTTCTGCTACTAATTCTGTTTTGTACCCAGTTTTTTATAACTCTACCTGCTATCCTTGTTCTCCCAGTTCTCTCTTGGCCTCCTCCAACCTTCCCTGTTCCGCGCCGATCTTCTTCAGGTTCTTGCGTCTAACAAATTTTGCGCATCTGCTGCCACTTTATCCTCCCACCTTTTCCGTAGCCTTGCTTTTGCTCTTGCACCCTGCTTTTACTATCTAGGGATCTTTTCGGCAATTCTTCGGTTTTCATTTTCACTACATAAGCAGCTCATTGAAGTCTCGTGAAGTTTAACGAGTTCTGGGATCGGTGTCTCTTTGAACAGTTGGTAGAGTTCCTGGTTGTACTTGGCTCTCCATACTCAGTTTTTCTGTATTCATAACACATCTTCTTAGCCTGATTTTACTGCAATTGTGTAGTATAGTCCTTGCCTAAAACACACGATGCGAAATATAATTTTGCCTGTGTTATAATCATTCTTTTTTTTCTCTTTTTTAAGATGTGTACCGACAGAATTATTTATGTCGTACCAGGTACCAAGGTTATTGGTATCTCTTATCACAGAGAGTTAATAATTAATAATTGATTAACGATACTTAGCACATCATGACCTTATTTTCGGTTGAAGCTATCTTTAATAGTGACATTTCGTTCCTGGTTAGTAGTGCTACTTCTTCAGTATATATTATCATGACACACCTCTTTTCACCTATTAATAGCCTCCTATTCATTCGCAATTGTTTTCAATGCTTCATCTCCGTCCTCTACTGGACAACTGTCTTTAAACACGCTCACGTACATGTGATGACTACTTAGATTTTTGTTACATCTTTATGCATTAAACAGTCAACAATACGTCCGGATTCCTAAACGTCTTAATGAATGAAAACAAGGTTGTAAAATGTATACAAATGCCAAATATAATCGATTACTTAGACAACTTTGGCAACATATTGGGGATCTCGTAAGAAAAAGCAAGAGTTTGGTTCCGAAATATGGCCAAATTTCACGCGAATATGACCTTGTCAAATAAATAAATTTATTTGTTCTTAATTCATCTTTTATTTTAAAACTTCAAAACCAGGTTGCATTCCAACGCTCTATACTACTTTGTAACATTCTACGCACTCTACTACTTTGTGATTTTCTATTAGTCTTCTATTTTTCCACACTTGTATTTGTGTATTTTTCCTGCCAACTACCAACATTAATAAATAATCCAATGCAACGGAATATCAATACAACCGATTTTCCTATCCAAAAGTAGTTATCATTAAAAACACTAAAATGAACAAGACTGAAATCTTATTTAAACGAATGCACCAGTGGCTTGTTTATGCCTATGATGTTTTATTGGGTAGATAACAGGGAGAGCCGATTGAGTGGCAAAATAACAAAAAGAATTAGAAAAATTAGAAATCAAAATAATGCAAACAGATAGCAAGATTGTGATATGGTATACGGATGTCGAAGAATAAATCACGAAAGTTGAAAGAAACGTATTAAGAGTTAATATAGCGCTTTTATCTTAATTATTATTATAAAACCAAAGTTATATGGTTTCTAAACATGGATCATCAACAAATACGACTGACCAAAATAGATGTACCTATTGGAAGAGAAAATAATGTAAAGAGTTGAATGGTTTCATAAAAACAGCGAGTCCAAATCGTTGGATTTGGAGGGACACACAAATAAAATTATAGTCTATAGAAAGAACCAAAAATAGATAAACTTCATTGAGACATCCAAAGCAAGATAGCAAGAAAAACACCAAAACGAAAAAAAAGAGTGACTAAGAAGGTGGTGGGAAGCGACTATGTGAGTTATCAGAAGTAGAAAAATAAAGAATTAGAGAGAATACGTTGCAGAAATTACTAGAATACATTGGCTTATAATGAAAAATGTTAGGGAGTTGGAGATATTGAACTGTATTATTCTGAACAGCCTGGGAGAAAAATAGAGAAAGTTTCAGGTGCTTGAACAAAAACACCACAAACGTTTTTGATGTTGTTAACACAGATATGATTGTGCAAAGCTTCCATAACCAGGCATTCAAAAAATGAAGAAACTTCAGTTTTGATGTCAACTTAAAAAAGAAATTTCACTTAAAAATATGCTGAATTTCAATAAAGAAAACTTAAAAAAGTATTTAAGAACAACATTTATCGAGAAATATAAAAAGCTTTGAACCATATTTGTATATTAGAAGACTTTTATTTAAAATCAACAAAAATAACATTACCATACGAAAGCACGCACGAGGACAGGTTAACAGTTTCAACTTATATAAAATCTATGAAAATATATGTAAAATAAATACAATGAACCCTACCTGCCGATCCAGGCCAAGTCACCACTAGAACAGACATTAAGGAACTGACCAGTGGTCACTAGACTATCAGCTTATCAGTCAAATCGCCACCGCGGCATGCCCATTTGGTTAGGGAGAGGGTAACCTACGTGGTAGCAAATGATTGTAAAAGGGTTGTCACGGAAACCTCTCAAATACAAACATTTTTCAACAGGCGTCAATTGCTCGTGGAATATTTGTACACTCAAAGTATAATTCTCTTAACCCTACACTGCGCAATTTTTTCTATTTTTGCAAAACTTTGAAAAATGAATAAACATAATGGGCTGATGGATGGAAAAATATTTAAAAAAATTGTGTACGTTTATTTTTTTTATATTTGACAAAAATAATAATTGATTCATAAATGCATCATGGCGTGTATAATAACTATTATGTAACCTATATATTAATCGTCAGGAAACAAGTGTGGTTTATTGTGTATGAAATATTTTAAAACAATTTTTGTCCTTATTGAAACACAAAGCCGTTGAGCACTTTTCACATAGTACAAATGTTTGTGAATGACAATTAGGTAACTTACACCTTAATCTTGTAGAATTCCATTTAGGAAAATGGCCTTCATTGTCAAGTCGAACATCTTTAGGTGGAAGCGGCATTACATTACCCCTCTTTTTCTTAGATTCAATGTCCTCTTGAACTGACGAAGGTCTTCCTCGTTTGGATCGTTCCGTTCTGCTTCCTATACTACAGAGTGTTCTTGCCAACTGGATTCTAAATTGAGCCATCTTAAGTTTCTGATCAGGGTGCACTTTTTTATAAGCTAGCCAAGCATTGATTATGCAGATATCAAGTAAATGGTAAAACAACCGCATGTACCATTTTTTGGTCCTCATTTTAATCCTATAACGGCCTATGATACTATCCAGTAAATCTACACCACCCATATGACGATTATATTCTTTCACGATTGCCGGACATTTAATTTTTATTTTCTCCTTTTGTTTTCTATCGAAACGTGATATTTCGTCTTCAGGATTAATCCCTACAAATGATGATAAGAACATCACATTTTTGTTGTCTTTCCATAAGACATTTGCTATATCTACACCATTGCAGTTAGCAACATATTCTACAGATGTTCCTCGAACAAACTTCTTTGTTTCTGCATCATTAGGTAATTTGCACAGTGGAATTCTATTTTTTCGAACCGTTCCCAACGAATGAATTCCCATGTTAGCTAAAACCGACACAACTTCGACTGAGGTGTAGTAGTTATCAAAATAAATTTTGTGGAAACAGTTTCTGGGTACTTCCCTTGTCAAACGCATGACAATGTTACCGCTTGCACCTAAATCAGGTTCACAGTTTAGTCGACGTGATGGGTCATTTTCAGTTCCAGTGTAAATTTCAAATTTATAGCAATAACCAGAAACACCACTTAAAATAAATAACTTATAACCCCATTTGTGGGGTTTCAGCGGCAAGTATTGTTTCATGTGATGTCGAGCTTTGGTTGCACAAATTTGTTCATCAATACTAAGAGACTCTTCCATAGGCAAAGATAAGAAATTTTCAGATAAGGAATCAATGACAGGCCGAATTTTATATAACTTGTCAGTGGCATTAGTAGTAGTGTTGTCGTTGAAATGTAAAAACGATCGAATTTTTTCAAAATGCTTTTGACTCATACAATTTTTAACAATGTCAATGCCTACTTCTGCACTCCAGTATGTTCTGATGTTTGTTATGTTTATTACTGACGTCAATATGCATATTCCTAAATATTTATTTAAATCGTTGGACGAAAATTCAAATGGTTTGGATGGATCCTTCTGGACACTATACTGGATAGTCTCATCAACAATTTTTTGCATAATTCTGTCATCAAAAAAATATTTAAAAAACTCATATGGAGTCTTCAATTCCTTTAAGTCATTAGAAATATCATCATTTCCTTTAAAATTAGATGGCACTTTACACATTTTTTTATTTTTCCATACTAGCTGCTTAATTTTTAAAACTTTACTTTTTTCATTTTGTATAGGTTCATGGTTTTCATTTTCGCTAAGTTCGCCCCTGTCTTGGTTATTATCAGAAGAATTCCCTTGCAAATTACCGCCTATGTCACTAACAGAAACAAATATTTCATCAACATTAGTTTCGTTCATATATTTTTCTAACATCTCATTTGTAACTGGCTTTGGAATGGTATTTGGTTCTTCATCTTCATCGCTGACGTCTTCTAATTCATCCTCACTACCACTTGGTATATTTGATATAAATTCCTGAATTTCTTCGTCATTTAAATCATCCAGTGTAATTCGTTTGGCACCCTCGGTATAAATCAAAGGCATCTGAAAGTTAAAAAAAACATCTGTTATATGCGCGCTGAGTCAAATATGAATCATTTAAAAAATGGGCATAAATAAACATCCATTTTAACCGATCATAACAAATATAGTGTGTACGTTTGCAAAATAAACCAATTAACTAACAGTAATTAAATCATACATACCTTTTCAATTTTTATGAGTGAAAACAGTAGTCAAATATTACATTCAACGGACACAAAGTAGCAGTCAATATCTGGCGCCACAGCATAAAGTATGGTTAGGTTATACGATCAGTATGTATATATTTATGTTAAGGTACGACGCTTGAATGAATCACCACGCAACGGAGCACAAAATATTTACTCTAAGTGGAGTTATGGGACAAAATTAGGGTTGGTGCATTTTTGCATCATTGCGCAGTGTAGGGTTAATAGTGGAGGCAATGGGTATTGTTTGTTCTTGTATCTATGAATAATATATATCTTGTTCGCTGGATGGATATTGTTTCTTTGAATTTAGATAATAATAGAGTTCTTTGCATTAACAGGTTTTACACAACAATTAAAATTTGTTTAATTGAAGGGCTTTGACAATTAACATATCGTTAAAATGGTTCATTTTTTGTCAGCGCAATGAATCATTTGACAACTTTATCCGGATCTAAAATTATTTACTTTAACCTATTAACGCCCAATTTTTTTTTCAAATTTCAAAATTTTAGTTATACTTATACATAATTATAAGTTAATATTTACAATGTTTTGTATACTGGCATTTAGAAGTAATTACTATTTAAATGGGAGTAAGCCACAATTAGAGAATTTGGCATTTTGAATTTTGGCCCGTCCTATAAATAAATCACTGGGCGGTAGGATATGTTAAGTAAATCCAAATTTTCAAGCAAATCCGTCGCGGCGATGAAAATTACACTCCAACATGAAATCGAAAATCGAAAATTATATTATCATTTTATGTCTTGTATAGGACATTTCCCTAATATATTTTCATGGTAAAATATAAAGCTTTTTAAGCTTTTTTTTTAATATACAAATTAAAAGTTAAAAAAATACAAAGACTTCTGCACAGATTTACATTTACATTCAACTGAATACTGAAATACTACACAATTTGATATTGCATTTAGAAGTTCTAGAAGAATAGGAAATCTAAAATAATATTGACTAACAAAAGAAGAAAACTTGAGTACTTAGACCATTTATGAGAGGGCAAAAATACTCATTATTGCAGTTTATTAGACAAGGCAAAAATTCTTTTTGTTCGTTTTCCTCATTTTCGAAGTATTGTTGCTTTTTGTACATTACAATATTACATTTATTTTTACAACCATGGGTTCCAAGAAGATGATGTCTATTCACTAAAACGTGAAATCTGTAAAACTAAAACGTGAAAATGTACGAGGATGTACGGGCGTACCACATCAATGACATGTACTGTACTTAGACGAAAGGGGGTGTTAAATAGTATAATGCCAGCTAAGGGCGTTACAATAATTTCTAAGCTCCGGACTTCTCTCCATAAAAATATGGGGAAATTACAATAATGCATTGTGGGTGACAGAGAAGCAGCTTCAAGGAGGAACCTTAACACAAAGCGTCATATGCCAGAAGGCACGAGTGATTTACGAAGATTTGTTGAAGCAAATCCCACACACTTCCACAAATGATGAATCGGAAGACTCGTTTAAAAGCCAGCCGGGGCTGGTTTGAAAAATTTAGAAAAAGAACCAGCATTCACTCCGTCGTTAGGCGTGGTGAGGCAGCAAGTTCGGATGTGAAAGCAGCTGAGATTTACATCAAATCGTTTTCCGAACTATTAGAAGTCAACGGATATATCCTCAATTGTCTTCAATTGTGACGACACAGGGTTTTTCTGGAAAAGATGCCGAATAGAACTTACATAACGGCAGAGGAGAAGACGTTTGTGACAGAGGTCACAAACCTATGAAAGATATATTAACTCTACTACTTTGCGCCAATGCGAGTGGCGACTGTAAAATCAAACCTCTTCGAGTGTACCATTCACAAAATCCCAGAGCCTTTAAGTCACATAAGATTTTAAGAAAAACTGCCAGTTATGTGGAGGGCAAATCCAAAGAAGTGGGTCACCAGGAAATTCTTTGTGGCATAGATAATCCTGGTGTTTGCCCTTGTGTTAAAAAATATCTACAGCAAAACAACCTACCCATGCAAATCCTTCTTGTCCTCGATAATATTCCTTCTCACCCACTAAATTTTGAAGATGATTTACTCCAAGAGTTCAAGTTTATAAAGATTCTCTACCTACCAGCCAACACCACTCATATCTTGCATCCCATTGATCAGTTAGATGATTTCTGATTTTAAGAAGTTGTATACCAATCACATTTTTTGGCGCTGCTTTAAGATGACGGAGAACACAAACCTTACCTTTCGAGAGTTCTGGAAGGACCACCTTAACGTAGTAATATGCCTAAGAATCATTGAGCAGGCTTGGCTAGGTGTTACAACAAGGACTTTCTCTGCATGGAAGAAGCGGTGGCCTGAGGCTGTAGATGAAAAGGCCTGCGAAGGACTGGAACCCGAAGTGTCAGTGGTAGATAAGATTGTTCTTTTGGAAAATCTATGGGTCTAGAGGTGGATGAAAGAGATGTGAACAGACTTGTCGGGGCGAAAAATTAGTTTTGAATGGGAGCCAGAATTGGAAGACGTCTCTACAAGAGATATAAAAGAGATCCTGGGAATGTGAGGGAGAGTTGCACAGTTCGTGGATAAAAATCCCCTGCAAAAGGCACAACTGGTCGTGCATCGGTGTTGTTCAACGAAACTTGCCTAAGACTTTTCCGCAATATTCTGAAAGTGAGGAAACAAACCTCCTTGGACAGTTTTTTTAAACGATCTGCAGATGAAAATGCAAAGTGTGACGAAAAAAGCGAAGACCACTGACGAACATTAAGTGCTTCCGTAAACACTTCAGTTTTTCTTATGTTTGTACAGAATATGTATGTATTTGTTACTTATAAATAAATGTTTCTTCTTTTAAATACATTTTTCTTATTTAAAAGCACTTAACCAAAACAACTAACGTGTTTTTTTGGGGACTGGAACGGATTAATGACATTTCAGTTAATTTTAATGGGGAAAATTGCTTTGATATACGAGCAATTTGATATATGAGCAAGATTATACTGTATATCGATCTTATCATGCTTTCTTCTAATTATTTGTCTCTGTTCTACCTGACTTGCTAAGGAGTTGTGCATAATGTGTAATATATTTTGCTTTTTTGGAAATAAGTAATCCAATAATTTTATTACGACATAATATATCGTAGCTAAAAAAATCATAACAATTTTTCCAGTGTTAAGTCTCCTAAAACGTCGTTAATATCGCTCAACGACTACCTAAAATTTAGGTACAACAGATGGAGCTCGAAACATAATAGGCAAAATATTTATGATTAAAAAGGTAAAAAAGAAATAATTAGACTTACAATAAATTTAATTTTACTACCTCAGACGACCGGTTTCGCTTTCTAAAATTTGCAAAGCATCATCAGGTCGGAGTAAATTAAATGCTGAAATTATAAAAAGCCCCATATTAGGGTGCTGTCTTATAGGGTACATCAAAAAAGTTTTAGTAATTATGCCAATATTACATGTCTGTGTTAATTAATATGCATAAATTGCGTTTGCAGACAGAGTAACAACCCACAACTTATTAAGATAAAAAGTCTGTTGAATTGTGATACATTAGAAATAAACAAAATACTACTTTCATTCCGGTACAAGAATTACTATATAGTGATTGGTGATTCATAGTTTAAACTTTCCTTTATTACTAATAATAAGTGATCTTCGGTCAAAGTTGTAACTGACTAACAACACCCATTCCCTCAAGAAACTTCCTCGTAAGTTGTTAGACAGTTACAACTTTGACCGAAGATCACTTATTATTAGTAATAAAGGAAAGTTATGAACCACCAATCACTATATAGTAATTCTTGTACCGGAATGGAAGTAGTATTTTGTTTATTTCTAATGTATCACAATTCAACAGACTTTTTATCTTAACAAGTTGTGGGTTGTTACTCTGTCTGCAAACGCAATTTATGCATATTAATTAACACAGACATGTAATATTGGCATAATTACTAAAACTTTTTTAATCTATATCCTTATAAGACAGCACCCTAATATGGGCTTTTTATAATTTCAGCATTTAATTTACTTTGTACCACCGATCTGATGATGCTTTGCAAATTTTAGAAAGCGAAACCGGTCGTCTGATGTAGTAAAATTAAACTGATTGTGAGTAAGTCTAATTATTTCTTTCTTACCTTTTTAAATTGGACTCACATAAGCAACACATTCATGATTATTTATGATTAGTTTCAATTTTCAATCAAAAGTTATTTTGTTATAAATAATACTAGATCACATGGGTACACTAACCCAATTTCAACGTTCTTCAATTCTACGCAATCTGAATACTTTGATCTGCTATGGAAGGCGAGTTTGATCACTGAAAAATGAAATATTGTCTTTCATCCTGGTTGCGGAATGTGAAATGTTTGAAGATTCTATATCATATTAAACAATGAAATGTTAAGATGCAAGAAAAAATCCAGACAATCTATGGGACTATCTTAAAACTTTCGAACCGTAATTTGTATGGTAAGCAAATAAACTAGTTAAATCATATTCCTCGAGATTTAATTCATCGAATGTGACGACTGGCAGAATGCCTTAATAACACTATATGACAAAACAGATACTTTAACCAAAGAATAGACGCTTATAAGCGTCTATATTCTTTGCTTTAACACTGAGATGAAGTTAAGAATTTACAAAGCCAGTGTTAAGACCAATAATGACATATACCTCAGAAAAAAGACTCTGGCTACTGGAAACTGCAGAGATTTGAGTTCTGAGAAAGTAGAAGTACAAGAAATACGCTGAGAGATCGAAAAAGAAGTGAAGGCATTAGAAGAAAATATAACGTACAGGGTGTAAATGAATGTACACAAAATAGAAAAAAGAATGGAATATCCACATAAGCAGAATGGGGAGACAAATCTTGTTGTCAAAGCCAGAGATAAGTCACCAATCGGCAGAAGTATCGGACGACCGCTCAAATACAGCGGTCAACTTTCTATAGATGTATTATTCCGAAAGGATCTTTATTGCTTATAAAGAGGAAGAAGAAGAATGTTATACAGCAAGACAGTTTAGGAATTGTAAGATAACTTGGGAAAATTTCGTGATTAATTTGAAAGATTTGAAGATTTCAAAACTACAGTGCAATAAGATATTATCAATATACCATTCATTGAGGATTGTCAACTATAAAACCATATTTGCAGCTTGAATTGATTGAACTTCAATCTAATAATCATTCCAAGCAATGTTTCTAATTATTCCAAAAGTATCATTCTACAATTACTTGTTGGAATCCAATTTTACAAATGGAATATCTCATACCAAGATAATTTGCACATTCACGTTTGCGTTTTCATATATTTGTGAGTAGATTTGACGGATGGAACATCTGTGTACACTCAAGAATAACTACGTCCTAATTTAAACCAAATTATCACTAGTAAATACGTATATAGCAGTTGATTTCATTTTGAAATTAAAAATATCTTACCCATTTACTGTATTTTTAAGTAAAAAATTATCATATCTATCAACATTTTTCTATTTAAAATTAGCAAGGAGAAAATTAAATTCCTATACTTGGGCATGGGACTAGTCCATCATCAGTGTATTTACTAGGTAAATCAGTGTATTTACTAGGTGTACATAAGTCAAACCACCTTGAGGGTTCTTACCCGCATATTTAGTGGCTTGATTCATGTACATACTGATGATGAAATTAGTTCGAAAAGGTTGTGTTGTGATGTAGGTTGCTAGCCATGCCGTCTTGAGGGGTAACTTCGCATATTACCAGCTATAAGTGTGGGAACGGCTCTTTTGATTGAGCATTTTGGCTTGCAGATTATTAGTATCTGCGATATCTTAGCGGAGTCACTTCTAGGGTGTTGAAGTTCTCATTAGGAAGTTCGTTTCCAGATGAGAAGTTCGGTCGGGAAGAAAGAAACTTTCTGTAGTGGATGACTATTGAGTTAATGCCCTAGGCGATGGTAAGATATTTGTCCTTTGCTATAGTACGTAAGACTTATCTCTTACCGAGGGAGCGGATTCTGTTCACTATTGTAGAAATATTAGGGAGTTGGTGGACGACGTAAAGTCTGCACGTTTCCTCATGATTTTACGGTCAGTGTGATTTCTGCTACGTAAAAATCCTTATCTAGAATCACCTCGTACGGTTTGTATGACTTTTTAGCAGGTTTATTAAGATATGGTATTTGTTTACGTTTTACTGTTATATGGAGTACATTTAGTTATACTCATTATCTATTGTGGCTCTGAAGCCACCACACTACCAGCAAAAAATTAACAAAATGCCTTCTATTTATAAATTATTAAAATATGTAAGCAAAAATTATAACATGCCCTCTATTTGAAAAACCAGCATTAACAACATTCTCTCATAACCACAATACAGAAAATAAATGTAGTCAATAAACAAAGCCATATGGAAAAGCAAAACAAAACACATACACACAAAATCATTATATTTACGAGTACATTATTTTATAATATAAACATAATATATGCATTATAATAAATAAGAGTCTTTCTGCCATAACACGGAGGCGTACTAAAAGGTTAAAAAGAGATAAATTTAAACAACGATTAATAATTAATTAACAATGCGAGTTGATATCAAAGGCAAATATGATTGAATATAAATTTACCGGGCCTTTTAAATGATGACTTAATACTTAACGACATTTGAAAAAATTGAAGGAGTGCCCCTCAAAGTTTACGTGTTTCGGCATTTCTTTCTATTAGTATAGGCGGGATCTGTTTTGGATTGAAAATTTTCGAGGGAAGCTATTTTTTTTGCTGGAATCCCTTCAGGATATGCCCAGTATCGATAATCACGATATGCGCCAGTCGCAAACCCTGTACTAAATTTTTTATTTAACAAAATCTGAAAACAATTGACAATTTCTCATTTTTTTGCTCCTATTTTCATTTATAATTCGAAAAATATTGATTTTAGAGAAAAAATTATAAGTAGTTAAAAGTTTCGTTATTAAATTTTACACAATATTTTGTTAGCTAGAAATTGGAAATTTAATGGTTATTGTTGAAAAAATAGCAATAATTGGAAAAAAAAAGTACAAAAAAATGAAGTTAATCCTTTAAATGTTTTCGACTTTCTAAACTTGACTTATAAGTTCCATATTCCGCCTAGAAAAACTTTTTAATATGTTTAAAACGTGTGCTAAATTTTGTTAAGATCGGTCGGATAGGTTTTGCATAATAATTTTGCAATCCAGCCTACTGGAAAAAAATCGCAAATTTTCAAATTCATAGTAGGCCCTAATTAAGGCCTTTAGATAGTTGCAATTTTTTTTTACATATAAAGGAAGTCTCACACTTTCAAACGCTTTTTGTAAAATTCAAATCGGTTTACTAGGAAAGCCTATAAATTTTTTTAAAATTATAAACATTTTTTAGGCTTATAAACAAATTAAATAACTTTACGAGCTTTAAACATATCAATTTCTAAATGTATACACTTAAAGAACATTAAAAGACGCTTCTTTTAAGAAACAAAAAGATACATTCGGCTTACTGGTTGCCGAGATATTGAAGGTCAAAGTTGGTATACATTTGCCGTGTAACCATAAGTGATAGAGGGCTCGTTTTTAAACAAATACCCTCGTCTTGCCAAATACTTTTTATATGAAAAGTTTTACGTAATGCGCTTCATGGCAACATCCATAAAAAAGACAAATAAAAAACCGTTTTCGCGTAAAATGTCGCTCGGAATCCATGAGAGGTGGTGGTGAGGGACATTCACTTCAAATGTGAATCAGCGAGTATCAAGTAGGGGACCATCACTTTGTTTAATTTCGGGTTTTAAAATATAAACAAAAGTAAAGTGCTCCAAAATCTGTAAGGGCTTGTAAAGTAAATTGTTACTTTTAGTAAACAAATATGTATTTATAAATTGTTAATCTTCTTCTTCTTCCTATGCCGTCCCCATTAACGAAGGTTGGCGACCACATTTTTAAAAGCTTCTCTGTCTTTTGCAACGTGGAATAATTCGTTTACAGTCATGTTTGTCCAGTCTCGAATATTTCGCAGCCATGACTTCCTCTTTCTACCTATTCCCTTTTTGCCATCGACTCTACCCTGCATGATGACCTGTAGAAGACTATATTTATTATTTCTTAGTATGTGTCCAAGGTATGCAGTCTTGCGTACTTTTATCGTTCTCAACAATTTTTTGACTCGACCCATTCTTCTCAGCACTTCCTCATTGGTGACCCTGGCAGTCCATGGGATTCTCAACATTCTCCGGTATATCCAAAGTTCAAAGGCTTCAATCTTTTTTTTAAATTGTTAATAAATAATTTGAATTGTTAAAACGAAGGAAATTTTTTTTTTGTAAAAATCAAACATTTTAAAATAATTAACATTAAAAATAATTTATTTCTGCAGTTTTATCGTAATAATGACATTATTTGATTTGAGAATATATTTTGATTTGAAAGTGACGTGTATATTGTATATTGACGTGTTATTATACTGCTGTGTAATGCTCGAAATTGTTTTTTTTTTGAGCTTGCAATTTATACATTGAAGTAAATTGTTACTTTTAGTAAACAAATATGTATTTAATTGATGGATTCGACCGTTACTTGATGGAAATTCATTTTATGTAACAATAAAACACTGAAAACTTTGTTTTCAAACTTCCACAAAATTTATTTTAAATATTATCACTACAGCTGTTTCGGCTGATTGCCTTTCTCAAGTTGAGAAAGGCAATCAGCCGAAACAGCTGTAGTGATAATATTTAAAATAAATTTTGTGGAAGTTTACAAACAAAGTTTTCAGTGTTTTATTGTTACACAAATATGTATTTATAAATTGTTAATAAATAATTTAAATTGTTAAAACAAAGGCGAATGAAACAAAAATTTTCTTTTCATAAATAATCCTTATTTTGACTCAATCTTCAATAATTTTTTTTAAGTCTTTTTCTTTTTCTGGAAGGACAAGAATCTTCAGGTTTTATTTCTTCCTCAAAACCTTCATTTTCCATTTCAATATCTTCATCCTCGATCTGTAAATTTAATGTTTCTTCTCCTTCATCTGTAGATATATCTTGTGCCTCCAAAAAATCTAAGGAATCCATCGACTCCATATCCATATCTCGTTCAACTTCTTCCAATATTTTATTGTGATCAATATTTTTACATGTTCCATTGCAGTGAAGACAATAGTCAGAACATTTGAGACCATGTTTGATATAACTGCATGTTTTTGTACAAAGTTTTTTACATTTGCAACTAATATTTCTGAATAATGAGTCAGGTAGTAATACTTGCTCAGTTTTTATTGGCTCAAGACCATTTTAAGTTAGTTCCCACCCCCACTCAGTAGCATTCAGGTTATTTCCAAGCCACTCCTGTACTTGGAAATATACACGAAGCGAGGGTTTGCCCAGCTGTAGATTGTGTAGGTGGCAGCATGGACAATTGAAAATTTTTATTTTTGCAACCTTTTTTAAAGCACAAGTAGCGAATTTTATTCAATGTTAAATCGTACTTTGAGTGGCCCATATACAATGCCGATATAATTTTGCATCCGCTGCGTTTAATTTCTTCCTTAGTTGCACTTTTTTCATTAAAAATGGTTGCTTCTTGCCATATATAATTATTTGTTGAAATCAATTTAACAATTTTGCTTTTTCCTTGATAATAAGGATAAGTGCAGAGGCTGTAATCACAACCAGAAAATGCGTGTAAAAAGCCCACTAAATTTTTTAACGAAGATTTCGTAGATTCACTTATTTTAAGTGTATTATTGAAAGAGTTGTAGTAATAAATTTCTTCCGATTTTTTTCCTTTGCTAGGTTTCCAGAAATAAAATTTTTTATTTTCAGTTACTTTTTGTAAAAATAATACCAGAACATCAATATCCACTGCAATTATAAAAACTGGCTTGTTATCTGAGGTTAATATATACTTGATACTCGCCGATTCACATTAATTGGAAGTGAATGTCCCTCATCACCACCTCACCTCTCATGCATTCCGAGCGACATATTACGCGAAAACGGTTTTTTATTTGTCTTTTTTATGGATATTGCCATAAAGCGCATTACGTAAAACTTTTCATATAAAAAGTAGACAAGACGAGGGTATTTGTTTAAAAACGAGCCCTCTATCACTTATGGTTACACGGCAAATGTATAAAAACTTTGACCTTCAATATCACGGCAACCAGTAAGCCGAATGTATCTTTTGGTTTCTTAAAAGAAGCGTCTTTTAATGTTCTTTAAGTGTATACATTTTGAAATTGATATGTTTAAAGCTCGTAAAGTTATTTAATTTGTTTATAAGCCTAAAATTTTTTTATAATTTTAAAAAAATTTATAGGCTTTCCTAGTAAACCGATTTGAATTTTATAAAAAGCGTTTGAAAGTGTGAGATTTCCTTTATATGTAAAAAAAATTGCAACTATCTGAAGGCCTTATTTAGGGCCAACTATAAATTTGAAAATTTGCGATTTTTTTTTCCAGTAGGCTGGATTGCAAAATTATTATGCAAAACCTATCCGACCGATCTTAACAAAATTTAGCACACGTTTTAAACATATTAAAAAGTTTTTCTAGGCGGAATATGGAACTTATAAGTCAAGTTTAGAAAGTCGAAAACATTTAAAGGATTCACTTTATTTTTTTGTACTTTTTTTTCCAATTATTGCTATTTTTTCAACAATAACCATTAAATTTTCAATTTCTAGCTAACAAAATATTGTGTAAAATTTAATAACGAAACTTTTAACTACTTATAATTTTTTTCTCTAAGATCAATATTTTTCGAATTATAAATGAAAATAGGAGCAAAAAATGAGAAATTTTCAATTGTTTTCAGATTTTGTTAAATAAAAAATTTAGCACAGGGTTTGCGACTGGCGCATATCGTGATTATCGATACTGGGCATATCCTGAAGGGATTCCAGCAAAAAAATAGCTTCCCTCGAAAATTTCCATTATGGTCTGAATTTCTACAGATGCCGCCTAGTCTATATGTCGCATTTCTGAAATCTTGAGGGTGGCTCCTTTTCAAATAACCAGTATAAAACAGAAAAATTTTAATTACCTTGATAAGAGCTTACTCATATGTAAAAGCGATGTGTGGCAATTTAATAGTCTGAAAAGAAAACAAACTGGTAAGATACATAATTATAAATGAAGACATCAGACAAACGCTCGGAAAGGAAAGAATGCTATTGACGACATACGTCGAAGGAACTAATATGTTGAGAATATATAAACAGAACGAGTGAATACCAAAACAAAATGAAATAATAATAAACTAGGAACAAACAAAAAGAATGAAGAAGTGACGCACAAGGGACCCTTGCATCTGATAAGGATATGAGAGACGGTGACTCAGTTAGTCAGAAAACTATGGAAACTGGTTATCGAAAGGAGGTCACATTCTCCAAGCATCCGTATTGTATATATAAAATATATATATTTTATCAATAATTTAAAATAAAAAATAAATGAGCCACTTCCCATAAACCCTCCCGATCTAAGAAAATAACGATCTCATGTCGTACAGTTGCATGCATTTCATTAATTATTTTGTACCGTTATTTGTAATTTTCCCTGGGATGTCGTGTCTCAATATCAAAGGGGTTTCCCATCATATCATGTATTAGTTACTTAATATCTAATGAAATAATTTATAGGGAAGAAAATAAGAGACTTCTGTAAGAACGCTCCATTATTCAGGTATATAATTAGTTGCAGACGTCCTTTCCCACGTTTATTATTGATCTCTTTTATTTTGATGCATTACTTGTTTATCGATAGTTTACGAAACAATGATTCAGTCGAGTTTTATTATATAAAAAGTTTCATGGAACGCCCGAACAGCTATCCCTAATTTATATGATTATAAAACATGCTTTATTCAAAAGTTTTATATTCCCCTAATTGGACGGTGCTTGAAAAAGTAACATCAATGTAATAAATGAACCACAGTTGAAAATACCTATAGGTAATTGCTGAAAAAAATGCACGGGTGGTAATTAAAATATTGTAGTTTTGAAGTTTTTAAAATAATTCTTTTTTAAATTACGCAAATCACTTTTGTTGCGAGAATTACATTTGTTTTAAGTTTCGATTTACAATCCGGAAACTGTTTGTGGGGTCTACTAGATGACGAACAGATGAAAAAGTACTGGTATTTTTACCTTGCGAATTTTTTAAATAATAATTTATGGTCACAATTTAATTTTTTGTCTATAAGTTTTCCCTTATATTTTACATAAACAATAGTTATCAATTTTTTATATCAAGAATATCTTTATTTTCCCGTTTTTTGCACTAATTTATAAATTTTATTAATTTTTTTATTAACGAAATAAAATGTTATTAATACAGTTGAACATCGCCGTCATTTAAATTTGTGCGAAATTTTCCCCAGATCGGTTAAATATTTTAAAAGTTATTTAATTTATTTATCCCTTAGGCTCAATATTGAACTTGCTCTATTAATGATGCTAGACACATTTAGCAAATTTCATAAGATTCTTTTAGACTTAAACTATCCCAGAAGTTAAATGCATATTGCGTTTTTATCGAAATTATTTACAAAATAAACGTTTGAAAAATGTATGTTTATACTTATAAACAATTGTAATAACTTCTATATTTTTCAAGCTACAGACTTGTACGTACAACCATTAGATAGGTGGTAAAAAACTCTCATTTAAAAAAAACCTATGACCAATCGAAACGAAGTTAGCGACTATTTTTATAAAAATCATATTTCCATTGTTTATAAACATTAAGAAGTAAAATTTGCACAAATTTTGAATGAAAATATAAACTTTATATTGAAACTTATAGCTATAAAATTCATCCAATTTTTCGAAAGTTACAGCCCTTCGAAATATGAATAACTACATAGTTTTTACTGGTCGGGAAATATGAGAAACCTCGGAAAATTGAGTCCATTTGAATGTCACCGTAAAAACTTTTTTTATTTGGCTGGAATAGTCTTCTGTCGCAGTATTAATAATGATCATTTTCATCCCCCCTCTCACACTAAGCGGACGAAAAAAAAAACAAATCTGTGCCAAGAAGACAACAATGGAAGTAATTCATGTAACACTGAAGTTGTTGAGGTAAGAATTAATAATAATGGAAAAGATAATAAAAAGGAAGACCCAGACGTCCAGCTGAATGCAAAAAATTGAGAAATTTAGGAAAATCATATATAAATGAAAAAAGGAAAGAGAAAAGGAAAAAATAATTTCTGAAAGAAAAATGGCTACTTTAAAATCATGTAGAATGAAATGCAATGACAGGAAAACAATTGAAACTTGAGAAATAGAAACAAGAGGGCCAGTACGTTGGTTATTTGATAGCAATAAATGATAAAGACAGGTCATGCAGTTGCTCATAGCATTTAATAATTGATAAACAGAAAGTAAATGCCGATATGGTTTCCAAAAAATACTGGGCGAAACAAAAGGTTTTGTCTTTAAAAAAACCAATTCTGCACGTGGTATGTTACAAAATGAGGTATGGCCTCGCCTCCAAGTAAATGGAACTTAAAAGATTTGCAGGATGTCAAGTCCCATACTTTGTCTACATATGAGAGCCACTATTTTCGAAATCGAACTAATAAAAAATTTTTACCGTCCAATTTGACTCTTTCAAAAATGTTTAATTTTTGTAAGGAAGGACGAGCTTCTTCTAAATATGAGTAATTCTGATTGGATTTTAAAAAGAGACACAGTTATAATTAGTCTGTAATAAATTCAGCTTAATTTTAGTGGACTATGATTTCTTTATGATGATAATCAAAGAAAAGTTAAACTGTACACTAATTTAATGGAAATTTTTAATAATAAAACATAAAAATCTAACAAAAAATCTATATAATAATCTGTGTTTCCTTCAGCAGCATTAATTACAGCTTGACACCTCTTTGGCATGCTTAACATTAGATGATCAATGTCGCCATTCCTGTTCTGTCGAAGAAATGTAATTAGGAAAACCATCACCGCATAGTAAGCAATAAAAGCAAATATAATAATGCTAATGGTAATAAAAAACCTCCATGTGTGGTGTCGAACGATTTAGTCTTGCATAAATTCAAACAGTTGGTATTTTTAAACAAATAAAAAAATATATCTAATATTTACTCCCAAATACATTAAAACAAAAAATTCTCCTTGAACAAACTACATTAAATATGTACTTTCGGGAAGCTACAAGTTGAGCTGAATAATTTATTCAAACGGAATATTATCATTTTGAATATGGGGTAATGATAGATAGATATTACAGTTGTAATAATATCGCTATTAATTTGAATTCGAATCATCATCATGGAAAAATAATACTTCAAGAACCGTTTATCGTCTAAAAGTTTGAAACGGACGCATAAATTTGGCTTTTTTTATTACGTTCCACATTCTGTAATTATGACCAATGGCCATTAATGTCGGGATAGGAAAATTCCATTTGTAATATCACGTAAATGATTATCGATAAACATTATTTAATATTCGAAAATGTCCAGTTTCCGTGACACAATAGATGAAGCCTATAAATCCACATTATGGCCAATTTCTTGTTAACAAGAGGGATTTTTGATCAAAGAGTGCAAGAAATAATGAACTAAATAAATCTAGAATGGAAAATTAATATGTCTCTTTCATTAATTAAACTTTATTCCTAAGGGAGACAAAAAGATTGAGTTTTTATGGACATATAAATATAAATAACAAAAACCTAGTGATTTTTTCTAGTGTATACTCTTTAATAATATCTTCTTCTTAGTTAATACAACTGACCAAGTTGGGATTGTTTAGTTGTAATTTTCGTTAATGAAAAAATCGGAAGAGAATTTGGTGGATGCGCAACACGTTTGCAGGGGACTGCATTTAGAAGACAGCATAGAATGCGTCCCATAATAAACTTACATACGTACCAAATTGAAAATAAGTATTGGACGCACCTAGTTAAATTTGGCAAAAATATAACGTCTAGAGATTTACCGGTCAAAGAATTTTGGGAAAATTATAAGAAAATGTTCAAGAATTCTGCCAAAGGAATAATTGGTCACAAGACCAAATAACATAAACCATTGTTAACAGACCAGACACTTCAAAGAAGTAATTAAACGCTTTAAAAAAGTTAATGTATGTTAACAACTGTACGACTAAATTTCAACATAAGGGGTTAGGAAAGGCCATTCTCTCACCTACTCGTATTTTTTTTCTGTAGTGTAATAATAATTCTGTATATTTTGTCTGTATTATTTGCTTGGAATTAATAAATCTTTATGTAAATACGGCATTGAAAAAAATGAAGCATAGAACATGTGGATAAAAATAATTGGAAAAAATACACAATATCATTATCAATATCTGATCTAATAAAATATGTGAGAAAAACAAAATTCCTAACATCCGGAATCTATCGAGATATAATTATTATAATACTACACACATAATAAACTTAGTTAGATAATTGTCTAAATACAGTCTAAAAAAAAAGAATAACCGAAAAAAGCAGAAACACAATATCTCAAAAAGTGATGGGAGTCGAAGAAAGCTAGGCAAAAATTAAGTCTATCTTAGTCTTGGTCAAGGAAGTTCTTGGTGAAAGAAATATGAATAAAAATAACTCGTTCCCAAGGCGAACTCCACGGTTTGGTACTGAAGTGAAGGAAAAATGTAAAGAAAAGAAAAAAGCTTACCTGAAATATGTGTCAACCAAAACACAAGAGGCATAACATAATTACAAGACAATTAGAAACGAAACACATGCACTTGTAAAAAAAAAAAAAAAAATAAAAAATGTTCGCTAGAAACGCTTTCATCGACTTGTAAACAAGCGTTCGATAGGATAAAACGCAAAGAAATATACAAAGCACTACGTGAAATTGGAATTAGTAAAAAACTGATAAGAATGGTAAAAGTGACACTACGAAGAACAGAGAATAGGGTAAAAATAAATGGCGAAGAAACAGATAAGTTTGAGGTCAGTGAGGGGGTGCGACCCACTGTCATCGCTGTTGTTCAGTATCGTCCTCGAAGTTACCATCAGAGAAGCTGGAATCAACAGGTCAGGACTTATATATCAGAGAAAACACCAATGCTTAGCATTCGCTGACGACATTGTACTGATAGCCAGAAGTAAGCAAGAATTAAAAGAAATAACAAAAAGATTAGAAATGAAAGCGAGAAAGAAAGGGATGTACATAAATGAAGAAAAGACCAAATATATGGAATGGACAGAAAGAGATTACATACAAGAACAATATCTGACAGTAATAACAGATGAAAAAACATAAATTCGAAGAAGTAGAAATATTCCAGTATTTAGGAGCGACATTCACGAGAAGACCAAATATGAAAGAAGAAATCCAAGCGAGAATTATGGCCGGTAACCGTTGTATTTTTGCACTAAACAATTTATTAAGAAGCAAAAACATATCTAGAAGGGCTAAGATAAGAATATATAAGACAGTAATAAGACCTATTGTATTATATGCCAGCGAAACATGGACAATAAACAAATCCGAGCAAGCCCTGCTGCAAGTCTGGGACGAAAAGTCCTCAGGAAAATATTTGGAGGTAAATTATGGAATGGTATATGGATAAAAATACCAAATATGGAATTAGAGGAGATGTATGGAGAAGCGAATATTGTAGGGATCGTTAAGTCACAAAGACTGAGATGGTTGGGACACATCCAAAGGATGGAAAACACGAGACTGCCAAAAAGAATGCTAATGGGTGGAATAGGAGGGAAAAAGAAGAAAGGCAGACCGAAAACCAGGTGGAAGAAGGATGTTGAAAAAAACATAGAAAAACTTAAAATACCAAACTGGAAAAATAAACCAACAAACAGAAAAGAATAGTAAACCAAGCCATGGGTCTTCTAGGCCTGGAGAGCTAAATTATATATATAGAAACCCTTTTCGAAAGAAATGGAACTTTACTTATGGTCTGCACAAGGAAATATGACGCTTCATAAGAGGTCAACGAACGGAGGTAAAGGAACTAATAGAACCAAAAGGCATTTGATAAAGTTCAACATAAAAAGCTTGTAGATATATTAAAAAGCAAAAATATTGACAGTCGTGATCTGAAAATTATATCTAATTTATATTGGAATCAAACTGCCAAGGTAAGAGTTGACAGCCAGTACACCAAAAATATCAAAATACAGAGAGGAGTCCGCCAGGGTTGCGTGCTGTCCCCACTACTTTTCAATGTCTACAGTGAAGCGGTATTTCAAGAAGCGCTCTCAGACTCAATAGAAGGTATATCTATCAATGGAGAAGTTTTGAATAACTTACGTTTTGCAGACGATACAGTAATAATTACGGATAACAACAATGATTTACAGAACCTAATGCAACGCCTTAATGAACGCTGTCATGAGTACGGATTGAAGATAAATTTAAAGAAAACTAAATGCATGATCATGACTAAATCTGCACATGCAAATATCCAATTGACTATTGAAGATACTGCAATTGAGAATGTTAATAACTATAAATATTTAGGAACATGGATAACATCAGATGTAGACCAAACTAAAGAAATTAAGACACGTATTGAAATAGCACGTACATGATTTATTAAACTTAAAAAGTTTCTTTGTTGTCGGGATATAAGGTTAGAACTACGCCTGAGAATGCTTCGATGTTACGTGTTCTCTACTCTTCTTTATGGTCTGGAAGCTTGGACACTAAAACAAGTTCATCTGAATAAGCTGGCCGCCTTTGAATTTTGGTGTTACAGAAGAATCCTACGAATATCATGTGGATTCAAAGAATGTCAAACATGGAAGTAACTAGAAGGATAGGAAATGAGGCGGAAATAATATTAACTATTAAAAGACGAAAACTTGAGTACTTGGGACATGTGATGAGAGGGCAAAAATACGCATTATTACAACTTATTATGCAGGGCAAAATCCGAGGAAAGCGAAATGTGGGAAGAATATCCTGGCTTAAGAACTTAAGGGAATGGTTTGAATGCAGTAGTGCAGAACTTTTTAGAGCGGCAGTCAACAGAGTCCGCATAGCCATGATGATTTCCAACCTTCGATAGAAGATGGAACTTAAAGAAGAAGAACCAAACCACATAGAGAATGATACGTGGATTGACTACCTAAAAAAGCTCTATGCATAGGAAAAACCAACGACGCTAGAACGGGAAACACCAGAAATTACGACAAATGAAGAACGTAATATAAATATACAGGAAGTTAGGAATTTACTTGAAAACCTGAAGGACAGAAAAGCAGCAGGTGAAGACGGGGTACCAAAAGAGTTAGTGAAATACTGCGGAGCATCAATGACAGAACAATTAACAACATTAATTGATAAAATTATAAAACACAATAAAATACCGAAGGAATGGAGAACGAGCGAACTAATTCTACTATTAAAAAAAAGAAATAAAAAAACAGCCAGAAAACTACAGAGTTCTACGCTAAAACCTACAACCAAAATTTTACGGAAGTGCTACTAAATCAGAGGATAAGTTTAGCAGATGAACAGAGCTTTCGTAGTGGAAGATCGTGTACAGATGCAATATTCGTTAGAAAGCAAATTACTTAGAAATCACTAGAGTATAATAGACCAGGATTTCTGTGTCTGATTGACATAAAGAAAGTGTTTGAGAGAGTAAGACTCAAAGATGTAATCCACCTTCTGTATAATAGAGAAGCTCCCCTAAATATTATAAAAAAAAACTATCGAAAACATCTACCAAAACAACAAAATGGAAGTCCGAATATATGGGCAACTTACAGGACCTATAGAAATAGGAAGCGGAGTAAGACGAGGGGATTTACTGAGCCCCATGCTCTTCAATTCGATCATTAAAAGCGTTAACAAAGGAAGAGGATACAGAATGGAAAACATGAGAAATAAAAATACTCTGTTACGCAGACAACGCAATATTAATAGACTAGGATGAAGATAGTCTGCATCTTCAAATGCACAGACCAGTCACAAATTTTAACACAACAGCAAAAGAATTTAATACGAGAATCTCATCTTAGAAAACTAAAATAATATTAGTCAGCAAATAACCAACCAGATGTAAAATAGAAATCAATATTGAACAAGTATTGTTCAATATTGATTGATAATAAAGACAAGGTCGAAGTAAGTTCTAATCAAACAGATTTTTGATTTCAGACAAGATATTCATTGATGTTTCATTTCTTACACTACATTGTGTTAAGGAACTCTTGGAAGATCTACACCACCAATACACTGACATCAGCGGATGTCCGGTGACATGAACAGAACGTCTCGAATTAAGAGACTAAATGCCATTATGTTGCTCTTCCTAAAGAATGCAATTTAAATACTCTAATTTAAAACGACTAAGTCGAATAACTAACAAAAAGACAGCCTGGGAATAATACTAAAAAAACTGTTAGAGGTAATGAATTTTAACAGGAGCTATGAGTCATGCCGACGCAGTACACTACACAAGTTTACCTGTTATTTACAAAGTCATAGCTCTTGTCAAAATCCATTACCTCTAGTCAGCGAGATAAAAAAACATTTTTTTTTACTCAATTCATCTCAGAAGAATATTTAATTATAGAAGACTATAGAAGACTAAATACAATATAGAAAGTAATAGGTGTTTCCAAAAATTTAAATAGATAAAAGGAAAATATTCGTATGTTAAATCTTAAAAAGAATAATTTTAAAAGCTTTTTAAAAAAGGTTTTTTTAAAACATGATAAATTTATTTCTATTATTATTTTTTCAGCTTTCAATATTTCCCATAAAATGGAAAATCATTAAAATTTTTCCTATACATTAAGTTAATATGCATTCCTATTTCAGTCATTACTTTAGTGGGTTTAGAATATGTGTTGCTGCAAATGTACTAAATCGATTTCCAGAACTAGGCCGAGAGCCCAACGCCATGCCACGTCATCCAACAAAACAACAATCAACAAATAAATATCCACATTTATTGAATATGTAATTGTTTAGTAGATTCGTTCAATGTATTGTAATATACCATGCGGTCCATATGTATGGAATAAATTCATTTTTAGCTTTATTATGTACTATGTGAAAAAAACCTTAAACAGGTCGATTTTTATTTTTAAATTGACAATTTACAGTATAAAAATATTATACCCTTCTAGCACCCCCTTTGAATTATAAGCACCCCCTCGAAAATTTTAAATGACAAAGGGGGTCGTGTGACACTTTGTTAGAAAGGGATTTTAGTCCTCTCTTCAGCAATATAATTTTTTTTTTAATTTGTGCCATTATAACTGAGAAAATTGATTTTTAAGATGTAAAATTTTGATAATGTCTCTATCACAAAACAGTAGGTTAAATGAAGATATAAATATCATAATATTTAGAATGTATTTTTCAATATAATTTACAATTAAATTAAGTGTTCAAAATGACCACCATTCACTTCTTGACAATAACCGATGCGATTTTGGAATTCTCGTACAACATTTTGTACGACCTCGGGGGTTATTTTGTTTATTTCTTCCGTTATCCTAACTTTTAAATCAGCAATACTGTTTGGTCTATTAAAATATACTTTAGATTTTAAATATCCCCATAAAAAGTAATCGAGAGGAGTCAAATCTGGGGATCTAGCGGCCATTCGATCGTTCCACGTCTTCCAATCCACCTATTGGGAAAAACCTCGTTTAAATAATTTCTAACTATACGTGCAAAATGCGGTGGAGCTCCGTCTTGTTGGTAGTAAATAGATCGATCTATTTCATTTGGATAATCACCATCTGGAAAAGATCTTCGTAATGTAGGCACTAAAAAGTTAATCAAAAAATCTAGATAAACCTCACCATCAACTGTGCCCTCAAAAAAATAAGGACCAATAATTTTATTGTTAATAATACCAGCCCAAACGTTAACTTTTTTAGGATATTGCGTGTGACTCTCACACACCCAGTGAGGATTTTCTCTGCTCCAATATCTACAGTTCTGTTTGTTAACCGTTCCGTTTAAATGAAACGTCGCTTCATCAGAAAACATTATTTTGTTTATGAACTGCAAATCCGCGTTCATTCTGTCCATCATTATTTCACAGAATTCTTGCCTTCTATCAGGATCATCTTCATTTAACTCCTGAACCAACTGAAGTTTGTAAGGGTGATATTTTTCTTTGTGCAAAATTCTCAAAATAGATGATTTACTTACATCATTGACGGCGGCAAGTTCTCGAGTTGTCTTATGCGGATTTTCCTCAATCTCTAGAAGTACATCTAACTTTTTTTCATCAGTAAATTTAATAGTTCTACCTGGTTTGTCAATATTTTTTACATGTCCAGAATAACGAAACTTCTTTTCAATTTTGCTAACTGTAGACTGTGAAACTTGTTGACCAGGGTATTTATCATTAAACATTTCACAAACCTCCTTTTGAGTTCTTGTTTTGTTACCACAACCAATCATAATTAAAATGTCTATTCTTTGAGTCTCTGACAAATGAGCCATAATTAAATTTAATCCGCGCAAAAATATTTTACTAACTTTAAATACCTAGATGACAGCAGCCTACTCGATTCATATCAATAGTTTATTTGGCTTTTTAACTAATATTTTATTATCTTCAAAGTTTTTTCCCTAATTTTTAGCAAAACAGATACGAAAATACCTGATTATTTTTAATTTATATTTTAATAGACCAGGCAACACTGCTGATTTAAAAGTTAGAATAACGGAAGAAATTAACAAAATAACCCCCGAAGACATACAAAATGTTGTACGAGAATTCCAAAATCACCTCGGATATTGTCAAGAAGTGAATAATGGTAGTCAAGTTGAACATTTAATTGAAATGTAAAAATCAATTTTCTCAGTTATGATTGCACAAATAAAAAAAAACTTTATATTGCTGAACAGAGGACTAAAATCCCTTTCTAACAAAGTGTCACACGACCCCTTTGTCATTTAAAATTTTCGAGGGGGTGCTTATAATTCAAAGGGGGTGCTAGAAGGGTATAATATTTTTATACTGTAAATTGTCAATTTAAAAATAAAAATCGACCTGTTTAAGGTTTTTTTCACATAGTACATAATAACGCTAAAAATGAATTTATTCCATACATATGGACCACATGGTATTTTATCGGCAATTCGGCCCGTTGACGATGATATCGCGTGCGGAAAACTCAGTATCTTAGCAACGGGACTATCACAACGCCGACAACAGAAACGCCTTTTTTCCCGGTCGGAGCTCTTTCATTTTTAATGTCTCTAGCTCATCATTTATTTACAGACAAAATGATTATTGGTTGAAAGTCGACCGGCATATTGACAACTCTCTGGGCCGATACTTTGTTAAACTCCATTGGGTACTTTTCTCGTCCGACCGACGTTTTCCGATGGGTAAAAAGTTGTTTTCCGTCACACGCAATACTCCACTTAAATATTTGAGCAAAACCGTTTCTTGGTCAATAAAAGAGATAAACTTTGCAATGGGTTTCAATTTTTTTTTTAAATTGGGGTGAGCTTTTTTAAATGCCTTTAAATACCGTGTATTTTTGATGAGAGAGAGCTCTTGGGCTTCCGCTATAAATTACAAATTACTGATTTAATAATAACAAATACACAAATGTTTACAGTTTCCTGTTGGATATAATCTAATATATAAAGCTTACATAAGAAACTCACGCCGAGATTTTCATGAATCGAGAAAGTCCCGAACACAGAAATACTAAAAACACTCCGCGTCATAGAAAACGGGCCACCGCAAATATTTAAAATATTTTCGAAATTATTATTATTGCTACAAAATTAAGCATTTATTTTTTTGTATACTGAATTAATATTATTTTATTTTTAATATGTCTTGGGCTATTTAAGTTAAATGGGTTGTTGCTAAAGCAATCCGACACTGTAACTGGATTGAGGGTATTCGTATAAAACAAAACAATGATAAAAAGTTGTTTACAACTTTATCAATTGTCGAGGAAGCGATTGTTTTGAGAAATGTAAGATATTGTATGAAATCTATTTGGACAGATCCTTAGTGAAATGGGTAAAAAATGTAGAAACATGGGAATAACGGTGGAAGAAAACACGCTATATACACTTTTCTTTGCGGATGAACAGGTAGTAATTGCCGAAGACAGCTACGATCTTAGCTATATGGTAAGAAAACTGCAAGAAGAATATGAGGTGACAGGTCTAAACATGAATATGACAAAATGTGAATATCTCTCAGTGGGAACAGATGAAATATGTGACGTAGTCTTGGAACTGGAAGACGACAAAATCAAAGGCGTGCAATCTTGCAAATATTTGAGGGTCATTTTCAACAAGAAGGGAAATAGCGCAGATGAAATCAGGGAAAGAATAAACAAGGGCAGAGCAGCGACCCGTGCCTTAAACTTTCTTCTCTGGCAAAAAACTATTCGACGAGAAACCAAAAAACACATTTACGGTAGTATAGTCCAAAGTATTACATTTTACGGTTCGGAAGTATGGGACGTCACCAAAGCTAATAGAAACAAACTTATGACGACAGAAATGGATTATCTGAGACGAAGCTGCGGTAGATAGAAACTGGAGATAGTTAGAATCGAACAAATAAGAAACGAAATGAAAATGAAGCGAAATATCAATGATGACATAGAAAGAAAACAATTAATCTGGTTCGGACATGTTAAAAGAATGCCAGAGTACAGATGGCCTAGAAGAGTACTGGAATGGATTTCTCCTAAAAGAAGAAAGAGAGGACTACCACGGAGAAGTTGGCGCAACGATATTGATGAAGCATCAGGTGCATAGGCAACCAAATATACACTGTATTATGACATAAGAGTGAATTTGAACAGAAAGTAGACATTTAAAATGATAATTACGGATTTAAAATAGTGTTATTTATTAATTTAATAATATTAATGTTTAATTTACATATAAGTTTACATTCTGATCTGAAAGCCTAAATGTCCACAAAATTCTCCAAAGAAAAGATAAGAATTATCTGGAATATTCAAATAAGACGTCAATATAAGGAAGTTAACCTTATTTGCGTAGTAGAATATTCAAGAACATTCATATATCTAGGAAATAGAAGGATTCGAATATGATTTCTTTATATATATTCGAATAGGATTATATAGAATTAGAATAAGATTCTAGAACATTGATATGATATAAATACTTTGGAATTTGGAGGATAGTGGACAGTAGGAATTCATTTATTAGACAGTATTGACTTAATTCATTAAGCAGTCAATCATTCAGTCAGTCGGTCAGTAAATAGTACAAGCAGTTCATTAGTAGATAGTATACAGTTGTCAGTATTAGAGTATTAATTATACAGTACAGTATAATCAGTGATTCAAAGTTTTATAGTATTAAAAGTGTATTACATGGAGATTAAAAAAAAATTGTATTAAGAAAGTATTGGAGATCAAAAATTATATTATGTATATGGAGATTAGAAGAAATTAAAATTATAATATTTATATGGTGATTTAAGATTGGAAGAAGAAAAAATAAGATTATAAGAAAGAAGAAAAGAATAATTTATAAATGCTATTAAGAAGAAAAAGATTTTAAATTGGTGGAACCTGATAATTAAAACATTGTGGTGTATTTGGAAAAAGCAATTTCACAAAAACCAGGATAACCGAGGCTGATAATGAAGATATTGAGTGGTGATCAAACTCTTTATTTTGGAAAACAGTTTCATTTAGGCATTCAGTGACAGAACGGTACCAAATTTTGTTAATATAGTTTAATTATAGATTTTATTTTAATTATATTGGAAAAAGTAAAGTCTCAAAATGTCTCAAGGAAAGAAAGGTACAAGAAGCAAAAAGAATGAAGAAGATGTGGAAGTAGAAACACAAGCTGTACAAGAGGAGAGTTTAGTTCAAGTTTCACAAGATACTGTAGAAATGAATCAAGAAAGAGAGGAAACTATGGCAATATGGCAGCTCTAATGTCATTAATGATGCAGATGAACAAGACAATGGAAGAGAATTCAAAGGAAGTCAAAGAAGACATAAAAAAAATGGAACAGAAATTGGAAGAGAATTCAAAAGAAGACATGAAAAACATGGAACAGAAATGGGAAGAGAAGTATAAAAAATTAGAAAAGAAAACAGAAGATAATAATAAAATTGTAAAACAAATAGAAAAACAAATGAATTAAAAACTTGGAAGCTGCAGAGAAAAAAGTAGCAAATGAAATAAAAAAATATACGGCATGACTACAAGAAAAGGATAGAAAATGAGAGAACAGAAATAAATAGGATTATTCAAGATAAGATACATATAGAACAGAAAATAGAGTTGCAGAAATGTAACTTAGAAGTTAAAATTAACGAAGACAGGACAAAGACAGAAGAAAAATTAGACTATATGCAACAAAATATCCAAATAGTAATCAAATAAGAAATGTGGAACAGAGAATAGATGATATTTCACAAATGAGAGACATAGGGTGACCTTACTTAAATTTAACAAATGGGACTGGGATTAAATTTTCTGGTAATATAAAAAATTTGCATCCTAGAGTATACATAAATAGTTTACAAGACAAGAATTATATCAATGTAAAAATATTCTAATGCCGGTAGTACAGATTCGATAAGCGTTGTACAGTTCGATATACAAGCTAATTCAAGACATTTGGCAAGAAGAAACAATGCCAGATGAATGGAAAGAAGGGGTTATTGTACCAATACACAAAAAAGGAAACAAAAAGCAATGTATTAACTACAGGGGAATAACAGTCCTAAACACCACCTACAAAATCCTTGCAAACATCCTGCTAGAGAGAACCAAAACATACACAGAAGAAATCGTTGGAGATTATCAATGCGGATTTAGACCGGGCCGCTCTACAATTGACCAGATATTCACAATAAAACAGATAATGCAAAAATGCTGGGAGTTTGATCGTGAGCTTCATCAGATGTTCATAGATTTTAAACAAGCATTTGATAGAGTATGTAGGGACAGACTGTGGACAGCGATGCAGGAACTTGGCTTTCCAAAAAAACTAGTCCGGTTAATACGGATGTGTATGGAACGGTTACGATGTAAAGTGAGAGTCGGACAACAATACTCGGAGACATTTGAAATAAACAATGGACTAAAACAGGGAGATGCACTTTCACCACAACTCTTCAACTTAGCTCTGGAGCACATAATCAGAAGTGCAAGAATCGAAAAACCGAATACAGTATTTCATCGAGAAGGACCAAACTTACTACTGGCATTTGCAGACGATATAGATCTAATAGGAAACACGCAATAACCAAAGCAGAGACAGAATCGGTCAGAACATTACCATCGATGACTTTGACTTTGAGCGCGTTAGAGAATTCAAGTATCTTGGAACAACAATAACTGAAGACAATAACGGATCACAAGAAATAAACAACAGGATTCAGGCCGGCAACAGATGTATTTTTGCCCTCCAAAACCTTATAAAATCAAAACAACTAACACGACGTACGAAGATACAGGTCTATAAAACAATCATACGACCCGTTGTGATGTATGGAAGCGAAACGTGGACGATAACAAAGGCAAATGAAGAGAGACTACGTGTTTGGGAAAGAAAAATCCTAAGGAAGATCTTTGGTCCGGTGCTTGATGAAGCATCAGGACAATATAGGATAAGAACTAATAAAGAGCTTGAAGAACTTTACCCAGACGCCAACATCATAAAAGAAATAAAGTCCAGAAGGCTCCAATGGGCAGGACACCTCAGAAGACATTCTGACGAACGAACAGTAAGACTGGTGTGGGAGGAAGTCCCAACTGGAAGGAGACCACGCGGACGCCCTCGTCTCCGGTGGCGAGATAATATAGCAGGAGACCTAAGCACTATGGGCGTGGAGAATTGGATGGAGGTTGCTCAAGACAGAAAACAGTGGAGGCATGTTGTCGAGTCGGCTAAAACCCACGAAGGGTTGTAACGCCACGGAGTAAGTAAGTAAGGTAGTACAGATTATTCAATCTGGAAAAATATTTATTCCAGCCCCCAGCTGGAATAAAAAAAATGGCGCATAACTAGTGACTACTAGGTGAACTATAGTCAGTAATATATAATCCCCTATGTGGCGTCAACATATATCGTCCTCACTTTTACACATGTAACGAAGGTGCTTATCTCTCTAACACATTGAGTTACCTATTCTGATAGTCATTTTCTCATTATCACACTACTACTAACAGAACAGCAATTATATCTAGATATCTACGTGACATTATCTAGAAGAACAAGAACTTGAGCATAGGAAGTAAAGTTAAAATATAGAAGACCAGTAATGACCTACGCGATCCAGACTAGAAAGGAAATCTCTGCAAACAAAAAGTTGCCAAGGACAAATGAAATGAGAACAATCAGATTGATTGATGGTTACACTTTTAGTGACCTAAAAAGTATGAGTTTATAAGAGAACAATGCAGTGTCCGGGATATGGTAAAATGGGCGCAGGGAGTGAAGAGACCACATCAGCAGAATACACAATGAGAGGCACACAAAAATTGCACGATCTGAAAACCCAAGGTCCACCTGGGAAGCTTCAAAACGATGGTACGAGAGCTGAACATCCAAGTCCGAAGACTTAGTCAGATTAAACAGGACAGTCCTAAATTAGGGGGAAGAAGACTTTCTTGCTAAATATCCCATAATCATTTACAAGAATTTATTCTAGGAGCAAAATCGATCCAACAGGGATTGATGTAAAACAATGAGATGGAAGATGTTAACTTTTAAGATTATAATTAGGATACGACGAATTGATGACTTACTTACACCTAAAAGCGAGGACTTGTCTCTGGAGTTACTGTTAGATTTAGTTTCAACATATGCAAGAGTATTTGTTATATTTTTCTCACTTCTATTTCCCTCTTTCTTTCTTTCGTACGTACACGAGCAGACAAGCGTTTAAATATTTTTTTGCTGAAATGTCAAATGGTATAATCATGTTCAGCAATCGTATGACACATCGTGAGAAAGACCTTTTTAATAATTTAAATAATGTACGATGTCAGCAGGCTTTCAAAGTATTTATTTTGACAGCATTGGCAAATAACTAAGTAACTCTGTTATTATTTGCATGGCATATAGTTATAATTTCTATAACATTAAAATCGTTACTTAAAAATGCATTGGATATTAAGTCCGTTTTACAGCTTGCAATTTTACCTGCAAGACGCAAGAAAGTTGCCCAAAGGCATGCGCACTATCCCTATCGCGTTGCGCGATAATCGGTTTGGTGCCATTTTCTGTGCAAGTTTTCATGCAAGTCTAGGGGAATTTATAGGAAGTTTGATTTTTTCACAATGTCAAATGTCATAATCACTGATTCACACGGAGACATGCCGATCAGCTGTTTCCTGTTTTGTTTATTATTTCCTTTCCCACACATTTGTATTTAGCTTGGCTTGATTTGTAGATTATCGGCTTTTTCTAATTTTAATATTTTTAATTAATACGTTATAGTATCATCAAAAATTGAACTATCTTCTGCCCGAAGTACCAACAATGTCTTGCATAGTCTTGGCATTACGAAATTTACTATCTATCTATCTAAATCAATCTATCTATTGAAATTAATTCTAAATATATCATTCTAAATTCTAATCTAAATCTATCGAAATTAATTCTAAATCTATCTATCGAAATTAATTCAATCTATCTATCAAACTAAATCGACTAAAGTGTTTTAAATAAACAAGTAATTAAAAAAAAATCGTAAATAAGTTAGGTTAAGAGTAAAAATTTCAACATTAATTGCAAGCTGTAAAGTCGCACATAAAGACCCTGCAATAAATTGCATGAAAGTTAGTCATGCAAGAAGTTGCAGCAAGTTTTCTTGCAAGCTGTAAAGCGGTCTTAATGTATTTGCACATTTATCTAAAATAAAGGGGAAACCAAAAAAATTTCTGTAGGATTTCCTAAAATAAATGTGTTTTTAATATACGTAAACAAATAAAATTTACTGTTATTACGTACAAGTGTAAGAAGTAAATATAAATGGCCATTTTGATTTTCATCACTTCGTTTCATAAATTTAATGACTACAGTTAAAATTTTGAAAATAGATAAAAGAGCATCAGCCAGGTTGTTATTACTGCTCTTGTTTTATATGAACTGCTACGATTAATCAGTTGTCTTTAATATAGCCAGAAAAGAAAAACGATTTATTATTAATAAGTAGGTGCGGGTAGAAAATTATTGCTGTATGGATATTTTTTTCTAGTATATTCAAAGCGAAAGATATCAATAGTTTTCATCGCTGTCATAACTACATACTTTAGCTCATTAAAACTAATGAAAGCAATATCATCCCTTCCATTTAATTTTTTAGAAAGTGAGTAAAAATTAATGGATTGAAGAAAACGCCCTCCAGTACAAGTATTCAACAATTGAACTCTGGAAATCTCACAATAACCACTAATTAGAACGAGTCCTGACATTCAACTGGGATAAAAATTGCATCAGTGACAGATGTATAAGTTCGACAAGTTATTATTAGGAATAGGGAAAGAACTTTAAAAGAAATTATAATTACAGCAAAATATTGACATAAAAAATCATTTATACTGTTATGTTACAATGATTCCCGAAACGATCATATTGGAACTATAAAATATATTTTTTAAATTTGTATATGTTACGGGTAAATCCCGAAATTGGAAAAAAAACTAATTTTGCCCGGTTATTTTGCGTATTATCCAAATTCGCTGGATTAAAGGCAAATATGTTATTTATTTGAATAAGATATACAGAGTGGCCCAAAAGTCTGGAAACGGCCAATTATCTCGTAAATTACTAGTCATAATTATATAAAATTTGAGGTACATTTGATATTTGCATTGTTGTCAGATTTGCCGTTTCTCTTATATTATAAGTAACTTTGGTTTTTTAAATTCATCACCCTGTATATTCACTCATTATTGGAATTTCCTTTTCAATAAGAGTTCAACCATATGTAACACTTATGATTTTATGTAGTCTGGAAGGTCTTAAATACATATAATAGAAGTCTGACAACGCCTAATTGTCTCAATAAATTTCTTAATACTAACTATTTTTATCTATTCTTTGTTTCAAGTTAAGAAAATAACATTACGCTTATGGAGATCAGTGTTGCCAAAACTCTCAGACACTCTCTTTTGCACGGATGTCCAAGATATTCCCCTTGCTTAATTTTTGAATTTTCATTTTCAATTAACATTTAACTGTAAAGTCGGAATAACTACTAAATAAAAGCCTTATTATCATTATGTAGTCAGAGAACGACATAAAATAGCTGACATACGCACATCGTATTATTTTAAGTTGCAATTAGTAATTAGATATACGCATTCCAAGCGGTCAATATTTTCTACTGATTTCTATGATTCATGGCATATCGTATTCTCACCGAAAAACAAATAAACTGTCTTTACTATAATTAAAATAAGATAAAATAAAATTATCTTTTGTAAATACTATTTATCTAATTAAAATCATTTTCCCTACTTTTCATCTCTTGTTTCGAATGGGCACTTTTGGTCAATTACGTTAAAAAACATTAATTTAATTCATGTTTGTGGAAACAAAAATACAAATTATACAAACCTAAATTGTGCTTGTGTGTGTCGTGGCAACGCTGCGTTGCTATCGTCCATAAGAAATACATGGCCCTATCTCTGCAATGTTATTTTCTAAACGTGGAACGTGGTATACATTAAATCGTAACATTTTTTGACATAATGGTTACTTTATCAAGTGTTCAAAATGTGCTCAACTTGTGAGTTGACAGTACCCTAATCGATGGTAGAATGTGCCTACCACATTTTTTCACGATTGTCTACAAATTATTCGAGATTCATCGATATTTCGTTGCCTTAGCTCTGCAAGAATGGCTGGTTTAGTTTTGTAAACTGAATTTTTCAAGTATCCCCAATACAAATAATCCTCTACCGATACATCGTCCGGGAAATATCTCTTCTAAATAACGCCGAGCACTTACACCAAAATGAGCTAGAGCTCCATGTTGCTGAAACCATATCTGATTAAAATATTGGTCCCAAACAAGTTTATCAGTGTAGGTACAATTTCATAACATTTCGTAACTATCTGACGTTAAATTTCTTTCAGATAAAAATAGCCCAATTAACTGAGCACCTACTATACCTGACCATACATTTAATTTTTGTGGTTTTTGAGTATTGTTTTTACGCATTCAGCGTGGATTTACGTCACTCCAGTACCTTAAATTGTATCGATTTACACTGCCACATAGTGTAAAGGTTGCTTCATTGGAAAAACATATTTTGTTAACGAAATTTTCATCATTTTCAATTTTATCCATCGTTACTTCGGTAAACTCAAATCTTCAAATCAAAGTCATCTTCACTTAATTCTTTCTTAATAAGTTAATTTTGTAAGGTTTAAATTTATTCTTACGTAATACACGTAAAACTGAAGAACGACCTACATCATGTACTTGTGCAAACCTGCGTGAGGATGTATGTAGATATTTAACAAAACTTTGCATTATATCTAGTTTTGTTGTCATTCATATTTCTTTTCGGTCTACCTGATCGGTATCTATCTAGTAAATTCGTAAATTGTAATTGTAATTGTAATATTCGGCGATATTTAGAAGAGGTACTTCCCGGACGATGGATTGGTAGACGCGGTATAATTGAATGGCCTCCACGTTCACCTGATTTCAATCCTAAAGATTATTTTTATTGGGGATACTTCGAAAATTCTGTTTACAAAACTAAATCAGCAAGTCTTGCAGAACTAAGACAACGAAATATCGATGAATCTTGAATAATTTCTAGACAACCATGGAAAAATATGGTAAACGCATTCTACCATCGATTAGGATATTGTCAACTCACAAATGAAGCAAATTTTAAACACTTTGACAAAGTAACCATTATGTCAAAAAATATTAGCGTTGTCAGACTTCTGTTATATGTATTTAAGACCTTCCAGACTACATAAAATCATAAGTGTAACATATGGTTGAACTCGTATTGAATAGGAGATTCCAATAATGTGTGAATATACAGGATGATAATTTGAAAAACCAAAGTTACTTATAATATAAAAGAAATTACAGGTGTACCTCAAATTTTGTACAATTATAACTAGCAATTTACGAGATAATTGACCGTTTCCAGACTTTAGGGCCACTCTGTATAGTATTAACCGGATAAATCCTGACTACAACGAAATAATACAAAATTAAAACATGTAGCTTTATCTACTATGCTTGGATAATTATAGTATTATCCGATATTTGCGTTTTATCAATAAGTTCTGACAGTCTGTCAATGTCTGAATGGTCAGAAAATTCACCAAACCTTAAATTTTTTCGAGCATGCTCTCTGGAAATCGGGATATTCCGATATTTATATTGCATTCGTAATTTTACAATATATTTGAAAACTTAAATGCCTGATTAAAGATCAACAAGCATGTATAATATAAATCAAAACACAAGTTTTTACAGGGGTGGCCACCCAAAAAGGTCCAACCTGATATTTGATATGTCGTAATGTATTAAAAACCAATGAGGGATACATTTTATATTAAGATAAAATTATATTTTTTTCTTTTTTCTTCGTTTATAACTATAAAGGTCAATACCTGTGTTCATAATTAATCCTAGTTTACTAATGTATGAATAAATAGAAAATTAAAATGATTCAAATAAAATAAGTAATAATAAATTAATTTAACACTTCTTTATTTGCCTATATTCCTAATCTAGTTCTAATCAATTTGATTTGGTTTCAACGTTTCATTTTCCATCCACCAACTAATGAAACTTGCCAGTCATATTTACACTAATTTCTGTTTGTATGTTTTCCAACAAAGCATTAGATTTTTTACCCATTACCCATTAGACCTTATTTCCCAAAGATGCGTCACGCATTTCCAATTAAGATAACACATTTTCATACATATTATATTGATTTTACGAACGCGTGGCGCTCTACTCACTAATCAATCCAAGTTGTTTACCCTTTCTGGAATTGTATGTTTAAATATTCATGTTTCGTATTTTTTATTGTTTGTAAAATGTTTTAATGGTATTAAAATAGGTAATAGTGTCAAAATACTGAGAAAAGTGGGGCTTGAACTGCTTCTTGTTCAGTAATTTACATGAGAACAATATATATATATATATATATATATATATATATATATATATATATATATATATATATATATATATATATATATATATATATATATATATATACCGTTCTCGTCACTTACAGTCTACAGATGTAAATAATTTCATCTCTGAAAATGTTAACTGTGTTGTCTCATTGCATTATCCATCAAGAGGCTCTCTGCGGAAAGATAATTAAAATCAACGATACTATGAAAACTGTAGTACAGATAGTAAACAGATTAAGAAGAGGAAACAGAACTCAGCGACACCGAAGATTCATCTCTTTCTTGGAGGAATTAACTACATTCACAGATACGCTGGTTGAGTGCAGGTGCAGAATGCCTTATATTTTTTTTTCTTTAAGAAAAGAGATCTTACTGTTTTTTGAAACGGAAATTGTTATTAACACGGACGTATAACAAAGTTTAAGAACAAAACATTTCTTCATGAACTGACATTTCTAACAGACATTACTTCTCACTTGAACACATTAAACCTACAACTAAAAGGGAAATATAAGACAGTATCACAGTTGGATGGCCAAATTGAGACATTTCGCAAAAATCTTGATCTTTTCGAGAACTGCATGAAAATAAACGACATCACACATTTTCCTGCGTATTTCGAAATAATTCAAGAAAATATCATGATAGATTTCTCGAGGTTTGCAAAAGTTATTACAGAAATAAAAAGAGAATTCGATGAAAAGGTTTCGTTACTTGATGCACTAAAAGCCAATCTAGAGCTTTTTAACAATCCAATGATAGTCAACATCCAGAACCAATCAGTAGAATAATTGTTTTATGAAAAACAATTACTCAATAAATAACACTCATTTCATAAATATATCTCTCGAATAAGTATAAATAACTTTTAATAATACAATGGTATATTACATCACTTTCATTTAACAAACAATCACACACATATCTCTGCTTCATTGGATCAAATCTATCTCCTCAAGAACTTCCCGTTTACTGTCATACAACTACAATAGCAGAATTGGGTTCTCCATTCAACAATACATAGTAGTTTCAACCATGTTCTACCATCCATCAATTAATAGAGTTCCGGCATGTAAGTAATGTTTATTTATTTGCTCATTTATTAATTTATTACAATCTAATAGACTATTTTATACCTTTTTATTCAACTTACTCTTTTTGAAATAAAACCACATTATTTAACTTTGTATAGATACCTGAAGATGCTTTGCATATTGTAGAAAGCGAGAACGGTAGTCTGATAGTTAAATTAAATTTATTGTAAGTCTTATTTATTATTTCTTTACCTATTTGAAATGGACTCACACAAGCAACACATTCATGATTTATTACAAAAAGATTGTGTTTTAAGAGGCTTGAAAAAATACATGTATGAAGGAGAAGAGTCTTTTGTACCTTTGAGAACGAAAGAAAAAAAGAATCTAAGAAAAGTGACAGTGGAAGAACTACCACTTCATCATATGTTAACCAAAGAAAAGACGAAGACGTTGACAAACTTTTGAAGAAAATGTTTGGGAGAGGACTGGTCTACTTCTGATCCAGCCGTGGACAAGAGTTTGATTTTTGAACAACCCATTACAGCAGCAGGTGGTGAGTAGCAGGAAGAAATGTGTGACTGCCTCGACGAAGAGCGCTATGACTTGCATATTAAAACTGTTTGTTGCATTAACTACCTATTATGACAATTTTTTTCACTTAGGCAAGGCCTATATTTTATAAAAATAAAAGTTTCTTCAGAAAACCATTTAAACCTTTCATTTATTGCTTTATTACTTTATTTACATGTAAATAAACGACTTATTTTTACTGCGTTTGTGCAATAGGTCTGCCAAAACAAAATAAATTTTTTAAACTATTTTTCAGCTACCCTAACTGAAATGAGTTTTTAATCGCATGTTTGGAACCAATACTATTATATAGCATTATTATACTCACTATCCTTTTTCAGAGCAAAGCTAAAAGTTTTTCGCCCTCCCTGAAAAAACTCTTATTTGTGACTTAAGCTTGTTTGCATTTTACCTCCTCAATTAGAATCCACGAAAACCTACTTTCTTGATGAAAAATTCTTTAAGCGTTATAAAGAAAACACGATGCAAATGGTAATGACTTTATTATACTTTTATAATTAAGACAAAGAAAAAGTATGATTCATTGTATTATATAGTGTAGTGCACTCCAGTTTCACAAATTATAAATACAAAAATAGATTTTTGTATACAGTATTATTGATTTATGCGGTAGGTATAAGGATTAAATTGACTGATTTTTCAACTGATTACTTTAGAAAAATGTATTACACCATAAATAGTTTGCCCTGAAAACTATCTCCTTAAAGATAAGCGCGCTTAATTTCCCATTACTCATGGAAAATGCGTGTATTTTCCACAAACTGGCCGACACTTGCATATTAGTACAGCTAAAAATATTTGAACTTTGAAAAATTAAAGGCAGTTATATCGAGCACAATTTTAATAATCAAATATTGCCCAAGTACTTTCGCTTTCTACAGCATCATCAGGGGCATTTCGTCACATTTGGGCTATCCAGCAACCGCAGAATGTAATTAACATGAAATTCTGTGCTTGCTGGATAGCCCAAATTTGTCGAAATTCCCCTGATGATGCTGTAGAAAGCGAAAGTATTTGGGCAAGATTTGATTATTAAAATTGTGCTCGATATAACTGTCTTTAATTTTTCAAAGTTCATTTATTCGAGCATTCAACCTTATATCAATCAATTAACTAAAAATATTTGATGATACAAAATATACACAGGAAATTTCTCACTTGCTAGATGTTTTGTATGTTAACCCATTTACTCCCATTGTAGTCGTACTGAGTATATCCAATAAAATTCTGATGACTACTCTTGCAAAAGAATCCTGTTCCCGGTAAATGATAGGTAATGTTGTCATTTTAACGTATCAAGCAAAATTTTAGAACTAACCTTACCGTTTGCTTCCGCCAATTACGGTGCATATTTGAAGGTTTTGTAATTCTTTACACGTTTTATTAATTTTTCGTTGTCAAAACGTAAGTACTTCTCATGTTTATGTCTTCTTATCTTACAAAACAGACCTGTAATCTATTGGGCTTTTACACGCTCAAATATATTTATGTATTTTCTTTTTTCAGATTCAATATATGTTTTGGGGTTATTTCAGACTAATTCGTTAGTGAATTTATTCAACATAAATATATTTATATCGATGGTAATGATTTCTCAGATCTTGATTATCAAACTGGCGCAAAACATTTTCAATGTTTCTAGAGAAACAGACCTTCATACTACACGAGTGATGACTCCGACAGTGACGGAGAAGATATTTGTTTGGTCATACTAAGGCAATATTTTTTGCAATTCTTTCAATGTAGAATAAAAATAAATAAATATTTTATTGGTTTATTATCTAATAAATGAGATTCAATAAATTAAATATTGATATAAAACAACTATATCTAGTGAATAACCTGTTTAGTAGCATTAACATATTGGGTGATCACATCATTAGAGTCACTTGGCAAATTGATTTTTTTTTCAAGTTTATTTAAGTTAACGTGCACAATATTTTGCAGTGAAACCTTCTTGTCGTTCCTTCGATATCTTATACTTCAGCAAATAAAAAATAAAATGAGTCATACGCCTAATCGCTGTCGAGTTTATCGTATGTTTAGCTGTCCCTATGACTTTTACAAAGAAGCGTGACAGTAGCGGAGAATTTTTTATTTAACGTATGGCATACAATAAGAACACATTAAAAACAATAGAAAACCTTAAGTGGATTATTATAAAAGAACATCTAATATATCACTATAATCTACATTTTCGGTCGCATTAAGGAATTCCATCTTCTTGCTGTTCTGTCAATATATTACCCTTCTTATCTCTTCACATCTTTTGTTTGAATTCTTTTCTATTTTTGTATAGTTTCTGGTAAATTTTCTTTTCTCTGTTGACTCACGTAGTTCTTGTAGATCTCCCAAGTTCTTTTTGAGCATTTTTGAAACCAGACCATCAAAAATATTTCAAAATCGTTTTTTCTCAATTTTTTTTATTTTGTCTGTGTTATCATTTATCTTCCATATCATGCAAGTTAAGCGTTTGTTTTGTATTCCACTTCTTCCTTTGTGCCAGTGCCTTTATTTTGCTGTGTAAACACATTCCGAAATTATGTCTGGACATTGATTAATTCCGCTAATAAATGGACTCTCTTATCTTAGATACTAAACTCATAACTACTAAAGAGATTAAAATGTTTCTCAGAAATAAACTTCGAATCTTGATAATTGCCATTCGTAATACGTAGAATCAATTGTGGGAAGGATTGTATTTGTTACGATATAATTCATGAAAACTTATTTTATAAACTAGACCTAATGTATTATTTTTAATATTAGAAGCAGAACTATATGATATTGTTGCAATGTAAAGTGACAGCAAGTAAACATATTTTTTTATGAGCTGCCAATGATCGAATTCAAAATTTCCGAGAGTTCATGATTGACACATGATTTCGGGTAATTTCGATCAGTTAAGACGCGTGATTTTGGATAACTAATTTTATTTTTTGTTTGCTAGAGTATAATCCGTGTAGTGTTAAAAATGTATAAATCGAATTAATTTTAATTAATTTGAAGTTAACCCCTTGGTTAACTGGCGCGCCTGTTCTCGGAATGCAACAATTTGACAACGCGAACAGTTGTCAAAAGGCCAGAAAATGGGTAATTTTTAGAATTGTAGTGGGTACTAAAGAAGTCTGAACGCATTGTTGAGACTAGATAGACAGGTCGCCCCTGGATTAAAAATAATGGCACTTAACTCTGTTGTGTTCAGTATTTAACTATACTTATTTCAAAAATAACAGAGGAAGAAAACTAATTTGTTATGCATATTTTAGTGCCTGTGCTTGTTTCTTTTTTTTTATCATGCATATTTCCGCGGTATTGTGGGTTTGAAATATGTCTACCTGCTATTGTTAGAATAGCGGACGATAAGATAAGTAAACAGGTCACAGATGTACATCAAGAAATTACATTAATTCGTTCGGGTAAATGTAAAACACTATAATGGTTTTACTGGAAGAATTGAACAATAACTTATTAAGTGTATTTCTTTTAAATAGCTCAAAAAATGTAAAGAATAAAAAAGTATGAAGACTATAAAAAGTTATAATGCTTATTTATTAACAACTGCACTGCATTCTACTTTGAAAAAAAAGGGTTCTTTGCGTACAAATATGACGTCTGTAGTACAACCAAAATTCCACTTTCAATAAAAACACTATTTACTTAGTACAGCATAGTCTTGATGGCACTTTATGGACAAACAGAATAAGATCGATATCGACCTTCTTGAAGTTACTCAATTTTAAAATAGTCGAAATAGTGATAGTAGAAAATGAAAATGCCCAGTATGTGTAGCTATAGTCGGAAATTTAGAAGGAATTAACTGTGTAAATGTTCATGAGAAGATTCGGCAGCGAAGCGACTTATGCGGACAAGAATTATGATTTAACTAAAAAAATGTATGACTTAAAACTAAAGGTCTATAAGAAACATAAGGGTAAAAATTAAATAGCAACTTTTTATCATTGTTTAGTAAAAATTAAGTTTTCTCACATAAGACAGATTAACTTCAGCATTAAAAGAAAATTTAAATTCAAATTAACCACGACACTCTAATGAGTTTCAAAACCCTCTGTAATACATTTTTTTATTTTTACACACAGAAAATAGTTAAATTTCTGCAGTAATAAAACAAATATCTGCGGATCCATCAAAATAGTTTTACTAAACTACCATATGTTATAATATATTCAATCCTAAATACTGAACTTATCCCATTGAAGATAACTGCCCTTGTGAAAGTAACTTTTCGATAGCTGCATTTATATCTCCGAAGCAGGAAATCAATGCTTGTAGATTTATTTCGCGGTTAAGGAAACCCATCGCAGCCAACTGTTCTAACTGAGGTTGATATCGCTGTTCAGGTGGCAATGTGTTGTTTGTGTTGGCTGCCATACTGGATACCATTCTACTCATGAATTCTGAGAAAGCATCTCTAGGGGCACCAGGCTGAGGGTTTTGAGTGGAATTTTCTGTTTGGGAGCCAGGAGTGCCTGTGTTAAGGGGTTGAGGTGCCGGTGGGGGGAATGTATGTATTAAAGTGGGAGCAGCTTGTCTTAAGCTCTCCATGCCTTGTTGAATTTGAAGGATGGCATCTAATGCTTGGGTGTTTGTCATAAGGTTTTGTATTTCAGGATTTTGCATCTGCTGGACCAATTGTGGCATCATACTTCTCATTTGTTCCTGTAAGGTGGGGTTTTCTGTAATCAGAGGATTCTGAGCTAGAAGAGCATTTGCTACACTTGGATCGGCACTAAGAGCTTCTAATACTGACTGGGTATATGGAGCTTGAAGCATGTTTTGTATAATAGTAGGATTCTCTGACATTTGCTGTAGCAAACTAGCTAAGGGCGGTGGATTTAAAACACCACGACCAGGATTGGTTTGTGCTCCAGCCTGATACTGAGCCGCTAAGGATGACAGCATTGGTTCTTGAAGATTTTGAAACAAATTTGGAATAGGATTACTAGTAGGAATAGGAGAGCTAGGATCCAGGCCCATTGCACGCTCATGACTCCTCATTAATTCTTGCAACATTGAAGGATTTCTTGCCAGTTCCGCCGTTTGTTGTAATAGTTCTGGATTATTCAAAGTTTGGTGTATTTCAGGGTACCTTAAATAAGTATATTTGTTATTGCATCATACATTTATTTGTTTTCTCTGTTTACTACCGTTTTTAATAATTTTACCATCAAAACCAACTAGTCATCAGAAGAAAATAAATAAGAAATAAGAGCTTGTATGGACTATAACTTTTGAAAGTAAAATTATAAGATGGGATAATTACATAAGAGGCGAAGCCAGATTTGTGATGCACTGATTAATACATAATCAGCAGCACATAAGCCAGGCGCATAGTGCTGATGATACAAAGCTAAAAGCAGATATCGTAATGAGGCAAGCCACTGATGCAACAGCTATAGCTTTGACAATTAATTCAGAATTAATATACAAGTCAGAAGAGACTGAAAGGAAGGTGTACCCATACAAGCAGAAGCTAACTGGTACACTGATTGCTCAAAAGCATAGGAGGTTGTAGGAGCCGATATAGTAGGGACGAAGCAACAGATACATTTCCCAGTAAGTCTATCTAATGATGTCATCAATTTTATAGACAGAAATAACGGCAATCCATCACTGCGTGGAAAAAATAGAAAGACAGAAAAGAGCGCCCCATTTAATTGCCATCTTCACAGATAGCCAGGCAGCACTTAAGGCACTCAATTCCGTAGATGTCAATTCCAAGCTAGTATGGGATTTTGTGGGTGCCCTAAATAAACTAGGAGATCATAGTAAGATTAAGGTAGCTTGGGTACGCGGGCACAAGGGTCATAAGGCAATCAAGAAGTAGATAAAATAGCCAAACAAGGCTCATTAATGTCATTCGCTTGGCAATGGACCTGAACCCTTCTGCGGCGTTTCAAAAGAATTAACAAGAACAACTACAAGAAACTGGGTAGCACTTAAATCTCTGGAATGGTGTAGGAATCTCACCACGACAAAGACAGACGAAACAGTTAACGATAGATGAAGAAACAGCAGAGCACATTTTGTGTCAGTGCGATAGCCTGTCAAATGTGCGGTTCTTTATATTAGGCGAGAAAAAGCCACTTGCAAAGAACTACATGAGAGGTTCAATCTAGAGAATGTAATCTACACTTAGAGGAGACAACAATAGGCCAAAAGTCACCTAATTGAATCTATATCTATCTGCATCGAGTGCTAGTCGCCCAAATAGTGTGATATGGGACCAAACCATGACAAAAAAAAACAAAAAAAAAAGTTGACACAAAGAGATAAAAAGAAATAATTGGAATTAAAGAAACAATCAAATATGACAATCAAAACTAACAGCTGGTGTAATATGAACATATACAACTCATGGCCAGAAGTAGGATCCCAAAACAAGTATGGAATAGAAACCAATAGGAAAAAAGAAGAGTCTGAAGACTAAGAATGAACTAGATGGAGCAGCTGTTGACCCCATTTTCAGTGATTTTTTAAAAATTCAATGTTTCTGGATTTTTGAAAATTAACTAATTATAAAACTTTATTTACGAATGTATCATTATCTGATACTTGTACTGAAAGTAATGCTGCCCTCTGGTAGAAAGTAGTAAAAAATTATTTATAGCTACAATAGCGACACATTGAAATGCAACAAACGAAGTCGGATGATCACTAATCCCCTCCCACCTATCGAGTGCCATCCTAATAAGCAAAGCCCCCTTCATTTTCTCTATGACGTAATTTATGGATCTTCCCCTATGTAATACTAAACTGAAGAAAATTATATTTACAAACTAAGCATTTAATTGAATAAAAGAAGGTTATAAAGTATAACTTGACAAGAAGACTGTGAACATTGCCTTTTTCTATTTGCAACCTTAATGTGGTTCCCAAAAAAAGGTGGCCTAAGAAAAACGCGCAGTACCTGCCTACACTACAGTAAGTTACAGTCTTATTATAATAAAAAAAAACTCGGTAGTAAACAGATATTATGCAAACGTATTCTATAAAACATACCTTTGCACCAGATTTTGCATCTGAGGATTTCTCATCAGAAGATTTCGCATAACTTCAGGATTACTCATTAACTGGGTTACCATGGGGTTGTCTAGAAGATTTCTTAGCATGTTAGGGTTAGAAAGCAATTCACTCTGCATCTGATTCTGTAGCTCCATGAACGTAGGAGAACTCAATCCTAACTGGTTCAGTCCAGCCAAACCTCCTAATGACCCCAGTTGAAATGGAGTAGCTCCTATATCAGCTGGTCGTCTATTAGCTGCAGCTTCGGATAACCTGGGTGCAGCACGAATTACCAAATGAATCGTCAAGCCATCTTTAATGTTGTGTTGTAATAGATGATCCTCATCCTGCATTATTTTTCCAGCAAAAATTAGACACAGTTGATCTGGTTCCGCATTAAATTTAGGAGCTATCACAGCTTTTAAGTCTTTAACACCAGCATTCTCCTCTACCTCAAACGTTTCTCTTTCTTGTGGAGTTTTTATGTGAATACTTATCATTTTTACCGGAGGCTTTTCTGGAACTACCTCTTCTGGAGGTTTTTCTTGTACAATCTCTTCAGGTGCAACAGCTACCTGCTCAGTTTCACTTATTGGCACTTCCGGTACTATCGGTTGTTCAACTGGGGGCTGTTCGGGTTGATCAGATTGTTCCACAGATTGTTCCAACAGATCAGATTGTTGAACAGGAAGTTCTGCAGAAAGTTCGGGCACCAGTTCCAAGTTTTTAATAACAGCTTCAGAGTCTGTTGGTGGTGGTGGATGTGGTAGTTCAGGGGATGGTTCGACTTCCATGTGCATTGGAGGAACTTGAGGTGTGTTTAGAGAAACGTCAGGTATAGTTTCGGAATTATTCGGTATGTCGTCCGCCATTGTGACAATCAAATATAATTTTTAGTCTACTTTAAATTCTGCTCTGTCACTGTCATCCACAATGTCCCTGAAAAGGGCAAATTAGTGAATTATTATGATTGAATTTGAATAAAAATATTTTACAATTTATATATAAGAAATTAAACATAAGATTGTCAAAATGAATGACAGTGTCAATTGTCGAATTTAGAGTAGCTAAAAATAATAAAAATTGTCTATCAACAGTCATAGGTGATATTTTTGAAACAATGCGTCATATTTTTGAGATTTTGATTATAAAAAATATAATTTATTACGTATTTCTACATCGTTTCATTTAAAACTCTTCAGAAGGTTTTGTTTCTTTACTTTTAATGTATAGAAAAAAGCCAAAATATATTTTTAAAAAAGTTTTTTTGAATCGATTACTTCTAATCGCTCGGTATGCCTGTATATTGACGCTTGCAATATAATATACATACATAATTATACATTATATATACATTTTTCTACTCTCTTACTAGTAAATTGTATATTACCTACTATTTGGATGCCAAGTAAATGCATCATGACAGATACTGGCACGTAATGACTAGCACGTAATAAAAAAAATTACGCTTCAGTTTTATAAAAATGTGTAATATCACATAAGCCTCGAAGTCAGTTGGTCGAGTTACAATTCAAACGAATTAACAGACGTTATTTTGACAGATTAAAAATTATTAATCTGTCAGTGTAAATATAGTGGTAATTTAATTTTTATTTTTATAAACGAAAATAATCGTAGAAAAAGTATAGTACACAACTTAAGTTGTAAGCTTATTACATGCTTGTAAAATTACTGCACTCGCCGCTACGCGGCTCGCGCGCAACTTTTTTACTCGCATGTAATAGGCTTCTTACAACTCTCGTTATGTAATATACTATTTTCTACTTTCTTACTAGTAAATTGTATATTACCTACTATTTGGATGCTAAGTAAATGCATCATAACAGATACTGACACGTAATGACTAGCACGTAATAAAAAAAATTACGCTTCAGTTTTATAAAAATGTGTAATATCACATAAGCCTCGAAGTCAGTTGGTCGAGTTACAATTCAAACGAATTAACAGACGTTATTTTGACATATTAAAAATTATTAATCTGTCAGTGTAAATATAGTGGTAATTTAATTTTTATTTTTATAAACGAAAATAATCGTAGAAAAAGTATAGTACACAACTTAAGTTGTAAGCTTATTACATGCTTGTAAAATTACTGCACTCGCCGCTACGCGGCTCGCGCGCAACTTTTTTACTCGCATGTAATAGGCTTCTTACAACTCTCGTTATGTAATATACTATTATCACTCTTTTTATTTATTATCAATCAAGTTAGGTACCAGAGATTAAGTAAAATTGAGTTAGGGCGCAACGACACTGTTTTGACAAGTGATAATATGTATATTAATATACAATGGGATCCTAAAGTAACAAATTCATTTTATACAATATACAATATAAATGGAAAATCCTGAAACAGGTCAATTTTTATATATAAAAATACACTTTCCCAATGACATTATTCAAATGTACCCCTGAAGTTATATAGTTAGTATAGTATAGTTACCCCTGAAAAAGATTTAAATGAAAAGGGGTAGCGTGTGATACAGCGTTTAAAAGAGTTTTCAATGCTCTATTCAGCAATGTAAATATTTTTCTTTTTTTTGTACAGGGATAGTCAAGGAAAACAATTAGTTTATTTCATTCCATCAAAAAGCCGTCAACTCACGATTGACTGGTCTATTGGTTGTTTTGTTGTCAAAAAAGTAACATTCTTATCCCATCGGAGAGTATGTAAGTAGAAAACTTTGAACAATTGTATCTTGCTTAACCTTTTTCTTGACAATGTAACAAAAATGTAACATGTTCATATTAGGTCCTAGGTGAGTTCTAGACGACTTATGAACTAGTCACTTTTTATACTAATAATATAAAACTACCGCTAGATGGAAATAGTTGGCTTATATCTTTATTATTATCGATTTCTGATAAATCAAAACTCACAACATTTTTCCCACTCACTCATCTGTTGCATTTTTGAGAAGGTTCTCGACTGTTTTTAACAGTCGAGCCAAACGTTTAATTTTTTATAAGAAATGGGTTTTTTTGGCGATTGTTTTATACTATGCAATTATCCTGTAAATAGACGTTTTAGTTTTTGTTGTATTAAGCTATCAAAAAACCTCGTAAAACATTTGTAACAAATTTGTTACATTACCAGATATTATAGAGTGAGTAAAGTTTTTTTTCAAATGTAGATTTTTTATTTTTTAATCTTTTCAATATTTTTATGCAATTTTATTTATTGCCTGGGTGCTATGCCATAGAGACCATGCCATGGACAGTGCAAAGTCAAATTACATGAGGCTGAAAATATTTAGAAAATCGATTTCTGATGGACTGCTAAAAAGGTGCAAATGTTGCCCATAAAAAGAAGATTATCTAATAAAAAACTTCAATGTTCATCGAAAGGTGAAGGAAATAGCTGGAAAGTTACAAAAACGCAACAGCGGAAAAATAACAGATGATGAAGGCAATACTGCCATAACCAAATAAGATAAAAAGTATGAGAAGAATACATGGAGAAACTTTTCCATGGCCTTAGAACAATACAAGAGCCCACCATTGAAGAAAATTCAGCTCCCGAAATCCTACCAGAAGAAATAACGGCAGTCGTCAGACAAATGAAGGATGGAAAAGAACCGGGACTTGATGAAATTCCTGCAGAACTGCTGAAGCTATTAGATGCAGAACAAATAAAAATAATAACTGAAATCATGAATGTGTTGCTTGTGTGAGTCCATATCAAATAGGTAAAGAAATAATAATAAGACTTACAATCAATTTAATTTAACAATCTGACGACCGGTTTCGCTTTCTACAATTTGCAAAGCATCTTCAGGTCTAGATACAAAGTTAAACTAATGCTGCAATAAAATAAACCCAATTAGGGTGGTGTCTAATAAAGATAAAATAAACAAATAAGTTAGTTCATACAAATTCTAGTAATTATGCCAATATTACATGTCTGGGGTTTTCAAAATGAATAAATTTGAATATATAAAAGGTATTAACAGACAAGGTAAGACCCACAATTGGTATAAAGTAGTAATATTATATTGTAATAAATTAATAAATGAGCAGATAAATAAAACAAAACAAACATTACTTACATGCCGGTACTCTATTAATTGATGGATGGTAGGTCATGGTTGCAAAAATCATGTATTGTTGATTGGAGAACTTTAATGTGCTATTGCAGTTGTTTTGACAATAAACGGGAAGTTCTTGAGGAGAACAGATTTGATCCAATGAATTAGAGATAGGTATATTGTGGTTGTTTGTCAGATGAAAGTGATGTTCTTTACTATTGTATTATTTAAATTATTTACACTTATCAGAGATATATTTTTGGAATATGTGTTATTTATTGAGTATTTATGTAATGAAGGAGACAGTTATATGACAATGAATAAGAGTAGCTGTACCGATTGTGTGGTTGTGCAATTATTTTGACTTGTAATTATCAAGTCTATTGGCAAAATTAATCGATTAATGTAAAGTCAATTATGTAAAATGTATATCAAAGGTATATAAAATAAAATATAAAAAAGACAATCGGGGACAAATTAAACACACATTAACAGGAACAGAAACACTAAATGACGGGACAAACATTGAATTTAAAACTTAAACTTTGGGGAATGGAAGAAACTGCCAGCACTACATCTCACTGTTGGAAATAATAAGTTTTTTTCATATTTAATCTATTAGATTTAAGAGGTAAATTTGACATATGTAGGTTGAAGTGTGACAGTTCTTCTTCTATTACTAAATACTGTAAGTTTAGTTATTCAGTATTATGGAGTATGTTGATATTAATGAATGTCTCAAAATTTGTTTTAATTTAGTAATCAAAAGTAAATTGTTGTGTTTAATATTGGCATACTTTAACAATTTTAATTAATAAGTTTCAAATTCAAAAAATTTTTCTCAATGTAACAATGTGAATAATTGAAATACATCATCCGTTATAACTAACCAATTTTAGTCTGAATTTTTCAGAAGAAATTAAAATGATTATTTAGTAAATACAAACAAGTGTACTTGTAATTGAAAGGTATAACAAATTTACAAATTGCCTAAAAAATATTTTTATTTGAAATAATTGTCGGTCTGAGCTATCTGTTATGGTGTATAAACATTTCTTAAAAATATTTAATTTAAATTATAATAATTAATAATTAAATAAAGTAGTAATTGGGTGAATATTGATGATTATTCAAATTTTTGAGTTCGAGTAATTGACTGACTTAAGTCTTGAATAATTAGTTGGCAATACTACTTTATGACAATTGGAACCGGAAATTGATTCCATCCCCGGGTAGCAGGTACCCATTTAAACCGGTGTAAAGTATAATTTTATTTCAATTCTTTGTATCATATGAACAGACATTCCTCAAACCGACAAGAACACTGGTGAGTTCTTTACCTAATAACTGAAATATTTAATGAAATACACAAGGCAGGAAAAATACCATTAGAATGGCTAAAATCTGAGTTCGTACCATTGCCCAAAAAAACAGGAACAAAAGTTTATGAAGACCATAAGCCTAATGAGCCATCAGCTGAAGCTGTTTTCAAAAGTCACCCACAAAAGAATTTACCGGAAATGCGAGGAACAAATTGCGACCAATCAGTTTTGATTTGTCAACGCCGTTGGTACGTGGGAAGCTTTATTTAGCGTACAGGTATTCAGAAATGTAGAGATGTCAGCTGTAATGTTTTTGCATGCCTGATTGACTACAAGAAGGCGTTCGATAGTCAGTCATGAACAAATGATGGAAGTGCTGAAGGGGACAGGGATTGACGGAAGAAACTTAAAAATAATAGCTATATTGGAATCAATCAGCGGTGCTTCGAATAGATATGAGAATATACAGATCAGGTCAAAATCTTAAGGCAAGTGAGACAGGGGTGCCTAATCTCACCACTGATATTCAATCTGTACTCCGAGCACATTTTTGAAGAGGCTCTAAAAGGTATGCAGATGATACAATAGGGTTTTCCAATGCAAAACTTAATGAACAAAATAACGGAAACAAGTAGAACATATGGACTGGATATAAACACCAACAAAACCAAGCTCATGATCATCAGCAAGGAAATCATAACTGGGGCAAATCTGTATGTGAACCAAATGAAAATTGAACATGTCTCACAGTACAACTACTTCTGAACTATAATCAATGAGTCGTGGGACAATACTCAAGAGATTAACTGTCGCATCGGAAAGGCAAAAAGTGCATTCTTGACTACGAGCTCTGTGTTCAAGAGCTATGACCTCACTCTAGAAACAAAAATAAGGCTCCTTAAATGTTATGTATACTCAGTGTTTCTGTACGGAGTAGAAAGGTAAACATTATAGACGGAAACTTTATCAAAACTTCAGGCTTTTGAGCTATGGTTATACAGAAGGATCCTGAAGATACCATAGACAAAGTAACCAATGAAGAAGTACTGCGGAGGATAAACACAACCGCCGATTTGGTCAACATCATGAAGAGCCGTAAGCTGCAGTATTTGGGACATATAATGAGAAATCAAGGCAGACGAGCTACTCCAATGCATTTTGCAAGGTAAAATTGAAGGAAAAAGGGCCCCAGAACGAAGAATATCCTGGCTTCCTAACCTAAGAGTATGGTATAGAAAGACCTTAACACATCTATTTCGTATAACAACCAACAAAGTCATCATAGCCAGAATGATCGTCAATGATCGGAATGGGCAGGCATCTAAGAAGAAGATCCAATAAAGAAGACCCTGTACCTAAAAAAATAATCAAGAAAAAGACATCAGTAGATGACGACTCGAGCTATGATGGGATAGGCTACTATCCTTAGGCAATCATTTTCTAAAATTTAATGAGGGAGGGGGTAATTAGGACGCGTGAGTACGCCCATCAACTCAGGTACGAGAAATTTGAACTTTGTTTCAAGAAATCGTTTCAAACCTTAGACAATGCATGGATCATCAGTGATAACAAGGTTTTTGGTATTCTTGACATTGTGACATATTTGTAACAAATTCAAATTTGGTACTTAGCGATAAATTAAAGGTGAAATGTCTATTTCATAAATTTTTAATGAATTCTCTCTCTCTCTTGTCGTTTCCTCATTGCTGAGGATCGTGATTCCCTACAATGCGGGCTGTCAATTCTCTCCATCTCTTGCGATTTTGGGCTGCTCTCATGCACTTTCTGTACTTGATCTGACCATCGGATAGGTGAGCGTCCTCGGCCTCTACGTCCTTCTACGTTTCCGCACACAATTAGTCTTTCTAAGTTGTCATTGTCTCTTCTCGCAATGTGGCCAAAAAACTTTAAAACCTTTGCAAGACACTGAGAGGAGAGTCTGGTCTGAATGTTTAGCTCTTCGAGAATCGACTGATTGGATCTGTGCTCCGTCCACGAGACGCGTAGCATTCGTCTCCAGCACCACATTTCGAATGCGTCAATCCTTTTCCTATCCTCTGATTTTATTGTCCATGTTTCGGCACCGTAACTAAAGATTGAAAAAACGAGTGTCCGTACCAGTCTCATTTTGAGTTTTTTGGACAAAGAGCGGTCCTTCCATATTTTTGACAGTCGACTCATCGCGTTCTTGGCCATTCCTATTCTTCTGCGAATTTCCGTATGGCAGGAGGCTGCATTGCTTAAGGAAGATCCTAGATACGTGAACTCGTCTACTTTCTCGAATCGATTTAGGGCGCCTGTTGTTTGGAGGATATTCGCGTGGTCCACAATCATGATTTTTGTTTTCTTATTATTAATCTTGAGCCTTAATGAATTCTAGAAGGCCACTAATTGAAAGAAAACACAGTTTCCATATTTTTATTTTGGTTACTGTGTAGAAAAAATTATAGAACAATGTTTGCGAAAAAATAGGGAAAATGGTCAAAAAATGGTGTTAGTGGCCAACTTCGAAAAATCGTATCTGGAATACTTTAAATACTTACACTAATCGTTATTTTGAAGAGGAAAGATAAGAGATTTTTTCTGTAAAGCCGCCTATACCTAGACTAGCGTAGAGAGAGAAAAGTTATGGGACAAAAAAGAAAAATCGCTGTTATTTGTTTTGCTGCTTTTTGAATATATTTTTATATATAAAAAAAATTTTTAACTTCAAATGGAGGCCTTGGTAGCACGCGTTTTTTTTTCATATTTGGGGGGTCCATTGACCATGTAAAACAATACAACTCGTAACATAATCAATAGCCTATCATATTGTGACTGACTAATTGAAAATTTGGCAAATGATGATCTACTTAAAACAATGAAACTCGGGAACAATAATTGTAAATCATTACCGTGTAAAATTACCGAAAATGAAATTATTATTTATTATATTATTATTTTTAACATTGTTAAAAATAAATAAAATTATTCAAAGATAAATATCAAAAGAAATGTAAAGTTTTTGGTATTATTTAGTAGGTACTAATTTTTTTATTACGAAATGAAAATTATGACACTGAGCTGTAACTATTTCGTTATTACTGTATACGAGACATATTTTTTAAAGCGTAGTAATCTAAATGCAATAAATTGCCCCCCTCCCTACCCGCCTAAAATCACCATCGAAGCATCACTGCCTTACAGCTTTTGAAAAATGCTATAGTAAAAACCAAATCATGTCCAAATTGCGTGCATCAATATGATAGAATTACTATTTTTAATAAAGGTCTCCTAGCAACTTGTGTTTGCTACAAATATGTTCAGGAAACTACATCAAATATTACAAACGCTTCAATTTGTCCATTACTTGGTGGTTATTTTAATCAATATATTTAGACTTCATTCCGGACATGCGAAGTTTATATACTAGTGTGGTGTGATCAAACATGTAATTTTCGTTGACGGAAATACATTTTTTGCTCATTTATTAATACCTAACGATTTGAATAAGTAGTTCAATATCTTTCGCTAATCTGTTAACGTCGAGGTACTTAGTACATGTTACAATAAATGTATGTTTTGCTTCTGTCCATTTTTAGTTTTTTCGTTCCATAAAAATAAAGTGACCTTATCTCACACTCCATTTCCCCAGAATCCCTGTCACTCCCGAGAGTGACAGAACCGATCTGCTTGGAGGCAGATAGTCAAGCCCGGGTCTATGGGCATGTAGCCTCGGAATAGTTGTAGTATATAGCATTAAAAAAAAAGTAGTGTGAGCACATTAAATGCACATAAATATAAATGCATATACAGAGTGATTCAAAAAGGTATGTCATAAATTAAATCACTCATTTCGGGGACAAAAATAAATTGATTGAATTCAACTTACCTTTGTACAAAAGTGTACACAAAAAAAGTTACAGCCCAGTTAAAAGTTACAAAATAAAATTTTTTTTGCATTATCTGCGTAACTACTTGACATTTTGTAATACAAATTGACACGTTACTTTCTTGATCTGAAAGCATTTTTCCTACAAGAGATAAAACAAAATCTAGCGCACAGAAAAATTTTAAGGGGGTGTGTAGCCCTAAATCCCCCTAAACTTTTGAGTACGTTCAAATCAAATGAATTTTGTGTTGAGTTTACCGAAAGTACAAGCTGATTATAACCGCAAATTTCAAATATGCTGAGTATAGCCGCAAATATCAAACATGGAACAAAAAATTTCGGTAAAGCAGTGTTGGCATGTTTTTATAATGTAGATGCTGTATACTTCAAATATAAAAAGATAAAGCTTTAGAAAAGTACATTTTGTTTATATTATATTATATAAATTTTGCAATTTTTAATTTATATAAAACAAGAATGAGTAAATATTTGTTTCTTTGGAGATTAATTGCAGTTAATTATTAGACATTATTTTGGCAATTACCCTGTGATAGATTAGGGGATAGCTTTGGCAATCGTCAAATCAGCAGTTGCTAGATTGAAACATATGTTTGCAATTAATCTCGATAGAGACAAATATTTACTCGTTATTGCTTCATATAAATTAAGAATTGCAGAAATCATAAAATAGTATAATCAAAATGTACTTTTTAAAAGCTTTCTTTATATTTGAAGCATACAACATATAAGCATTATAAAAACATCCCAACACTGCAATGTACTTTTTAAAAGCTTTCTTTATATTTGAAGCATACAACATATAAGCATTATAAAAACATCCCAACACTGCCAAACCCAAATATTTTTGAGATTTGCGGCTATATTCAGCTTATACTTTCGGTAAACTCAACCGAATTTCGTGGCATCATTAGTTTAACACATTATTTTTAAAACTTTTTTGCCTCATCACTTTTTCGAAAAATTAGTTTTTTCATAGTTGCCATAAAATTACAATTAGTTTCTACGGATACAATAATTACAAACAGTTCCATCAATAATAGTCAATAATTTGAAGCTATCATTTATTATGTGAATAAGATTAATATTAAAAATTTTGATATTACAATGGCCTACACATTTCTTGTGAAGGTTCCTTCACAAGAATAATAAACAACCAACTAACCTATAAACTTGATAACTACCAACCAGTGGAACAGGCCGGATTCAGGAAAGGATACAGCACAATCGACCATCTACATGCGCTTAAAATCGTAATTGAGAAAACCAATGAATACAACCTTCCGGTGTACTTAGCATTCGTAGATTATGAAAAGGCTTTCGACAGCATTGAACACTGGTCGGTGCAAGAAGCTCTGGTCAATAGTAGCATAGATTCAAGATACCGACAATTGATACATGATATTTATCAAAACGCAACCATGACCGTAATTCTGGACAACAAATTAATAACGGATAATATAAAAGTTAAACGAGGAGTCCGACAAGGCGATATAATTTCACCTAAACTGTTTACCTTGACCCTCGAAGATATATTAAAATCAACAGATTGGGAAAACAGAGGAATATGTATTAACGGAAAGTACCTAAATCACCTTAGATATGCGGATGATATACTCCTGATCTCCTCGGAACGACAAGAACTAGAATTAATGCTGAATGAACTTCATGAAAAATCACTGCAAAAAGGCCTAAAAATTAACTTCAACAAAACAAAAGTAATGACAAACACGGAACATTAAGAGGCAATAAAAATACAAACAGAAAAAATAGAACAGGTAAATGAGTATATCTATCTAGGACAAGCAATCAGAGCTAACAGAGAAAATCAAACAGCTGAAATATCGAGACGAGTAAGAATGGGATGGGCAGTGTTCGGCAAACTTTCTTACGTTCTAAAAAATCAAACAATCCCTCTAATACTTACAAAGCAAGGTATATAACTCCTGTATAATACCGGTGCTCACCTACGGAGCACAGACATGGACATTTACACAGGCCAATTTGGATAGGATAAGGAAGGCACAAATAGCGATGGAGAGACAAATGTTGGGTATCACTTAAAGATAGAAAACGTAACCAGTGGATCAGAACCAGAACAAAGACAGCAGACGCGATAGAACAAGCAGCAAAACTGAAATGGAAATGGGCTGAGCACAATGAACGTCTCCAAGAAGGACGATGGAACAATGCCATCGGAAAGTGGCGTCCATACAATGCAAAGAGATCAAGAGGCAGACCACAGATGAGGTGGAAATATGACATCAGGAAACAAGGAGGTCCCACATGGCAGAGAACAGCTCAAGATAGTGAAAGATGGAGAGAACTGGGGAGACCTATATCCAACAATGGAAGGATAGAGAATAGGTTAAAAAAAACATTTCAGGAAATAGCAGATATGCATTTAACTTTGGCGAAGTTGGATCAGATTAAATTATGATTTCAATAAACTATCGGGAATATCGTAGGTGAACGTCAACGAAATAGTGCAGCAGCCGCAAGGCGTTAAGCAGTAAAATACCCCAATCGAAATACACCTAATAGATGATTATTTCTGACCATTGATCGTCGTTTACGGGAAACGGGTACATTATAACCGCAAGTTGCTGGCAATAGTGGTCGTCAAATAATTGATGCAACAGATGAAGACATTTTAGAAATCATTGAAGAAGTCCCTGGAACAAGTATAAGGGTAATAGCTGCTCAACCAAATGTTAATCACGTAAGGGTTTAGAGGTGTTTGAAGGATCAGCTGCTTAAACCCTATCACTTACTTACTAAACGGTTCAAGAGTTATTGGTTAAAGATTATCTATCCTAAAAGGATTGGATTCTGCGATTATTTGTTAATGGAAAACACTCAAAATTTTAATTTTATTAGAAATATTTTGTTTACCGACGAAGCTACCTTCAGTAGAAATGGAATAACAATCCATCATAACGAGCACATTTGGGCCGACGAAAATCCTCACGCCACAAAAAAAAAACGACTCATCACCAAAGCACTTTCAAAGTTAATGTTTGGGCAGGAATTGTGGATAACAATCTAATAGGCCCAGTATGTCTTCCCAACAATTTAAATGGTAATAATTATTTGCAGTTCTTGGCAAAAGATTTACAAGAGTATTTGGAAGAAGTGAATATTGCAATAAGGCAAAATATGTGGTTTCTACAAGGTGGCGCTCCACCGCATTATAGTAATGAAGTCCGGGAGTACCACGGTGTGCAGTATCTTGGTCGATGGATTGGAAGTGGTCGTAATGCACCTATTTCTTGGCCACCCAGAAGTCCAGGTCTTAACCCCATGGACTTTTGCTTTTGGGGGTTTATGAAAGAGAAAGTGTATACTGTAACAATAGAGGACGAACAACAATTGAGGGTTAGAATAATTGAAGCTGCAAGTCAATTTCGTCAGAAAAATATTATTTTTCGGCACATTCCGTTTTCCTTATTAAAACGATACCGAATGTGTACAGAAGAAAATAAGGGCCACTTTGAACATTTATTGTAATATCATATTTATAAAGGTTATAGACATTTTTTGTACTTGTTAATTCACTTAAACCATTTATTTAGTTGTACGTAATTTTTTAAAGGTTAATGAAAAGGGCCGACTCAATAAAAACTGTTTTTTTGAAAAAAGTGATAGACAATTTTTTTGTTAAAATAATGTGTTACTAATGATGCCCCAAAATTCATTTGATTTGAACGTAATCAAAAGTTTGGGGCTGCACACCCCCATTAAAATTTTTCTGTGTGCTTAGATTTTGTTGTTTCTTTTTTATAAAAAATGCTTTCATAACAAGAAAGTAACGTGTCCATTTTTGTTACAAAATGTCAAGTAGTTTATAGATAATGCAAAAAACAATTTTTATTTTGTAACTTCAACGGGCTGTAACTTTTTTTGTACACTTTTGTACTAAGGTCAGTTGGATTCAATAAATTTATTTTTATCTCCGGAGTTTGTGATTTAATTTATGACATACCTTTTTGAAACACCCTGTATTATAGATTCCAAACTTGGAAAGTAACAACAGGGGGTTAATCTAGCGTTAATATGGAAAATTTTAGTGAAGTTCTATTTTTAGTAATGTCTGCTTCAGCCTTTTTGGCCGATTTGATATTGAAAACCACTGAAATAAGACGAAACTGTCAATCAAATTACCAAAGGCGGAGAGAAATATATTTTAAAAATTAAAATTAATCAATTGCAACTGAATTATAAATATATAAAAGTAATAAACATTTGTAAGCCAAAAATGCAAGATTAAGTTATAAAAAATGGAAAAGTAAACTATTATAATTATAACTTCATAATTATAATTGATCTCACGCGTAATGAATAACAGATTGAACAACAATATTATATAACAGACCACCGCTATTTAATCTAAAGTGGAATCCTATAAAAACGTGCCATACATGAGGGCTACTAGGAATGTGAATCAAGTAAAGACTTCCGTATTGAATATATTCTATTTATCAGTGAAACTAGATGCAGTTGCCTAGTTGCTGGATTAAAAAACAAATGCCCTAGTTTAAGATTCTAACATAAAGGTAATGGATTTTGACAAGAGCTGTGACCTTGTAAATAACATGTAAACTTGTGTCCTAAATCGGCATGACTCATAGCTCTTTATAAAATCCATTACCTCTACCTGTAGACAGATAAATCTGACTGTAAATGTGCCTAGAGTATGATTTCACTCATCAACAAAATCTGTGAAATAAACAGAGAATAAACAAGGCTGAGAATAGCATTTTGACAATCTCTTGTCCCCCGATAGTTGGTATAAGTTTAACGGATGGTATTTACAGAACGCATGAGTTTTCACTTTAAAGAAGCTTGGAATTTTTACCAGGTTTTGAGTAATTGTCAGTACACTCCTATACACGTTTGTACAAATCTGATGTTTAAGAGAAACCTGTGTACCACTTGACATGTCATTTGGCATTCTTGCTCAGTTTACAACTCAAATTTGTAATAAATTCGTTAATATTGATTTACATCCAGAGTTGGCTCTAATGATTCCTTCATTGCTAATAATGACACTTTTCAATTAACAATAACGACACTTCAACCATCTGATGGCCAAAGGCATAAAACCTAACTTACGACATTATCACACAAAAAAATACAGAATATTTAAAATCTGTTCAATAACATACTAAATTTTTCACTTTTTTGGGACTTTGTTTTTGCACTCTTTACTAGGATATGTAGAGGTGTGAGATCAAGGATTAATTACACAGCAGGTGTTACTTGCATTCTCAAAATGTTTATAAACAAGACTTAAGAAAGGAAACAATACTATAACAATCGGGAGATACTTGCAAGAAGGGATTTAAGATAACAATACCATATGTAAAGGACTTACTAAAAAATTAAAAAGAATAGGAAATATGTATAACATCAAAACAACCAATTGTTCTCGGACGCGGCTAGTTCACGTTCGAGACGCATCGCCCCGCCCCTTATTTTTCCCTTTGGCCCCCTCCCTGACCTGGAAATCCCTAATCGCTACTTCAGAAAGTATAAAAATAGGCGATTTTCAGGTCAATCAAGTCAGTCCTTCACGGGCTCTCCGAGAGCTCGGGGCTCTGCTTTTTCTTTTAGCCTACCCTATACTCTGTGGCTGAGATTTTTATTCAACTTTAAACTTAGTGTTTTATTTCGACTATTTAGTCGTGTAAGAAATATCTTGCCTTTGTCAAGATATTTCTGTCAAGTGTTAGACTGCATCCTGATGTTTATTTTGACTTATAAGTCATGTAAGAAATAGCTCGTCTTTTTCAAGACGAGCTCATCAGAAGAAAACCTTTTACGAATCCATACCCCGCAAATGGATTCAAGTAGAGGGGCTTTCGTCGACGTTTCCGAAGCCCTCTACAGAGCACACGGTGGTACAGAAGGTGATTGCTTCCTTTCCATTTACCCCGAGGTGACATGGCGCCCGACAACGTGGTTAAAATCCGCACCCACGACCCAGCTTGACTCACAGCAGAAGGCTACAACCATTGACTTCAACATGGGTTGAAGTCAAGAGAAGAACGGGGAGAACCACGGAGTGTTAGAATGTTATCTGACACTCCGACATCGAGGCCTTCTGCAGACCGGATGCCTTCGACGTGCAGGCGACTTTGACGAGCCAGCCTTCTTCGAAGTCAGAAGCCCCAGATGCCAACGGAAGTCCCGGAGCAGACCCAGTCATCGCCCCCCCTACCGAAAGTGGTTGGACGACCACGTAGGCTTCGGCACCCTGGTACTCTGCGAAACCCCGTTGGATATGGCAGATGGGATCCGGACGACCGAGAAGAAGGCGAACCCGTTGGAGGAGTCGACATACCGATCGAAAATGAAGCTGCAGGAGCCGGAGATGCCGTCATCGCCACCGACCTTCCCCGTTAGTGCAGTGTGTTGTGAGTTTCAAAGACAATTTGATTTTATGAACTTATTACTTATTACTTATTACTTTTTGCATTTTCATGTATTTTCTTTTCATGTATTCCACATGTATTTTGTATTGTATTTTTTTATTGTAATTTTTTAATAATTCAATAAATTTCCTTCCCAGCCACAGAGTCTCCAGAGGAGGGGGGATGTTCTCGGACGCGGCTAGTTCACGTTCGAGACGCATCGCCCCGCCCCTTATTTTTCCCTTTGGCCCCCTCCCTGACCTGGAAATCCCTAATCGCTACTTCAGAAAGTATAAAAATAGGCGATTTTCAGGTCAATCAAGTCAGTCCTTCACGGGCTTTCCGAGAGCTCGGGGCTCTGCTTTTTCTTTTAGCCTACTCTATACTCTGTGGCTGAAATTTTTATTCAACTTTAAACTTAGTGTTTTATTTCGACTATTTAGTCGTGTAAGAAATATCTTGCCTTTGTCAAGGCAAGCCACCATAGACTGCATCCTGATGTTTATTTTGACTTATAAGTCATGTAAGAAATAGCTCGTCTTTTTCAAGACGAGCTCATCAGAAGAAAACCTTTTACGAATCCATACCCCGCAAATGGATTCAAGTAGAGGGGCTTTCGTCGACGTTTCCGAAGCCCTCTACAGAGCACACGGTGGTACAGAAGGTGATTGCTTCCTTTCCATTTACCCCGAGGTGACATGGCGCCCGACAACGTGGTTAAAATCCGCACCCACGACCCAGCTTGACTCACAGCAGAAGGCTACAACCATTGACTTCAACATGGGTTGAAGTCAAGAGAAGAACGGGGAGAACCACGGAGTGTTAGAATGTTATCTGACACTCCGACATCGAGGCCTTCTGCAGACCGGATGCCTTCGACGTGCAGGCGACTTTGACGAGCCAGCCTTCTTCGAAGTCAGAAGCCCCAGATGCCAACGGAAGTCCCGGAGCAGACCCAGTCATCGCCCCCCCTACCGAAAGTGGTTGGACGACCACGTAGGCTTCGGCACCCTGGTACTCTGCGAAACCCCGTTGGATATGGCAGATGGGATCCGGACGACCGAGAAGAAGGCGAACCCGTTGGAGAAGTCGACATACCGATCGAAAATGGAGCTGCAGGAGCCGGAGATGCCGTCATCGCCACCGACCTTCCCCGTTAGTGCAGTGTGTTGTGAGTTTCAAAGACAATTTGATTTTATGAACTTATTACTTATTACTTTTTGCATTTTCATGTATTTTCTTTTCATGTATTCCACATGTATTTTGTATTGTATTTTTTTATTGTAATTTTTTAATAATTCAATAAATTTCCTTCCCAGCCACAGAGTCTCCAGAGGAGGGGGGATGTTCTCGGACGCGGCTAGTTCACGTTCGAGACGCATCGCCCCGCCCCTTATTTTTCCCTTTGGCCCCCTCCCTGACCTGGAAATCCCTAATCGCTACTTCAGAAAGTATAAAAATAGGCGATTTTCAGGTCAATCAAGTCAGTCCTTCACGGGCTCTCCGAGAGCTCGGGGCTCTGCTTTTTCTTTTAGCCTACCCTATACTCTGTGGCTGAGATTTTTATTCAACTTTAAACTTAGTGTTTTATTTCGACTATTTAGTCGTGTAAGAAATATCTTGCCTTTGTCAAGGCAAGCCACCATAGACTGCATCCTGATGTTTATTTTGACTTATAAGTCATGTAAGAAATAGCTCGTCTTTTTCAAGTCGAGCTCATCAGAAGAAAACCTTTTACGAATCCATACCCCGCAAATGGATTCAAGTAGAGGGGCTTTCGTCGACGTTTCCGAAGCCCTCTACAGAGCACACGGTGGTACAGAAGGTGATTGCTTCCTTTCCATTTACCCCGAGGTGACACAATAAACTGATCCATTCTGACCAAAACCAAACTAAACAACACACAGAAGGGATCAAAGAACTGCACTTATGAAATACCTGTGAATGCCACAATTTTTATGTGGGAGAAACTGGAAGACCACTAAGTGTCAGGATAAATGCAAGTATAAATCATATCAAAAACAGAGACTTCAGACAGATCCCAGATATACAATCATGCCTGGCATAATGAGCACATAATACAATGGAAAAATGCATCAATAGTTATGAAAGAAACAATAACAAATATGTCCATGTCCATTTTCATGTGTTTTTGTTTTTCAAATATCAGTTCATGCAGTTTTTATTATTTTTGTTTATAGAATAAACATCAATATTTTCAGTCTAGTAATGATAACAGAATACCAATCATGTAGAAGATATGTGAAAGTCAGTATAAATTCCTTTGTATTCTGCAACAACAGGTTGATAACAAGTAAAGTCATTTTTACAGTATATACGATTAAATAATCATAGGACCACATCATACACGAAAAGCTAATAAAAAAGCTGCACATACAGCTGACGGTCAGTACATGCTAAATGCAAACTTAAGGCTGTTTACAAGCCAACACAAAATTTAACTATCAATGAACAGTTCTTTCGAAAATAAATTTCATTCTGTAAATGGTTCTGAAGCTTGCTAAATATGGCATAAAAGTATGGTTGATATGTGCTGCAGAAAATGGATTTCCATTCAAAAAAATTGTATATGCAGGCAAGATAGGTAATACTCAAGATGTCAATCTCACAGAAAGAATTGTCAAAGAACTATGAGTCGTTTTCAAAAGATCTGGTTGAAACTTAGTATGGATAGATTTTGAAGACTTTGCCTTTAGCTAAAGTTCTTCACAAGCCATACATTCATCAAGAAATAAAACCTTCAAAAACAAGAAAACCATTGTCAACTCTTTTTGGTTTTCATGAAAAATATGTTCTTGTGTAATGAAGGAAAATAAAGCTGTGATTTTGCTCAACACAATGCACTATTATAAGATGTCTGATGCAGTACATAAGAAACCAGAAATGATTTTGTTTTATAATATGTAAATATTAAACTTGTGTTGATACAATGGATCCAATGTGCGTGAGATACACTACACAAAGAAGAACATGTAATATGCTTTTTTCTACAACATCCTCGACATCTCTCTTACTGCCTATATTATTTATAACGAAAATAATAAAATGATAGCAAAGATAATGAACTAACCAAAGGAGACTTTTTGCACCAGCCTGCTGAATAACTGGCTATGCTATTGATTGAAGAGTAAGCTCTAAATCAGACCATGTGACACCATTAGACAAAGCTAGGAATTGAAACTTATTACCATTAGTGGATTGCAATTAAATTAACTGCCGATAATCATCACTGGCAGAAAACTTGTCGGATCATGCTAAATTTATCACAAGTCACCTATTTGCAAACGAAGAAATACCAGCAAATGCTGTGGTGAATGCCAAAAGCCTGCATGTAATAAGCATACCATAAAAATAAAAAAAATGTATACAACGGTCATTAATTTAGTTTTACTTATATTTACTCTCTTTTTGTATAAAAATATTCAAATTTTATATCCTAGGCCAAATCATTATTTCCTAGGCCAGTACGGGTTGGCCTATATGTCTTTAATATCAGATGAAAATTTTCTTTGTTCAAATAATTAAAATAAATCTTTAAATTTGAGGAATTAGCCAAATCGATGGGGATAGGTGGGGATATTGATTCAGAAAAAAAATTATTCAAGAAAATTTATGTCTTTGGGTACCCAGATACTTGGTTAGCAACACAAGGGTTAATCATAAATTAAAACTCAAAATAATGAGTGTTTACATTAAATGTTGTTCTTTTCGAATATACATATTAAGTTTTTCTTCAAATCTATAGAAACAATTACTGAAATACCTCAGAAGACATTAAGAACAATTTTTTTTTTATATTATTCCTTTTAAAATATACTTTTGAACCACGAGCTGGATGGACTAATGCAGAGCGCAGATATTGTTAGATTTGTAAAGTCACAAAGACTAAACTGGCTTGGTCATGTAGAAAGAATGCCAGATAAGCGACCTGTAAAAGTAGTCCAGGGATGGAAGCCCCAAGGAAACAGAACAAGAGGAAGGCCCCGTAAAATATGGATAGACGATGTAGAGAGGGATCTTAAAACCATGAACATCAGGCAGTGGCAAAGGAAAGTATCTGACACGGCAGAATGGAAGAACATTGTTAAGCAGGCCAAGACTCACAAAGGGTTGTAGCGCCATTAGAAGAAGAAGATTTAAAAAGGAATATATGGATGAAAAACAATGTTGTCTGATTTCTATAACTCTTTTTATAGATTTGAAGTAAAACTAAATACTTTTGTTCCAAATATTTCCAAATGAACAAAATTTAATGTAAAAACTCACTATTTAGAGGATTAATTTGAGATTAAACTATACTATGCAATATCTTTGAAGCTCATTCTGAAAAAGGGACAAGGAGGCACAGATGCAACTTTTTCACATTGCATTAAATGTATAAGAACAAGTTAACCCCCTCTGTGGCTCAGTGGTAAGAGCGCCTGCCTTTAAACCTAAAGGTCGTGAGTTCGAATACCACCTGGGTGGAAATTTTCGTTTATTAAAAAAAAATTAATAAATGAAAATAATTTCTCTCCTTGTGTGATCGGTACACACCGGAGGGACCGCAGACGTTCGGATACAATTAGCGTCTCTTAGCAAAGACAATGACGTCGACTTTGCTAAGTATCAAGACAATTACTCTACACACACACACTACACCTCAAATTGTAAGATTGGCGAATGGATTTAGTGTCCGCAGTCATTTAAACACGAACAAACAACATCAAGAACAAGTTCGATGGAAAAGATCAAATATGTCTACAATTGACAAGACATGCGATAAAAGTGTCAGAAAATGACATAGAACAAGCTGCTAACATAACATTACGGCACAGGAAACTTGTGATGGTGGATGCCCTCTTAGGGGTGTAGGATCACTGATGATGATAAATCAATAAAACCCATAGTATAGGTTGAGACAAATCTAGGCTGGAGAATAAAATATGTCCTAACAAAATATACATAAATAAAATAACAATAACAAACTAGGCACTTGCAATAACAAAGGATCAATATTGAAACCAAAGGTACATTGAGAAGATTATGAATAAATAAATGAGATAAGGGTTAACAAATATGGAAAAAAATGAAAAGACCCGTGGAAATTGAATGGTTTGATGAATAGCAACAAAGAAAAGAAAGATCAGAAGGCTATAGATGGCTAATATAATTAACAGGTAGAAAAAATAAATAAATTTTACCAAAAAGTGTATAAAACAAAAAATAATTTTAAAAGTGCAAAAAGGGAGATTGAGACATACTGATAAAACAAAGAAATACAATAAAGATGGACAAAATTTAGAAAAATTTCAAAAGAAAGTACATGAGTCAAATGTGAATAGGACAACAGAAGAAGGAACTCTCAATAGATGAGATGGAACAGCAACCAGTAGCAAAAAAAATTCACCGAACTCAGACAATATCACAGTACAACTTTTAAAACAAGGTAGAGATCTATTAAAATTCGTATATAAGATAATTTTATAATGGAGACCTAGACATGATGCTTATTGTAATCATAGACTTCCTCCAACAAGGTGGTTGAACAACATCAAGTGCATCCAGAACAGCATTCTAGGTGCTCAAGATTGGATGCAATTGAAAGTCTATGTTCAGCAGTAGACTCAGTCAATGATGATAAAATAATTAACATAATAGGACAATAAGTAAATACCATGAAAATTGAGTACCAGTTCCTAAATTTCTGACACAAATTAATATATTTTTATATGCCAACACAACTCATAGCTTTAATAAATATCAAAAAATGTTACACATTTTCTCCCTTGTAGATGACAGTATCATAGATAGACCAGAGATACTCAGATATATGGTGCAAGACCTGAGGATTCAGAGTATAAAAAACTGGAAAAATAAAGTACATAAGAGCTTGGAATGAAGGAACAACTTAGATAAGACCAAGACCCTTAAAGGATGTCCTGGGAATAATGAAGCAAGAATAAAAAAATCCGAGGGAAATATGCAACCAAAGAAAATATAGGCATATGCGTCTCTATATTCTTTGGTGTAAGTAATAAATCTTTAAAAATATCCTTCAAATAAATAAGTACAATTTACTGCAACTAAATAGATAAATATTAACTATAGGTACTCGTTGGTATTAATGATTGAATAATACAAATAATGACTAAACAGAATATTTCTTCTGATAAACTATATCATAGGTAATAATGCTGTTTATAATTACTAATTTATCAACAATGCAAATATGACTGCTGCTATCATTTCTACTAATTAATAAAAAAGCGGTTGAATGTTTGGTATATTAAAATTTAAAAACAAACAAAATTACTTTGAATTAAATTTACCAACATTTAGACCATCAAGCATTAAATTTCATGAATTTATTTCTACCTGTAATTATGAAAAACGATATTTGAGAAGTTTCCTAAGGCATTCCTGAAAAAACAACCGAAAACTGTAAATACGTTGTTAACGCACATAAAACAAGCTTAGTTTGTTTAAATATGTTTTAAATAGATATTCACATATCGAAATAGGCGGTGTATTAACGTATTAACATGTATTTATGAAAAGCAACGTGGTTTTAGAATCCATTGCCGCCCTTTGTTGAGCACGCAATAAATACCGGTAAACGATCACATTTTTCAGTTCTAATGCTACGATAAAAGTAAAATACAGATTTCAAGCAATTAGAAACTCAAAAACTTACCTGTAGAAGTTAACTCAGCACTTAAAATGCAGAATTACAGAAATAATTTTTGTTAAACTATAAAAAAATCACAATGGCGTCAGAAAGAAGCTGATCAGAAATCAGAATGTTTTACCCTGTTTCTGGAGCTTTGACACATCTGATGCGCATGCCTACGAACATGCTCGAGACAATTTCGTTATGATCGCTCAACTGTGTTTTTGATATTAGAGTCTTGTGTTAGGAGCAGTAATTCTGTTGGTTTACTGTTTTATTCCAAAATTTAAATTGAGTTGAATAAAAATAAAATTCAATTGGGAGTTGTGCGCTACCTACCAGCAAGTAGTTAAACTGTTTGGATTTGGAACAATTACTAGAGAATTCTGTTAAGAAATAGGAAAATAGGATGAACACCTTGGAGAATCTTTTAAATGATACAAAAAATATTGAATCATTGAATAAAAAAGGTAATACTAATTATACTTTTTCATGTCAGGTTAATCTACCTGCATCTTAATGTATGTTTCATTGATATTATAGATCAGAGAACTAAGGATTTTCTCGTGACATTCTTTGATACAGGTAGGTATCTAACAACTGTTTTAGATAAATTTAGTGATAACAATGTTACAAACAAAATATGCAAAAGATTAAACGTCATTTTTTACTTATAAACAATATAGGTACTGCACTTCTTAGCCAAAAGGGCGTATCACAAAAAACATAAATTTTCACAATTCACAGTTTTGTTATATTTTCATCAGCACTCACACTTTTTCAATATTTTTCAATTTTAACTGCCTTAATGTGTGTTTTATAATACAATTATAATTTAGATTACTGAATTTTTTACTATATATAACCAAACAATGAGATAAGCCTTTTTTACTTAGTATAAGTAATAAATTTCACTAACCGAAAAGGGCATTTCTATCGAAAACAAATCAGTCAGCTTGATACCTTTTTAGTTCTAACATTATTAATTAGTTTTAAGGGAGTTTTCTGAACACTTGAAACACATTTACCAAAATAATTAACTTAGTAAAATACAGAAACCAACAATAGTCTGAATTTAATAAAGATTTAATTAAATAGTAAAACTTTTTTTATAAAATTGAAAAATTTATTAAACAGCCCTTTTTTTAATGTTTTACACACTCACTTAAAGCAAAAAAAAACTTTTCCGCAAATTAACAAAATGTGGTTTTTTGTGATTTTTGAGTTTAGAAAATTGTTTTTTTTGTATTCCTTTTCATCAAAGTCATTTGTGTATTTAATTGACGGTTTCCTCTTGAAAAAACTACTTCTACTATGTCATGCAGGTATGGTCGCGGGACAATTTTATTGAGTTTGTATTGAGATAAGAAGTCATCCCAAACAAAAAAGTTTTTTAAGTCCATGACATGAACATCAGTTCCAATTGGTGCATTTTTGCCTGCAGTCACAAAATCTATAGTCATATAATCTGTTCCCCATGGGTGTCATGGACAGCTCCACTCTGTGATGGATCGAATCTGCTGCCATAAATGTATGTCGATGCAAAGACGACATAACTATAAACAAAGACTACATTTACCAAAACGATACTCTCAAATAATTGAATTCTGCATCTTGGAAAAATATTTCAGAATTAAACAGGAAGAAACATACACGAAACTGAAAGAAATTACAGCAGGGCTGCCACAAAGAAGTGTCTTTACCTTTTGTATACGTGTTATATTATTGTCCTCGAAAATAATACAATTGCAACATTTACCGATGATACTGCTATCATAGCAATATGCAAAACCAGCGAGGAAGCGACAGAGAAATTACACAGATGTTATTTAAATATTCCAGGGAAATAAGCAAAAAATATACCATGTTCGTAACACTCAATAATCTAGGTCGCTGACAACTTTTTTAGTTATTGTAGACCTATAACTAGACCTATAGAATTTAGCTATGCCCAGAAACGCGAGGACCGGCCTTAACAAAAATTAAAAATAAAATTACGAGGTAGGTATCTTCTTCTTTCTGTTCTTGAGCCGTAACATCTTTTGCATTTGATCATTCTTTGACGTAATTTCATGTTTAAACTATGGTCACAGAAAAATGATTTCATTTTTTTGAAACGTTGTGCAAGCTGTAAAAATTTTACATTTGATCTCTTCACTTGAATCTAGTTGTTCTGCAATGTAGCATCCCAAATATTTAAATTTAGTAGGTAACTCTCTGAATATTTTGTTGATCTATCTGTAGGGAAGCATTGTCGTGAGGTTGTCGACTGGAATCATAAATTTTGTCCTAGGAACATTCACAGAAACGTAGATCTCTACCACAGAATAATAAACAATCAGAATGCCCACTCTGCTTGAAAAAATAAGTACGCACATCTAGTTCGCACAGACTGAATCAGCCATGTTTTAGTCGGAACCAGTGCTGTTCGACTTTTTATCTGGTGTGCATAGACAAATTAACCCGGTTTAATTTAATTACGGCAACTACATACATAATAAGCACTATTTTATTCGTACTTTTAATTGAAGAATAAATTAAATTATTTCAAATGTACTAAATAATTAATATCTAAAAATTTAAATTACAGTTCTGTCGTAGCTATTCTGTGTCTCTACCATCAATGACTTTAGTTCTTAATATGTTTAAAAGCATTACATACTTCACCCTAACGAAAACCTTTTTGTAATCAATGAAAGCCACATAATCTTTACTTTGGTCGTGGCATTTTTGGAGGAGTACATTTAGGCCAAAAAGTACCTCACTAGTACCCAGCGGATTCCCAAATCAAAACTAGGTTTCATCTGGGTCTATTTGTTAATGAATAATGCAAAGAAGAAACTTTTCAATGTGTGGATCATCAGACTAATGAATCTGTATTCGTCGCATCTTTTTGTCCGCCGTTTCATTGGAATTGCTATAAAATCATACTTTATCCATTTCTTAGGTATTTTAACTAGTAGTATATTCAGCTGTTACGAATTAGCAAGCTTAAATATAGAAATTAAAAGAGCATGTAGAGATGATAAAAATAAACATATAAATGAAGAATGTGAAGAACTAGAGAGACATGCAAACCGGTATAAATTACATGAGCTATATGACAAAGTCCGATATCTATCCAGGGAATTTAAACCAATCACGCAAACAATACTGGATCAAAACCAACATATTATAAATAACGAGAAAGGGATTGCGGAGGTATGGAGAAAATATTGTCAAAGTCTATATGCAAATGATCCCCAGAATGCAAATCACGATGAGTTCAGTGCAGAGATCGAACCGAACATTTAAAGTCAGAGGTAGAAAAGGCAATCAATAAGTTGAAACATAGAAAATCTCCTGGCGCAGACGAAATCACCGCAGAAGTTTTAAAAGAGATTGGAGATGTTGGAGAAAATGTTATTCATATGATCTGCAAAAAGATTTTTGAAACCGGAGAGTTGCCCAACGACTGGTCAACATCCACTTTCATCCCTATTTTCAAAAAAGGAACTCCACTAGATTGCAGCAACTACAGAACGGCAACCCTAATATCCCATGCAAGCAAGGTTCTACTTGAAAGATTAAAAGCTTTTCTATTGCCTCAGATATCAGAAGAACAAACGGGATTTGTCCCTGGACAAGGCACAAGAGAACACATTCTTCATGTCAAACAGCTAATCGAAAAAAACTCGTGAATTCAGTACTCCTATGCTTACGTGCTTTGTGGATTACACAAAGGCCTTCGATAAAGTCAAATGGCAGCAGCTATTGTCCATACTAGCGGAAATGGGAATACCCCATCACTTAATTCAACTAATTAGAACTCTATATGAAAATAATAAGTGCACAGTAAAAATAAACAACACCCATTCCGATCATTTCAGAACACAGGCCGGTGTCAGGCAGGGATGCATAATCTCGCCAACTTTGTTTAATATCTACAGCGAACATATTATGCCAAGGGTACTAGACGGATGAAAAGGCGGAATATCAGTAGGAGGTCAAAAAGTCAATAACTTGAGATATGCTGATGACACTTTAATAATTGCGGCAAATCAAAAAGAAAAGGAAGACATAACTAGATGTTTGGAGGAAAAAAGGAAAACATATGGACTAAAGCTAAATAGGAGTAAGACAAAGATCACGATAATAGACAGAGCTCGGAATAATCTTCAACACATTAAAGAAATTGGGGGCTTTGAAGTAGTAAATACTTTCATATACCTGGGGTCCCTAATAACAAATGATGGAGGGTGTGACAGAGAAATACGTAGAAGGTTAACTATTGCTAGAACAGCTATGATGAAACTGATAGCAATTTGGAAAAATTCTAGCATACGAATACACACAAAACTAAGGCTGGTAAGGGCGCTCATTTTTTCCATAGCCACATATCCATCCGAAACGTGGACCTTAAAGAAAGCGGATAAAAATAAACTGGACGCATTTGAAATGTGGGTATACCGCCGCATGTTGAGAATATCCTGGATTGATCATCGTACTAACGTATCGATATTAGAACAACTTAAAGTAAAGGATATATTGCTTAAACAAATACAACAGAGATATTTGCAGTATTTTGGACACATTGCTAGAAGAACAGGTACGATGGAAAAATTGATAGTCGAGGGTAGAGTTGAAGGAAAGAGGCCTAGGGGAAGATCTTCAAGCCGTTGGGTAGATCAAACAAAAAGATTGATTAATCAAGGGTTACATGAAGCCGAACAACTAGCCCACGGAGAGAAGGATGGAGGGAAATCGTGAAAAAACTGTAAGGCTTAATGGTGTCACCACATTCCAAAAGGGATTAGGACTGAGGAGGAGGATTAGGGTGATAGTGAATACAATTAAGATAACAATTCACAAATTAACTAATTGAAATTTTATAATCTACGCAACAAAGTCAATTATATTTAAAGAAAATCAATTTTCCTTGATTAGAACCGGAGATATTGCCAGCTTTATTTTGAATTTGTGACATTTTTGTTTCACCCCGTATACAGTAAAACACCGAAAAATATTCTTAATCTTTTTGCGTCTCTGAGATTGGTAATATAAATATTTTCGGGCCTGTTTATAATGGACAAATTGCTCTTTCTTTTGATATGTAGCGACAAGCTAATTACGAATAATTTAAATTTTTGTATTCAAATATTAATAAAACAATCTCATATTAAAATTGACATTTTCGCATTTGGTTTTTCACATAAGATGTGTTCCTTAATATATTTATTTAATTACTACAGATATTAGATATGCTCGACACTTTAATTATACATTTTTGAGTGCGTTGCATTTTTATGGGGAACGAAATATAATATAGCGACCAGTCCTATAATAAAGGTGTATGGCTTTTAAAATCAAAGAACCCGTGTTTTGATTTAGTTTGAGTTTTCAGTACTATTTAAGACACCGCTTTCTTCGATCCGCGATACATATACAAAAAATACCGTTTCTTCGAGAATTAATTACTTTTTACAAAATAAATATTATTAACAGTTTTTTTGTACGTTTTATTCAATTTCACTAATTTTATTATTGTTTCCGTGGTAAAGACGTTTATCACACACGCATCCACACAACCACGGAACATTGGTGACCCCGTGAACGTTTAAAAAGAATAGTGTTGATAATATACTTTTGCCGGTTAAAACAGTAAAAATGCAAGATAGTGCCAATAATAGTGCTACACGAGTGGATCGCGTAGCAGTGAAAATCCCACCGTTCTGGGCCAGCGATCCCGAAATATGGTTCTGCAAATACAAAACCAATTTGCACTAGCAAACATTATAAGTCACGTAACAAAATTTAATTATATAGTTGCTAATCTAGAATCGGCAGAAATATCCGAACTGAGAGACATAATTGTATCACCACCAGCTACAGACAGGTATGTAAAGCTAAAAACAGAATTAATTAAGAGACTCAGTGCATTTCAATAACAAAAAATTAAAAGATTACTCGAGCATGAAGAATTGGGCGATCGAAGACCTTCTCATTTCTTAGGACATTTACAGTCTTTAGCAGGCACAACTGTAGTAGATAATATTATAAGAGCTCTGTGGTTAGGTAGACTGCCATCCTCTATACAGGCTATTTTAGCTACTCAATCAAACGCTGATTTAGACACAGTTGCCGAGCTGGCACATACAGTTTTCGAAGCCGTAACTCCTAGAATACAAATTTCGGAAACGGCCACTGTTCTTGAAAGCAAAAACGGAAAATGAACAGCCGAATTAGCTAAAATGAAAATTCATCTAGCTAACATCGCAATTGCTCAATCACAAAGTAGTTCATACCATCGTAACCGCAGCACCTCAAGACCAAGATCACATCATAGAAACAGAAGCCACAGCAGGGAACATAATAGTGACATATGTTGGTATCACTACCGTTTTGGTGATAAGGCTTAAAAGTGCATCCCTCCGTGCAAACACCAGGAAAACTACACGGGCAATCGGTAAGTGCAGCATCCGATCCAAGCCCAAAATCTCGCCGCCTTTTCGTAACAGACTTTGAAACTAAAACACAATTTTTAATCGACACCGGCGCAGATTTGTGCATGTTTCCCAGAAAATATGTACGAGGAGCGTGCGAAAAAAACTACATATGAACTATACGCGGCCAATGACACTGTGATCGCAACATACGGATTTGTTAACTTGACATTAAATATCGGATTAAGGCGTGATTTTATGTGACGTTTCGTAGTGGTGGACATTTCAAAGCCTATTATAGGAGCTGATTTGTTATCACATTTCACTCTCCTAGTAGACATTGCTAACTAGTGCTTAATAGACAGTAGTACAACTCTTCCAACAAAGGGACTCGTTAAAGATTGTTTCGATAGCAGCATAAAACAATCGCGGAAGTGTCGTGTTACCATATGCTGTTAGCTCAGTTTCCGGAAATCACGCGACCCGCCGGTATTTTGAAAGACAGTCAACATCAAACCAAGCACTACATCGATACAACACCAGGTTTACCCGTTTTCTCGAAGCCTCGACGATTAGCACCTGACAAATTGCAATGGGCTAAAAAAGAATTCGAAAATCTTTTGCGACTAGGCATAAGACCATCAAAAAGTAACTGGTCTACACCACTATATATGGTCCCGAAGAAAGGTGAGGAAGTCAACATTAAGAAAACTGAAGCCATGTGTATTGGAGGGACAAAACAGTCCATTATATTAGACAATGGGGTAGAAATCAGAAACTGTGATGAATACAAGTACTTAGGTATGAAGATAACTCAAGAAGGAACACTCGATGCTGCTATAAAAGACAAAGACATCCAGGGTAGAAAAGCCATATCCATGATGAACGGCATTCTGTGGGACCAAACAATGTCTAAAGCGAACAAACAACTCATATACAACACCATACTTAAAAGTGTAATCACATATGGCAGTGAAGTTTGGCCAATGAAACAAAGAACACAGAAACTATTACTAGCAACAGAAATGGACTTCTGGAGAAGAGCAGCAGGCAAATCCAGAAGAGATTGGATACTAAATGAGAGAATACGAGAAATGATGGGAGTCAAGCATACAATAGTTGATGACATAAAAAAAAACAGTTAATATGGCACGGCCATGTACAGATAATGCCAGATGACAGGATTCCAAAACAGATTTTGACGTGGACACCACAAGGGAGAAGGAAAAGAGGAAAACCCAGAAGAAGCTGGAGAGAGGGAATTGAAAAAGAACTAGAGGAAAGAGAAATCCCTTCAGGCCTATGGTTGAATAGAGAAGAATGGCGGTTAGGAGTCGGAAGGCGTCGGAGAACGCTGTAAATCGATAGTAGTAGTAGTAGAAAGGTGAGGAATGGAGACCCTGTGGAGATCTCAACCAAAGGACTATTCCAGATCGATATCCAATCCCAGATATCGAAGACTTTAGTCAGTCGCTAGCGGGTAAGATCATTTTCTCTACAATCGATTTAGTTAGAGCATACAACCAGATACTAGTAGCGACCGAAGATATACCAAAAACTTCCGTTACCACACCATTTGGACTGTACGAATATTTATATATGCCTTTTGGTTTAAGAAACGCAGGACAGACCTTCCAACGTTTCATAAATGAAATTTTACGTGGTCTTGATTTCGCCTACGCCTATATAGATAACATTTTCATTGCATCAGAATCCGAAGAACAGCATATATCGCATTTAGAAGAAATTTTCAAAAGGCTTAAGCAATTTCAAAGGGTCAGTTCGGCAAAAACGAGACTAAATTTTTGGGATATACAGTATCAGTAGCAGGACTCAAAGCTCCCCAAGAAAAAGTAGCAGCTGTACAAAATTTTACTCATCCTAAAACAGTAAAAAACCTGCGAAGATTTCTAGGTATAGGTAAAGAAATAATAAATAAGACTTACTCACAATCAATTTAATTTAACTATCAGACGACCGGTTTCGCTTTCTACAATATGCAAAGCATCCTCAGGTCTCGATACAAAGTTAAACAAATGCTGAAATAATAAAAACCCATATTAGGGTGTTGTCTAAGAACGATAAACAAAGTAGGTGTTGTAAATTACAATAATTATGCCAATATTACATGTCTGTAGTTTTATTTAAATGAGTAAGTTGAATAAAAGGTATAAAATTTTTGAAAAAGTTTAAACAGACAAGGTAAGGCCCACAAATTGTTATAAAATAGTCTCTTCGATTGTAATAAAATAATAAATGAGCAAATAAATAAATAAAATAAACATTACTTACATGCCGGTACTCTATTAATAGATGGATGGTAGAACATGGTTGAAACTACTTTATATTGTTGAATGGAGAACTCAATTCTATTATTGCAGTTGTTTGACAGTAAACGGGAAGTTCTTGAGGAGATAGATTTGATCCAATGAATTTGAGATATGTGTGAGATTGTTTGTTAAATGTAAGTGATGTAATATACTATTGTGTTATTAAAGGCTATTTGTACTTATTCCAGAGATATATTTTTGAAATGTGTGTTATTTATTGAGTAATTGTTTTATGAAGGTGACAGTTTTATGACAATGAATAAGTGTAGATGTAAAAGTTGTGTGGGTGTGCAATTATTTTCCAACTTGTAGTTATCAATTTACTTTGATAAAGTTCTATTGGCAATGAATTAATTATTGGAATAGTCAAGTAAATAAAATGTTAAAATACAAACAATTAAGGATAATTTAAACACACTAAAACAGAAAACACTTAGAAGGGACGAAACAAACATTGAATTTAAAAGGGGGAAGGACTTTAACAGGTTGGCTGCCACAATGGTACGTAAAAAAATGATCCCTCTGGCCGTTATGTTTTTTGTGCACAATTCAATATAAACATATAAATACTTTTAAGTTTGATCATATTATTCAGTAAACCATACGTTTTTTTGCAAATTTTGAAGAGAAGCCACATGTGCTACTCACGGCCCTAAAACAAAGATGTAGTTCTAATGGCCGCGTAAAGCCAATGCGGCTGCTTGGTACAAGGTCGAATATTCAGACATGTAAACGACACTAAATGGGAGGGATAACTGTATATTTCGATAGTTGCAATAAATTTGTCAGTCAGAGTCAGTAGTAATTATATGCTTATTAGTGCAATATCGTTTGTTTACTGTATCGAGTGAATATGAGCTACGAGAAGGAGCTAAACCGGTTAGAATCTTTATGGCAGGTAATAAATTCACTATATTTTATAAGTGGGAAAAGTATTCTAATATTGTTGTATTTTAGGAGGCCCTCTCTGATGAAGATGAGCAGGAAATAGTTGAGGATAATTGTTCTTCTGATGAATATATTCCTGATAGCAGTGGTGAATCATCAGACGAAGAAATTTCTACAAAAAAACGTCTAAAAGTTGCCACTTCAGAACCTATAAATTTGGACAGAAATGAATTAGAAATCGAAGACGAGAATGTGGGGGACACATTGATGGAAACAATTGAATATGTAATACAAAATAATACTACAGACAGCAACAATGATGACAGCGACCAAAATAAAAATAAGGAGCCTGATGGAGATCTGGTTTGGGATATTGTGACAGGTCGAAATTTGAAACAGTTTGTTTTTAGAGAGCCAACGTGCGGTATTGATATTCAGTTATATGGGGATTATTACAACAGAACCCCATACGATTTTTACACTTTATTCTTCTCGAATGAAATTATAAATTTAATGGTCATCGAAACTAATAGATATGCTTCCCAATGTAAAGAGAAGGAAAACGCACCAAAAGCAAGGATTCAAAATTGGTATAATACAGAAGCCAGTGAGATGAAAAATTTATTGGTATTCTCTTCTGGATGGGTTTAGTTCAGTGTTCCACACTGGAGTGTTATTGATCTCAAAACACATTATACCAAAATTCTATACGTTCAATAATGCCAAGAAACCGGTTTCAAATATTGTTGAGGATGTGGCATTTTCACAACAATGAAGAGATAACGGATGAAAGATTGCAAAAAATATCACCTCTCATGAATGAACTTCTGAAAAATTTTCAAAAATATTACACTCCAAAAGAGTCTTTGTGTATCGACGAAACTATAGTTCCTTTTAGAGGACGTTTAAATTTTAAGCAATTTATTAAAAATAAGAAACACAAGTTCGGCATCAAACTGTATAAACTATGTGTTGAAAAGGGTTATACCTACAACTTAACAGTTTATTGTGGACAAGATAAAGTAGAAGGTCAATCGTCTTCTGAAAATATAGTTCTTACACTGGCAAAAGATTTATTGAACAAAGGACGCACTATTTATACCGATAATTACTACACCAGTATTTCTTTAGCTCATTCATTATTAGAAAAAGAAACTCATCTGGTGGGAACACTGAGAGCTAATCGAAAATTTAATCCAAAAGATATTATACAAAAGCAACTCAAAAAAGGTGAGACAGTAGCTGCTGAAAGTAATACTGGAATAGTAATTCAAAAATGGAAGGACAAACGTGATGTTTTGACATTGAGCACAAAACATACTTCAGAGCTTCTACAAGTTTCCTCTGGGCGCAAGCAAACGGAAAAACCGTCCACTGTTGTTGATTACAATAATCATAAAGCTTTTATTGACCTCTCCGATCAGATGAAAGCGTATGCTACTTCTTTAAGACGAGGCGTGAAGTGGTACAGGAAATTAGCTGTCAAACTTCTTATTGGAACATCATTAGTCAATGCTTTTGTACTACATCAACAGGTTACGAACGACAAGATGACCATTACTAAATTTAAGGAACTTGTCACGATGGAATTACTTCAAATACAAAATACGGAGCATTATCGTCGTAATGAACCTCCATTGCCGCAGCATGTGTTAGAAGATGTTGGTCGAAATGGAAGACGCAGATGCGTTGAGTGCTATAAAAATCTGAGTGGAGCTGGTGGCCGAACACAAGCCCAAAAAAATTCGCCATTCACAAAATTTAGATGCAATGTTTGTCAAAAAAGTTATTGCTTATCTTGTTTCTTTGCAGTTCATCAGAGTACTAAATAAATGTATTTTTTCGATTCAATTTATTGTATTTTTTAATATTAATATTCTTTTTTATCTTTGTAGTACAATTTCTTAATAAATAAATAATAAAATTTGTGTTTCTTTGCATAAGTTTTTATTTCTATAAATAATAATATTCTTAACAAAGCTGTTTTATTTTTGTATAGTTTTACAGCCATGTGAAGCCACATGTTATTCTCAATTATATAGGCCAAATTCATTTTCTTGTTCTTACAGCCATTGTACACATGTTCCATAAACATTTCACGGCGTTGAATAGCATATGCGGCTTCACACAGCTGTAACGTATCAAATTTGCTGTGATGCCGCAGTGGCATCTCATGGCAGCGAAGGTGTTAATGCACTACATCATAGTCTTGGGCACAATGAGTTTTTTTATGTTGTATCTATTAGATTTTAGTGGTAAATTTGACAGATGTAGGTTAACATGTGACAGTTCTTCTTCTGTTTCCCAATACTGTAAGTTAAGTTATCTAGTTTCATGAAATATGCTGTTATTAATGAATGTCTATAAAATTGTTTCAATTTAGATATCAAAAGTAAATTGATGTGTTTAATATTGGCATACTTTAACAATCTTTAATTAATCAAATTTAATGTAACAATATGGAAAATTGAAATACATCCTACAATATAACTAACTCAGTCTAATGTCCAAATTACTGAACAAAATTAAAGTAATTCTTTGGCAACTGAACATATACATTTAATAATCAAATGTATAATAAGTTTACAAAGTTTTTTATTTTTTATTTGAAATTGTTGTAGGTATGAGTTATCTGTCAGGGTATTTTTTAATTATTAGAGATATTTTTTCAAAATCTGATATATTAATATCTAATATACTAATATGTAACCAAAGCAACAAATGGATAATTATTAATAATAATTAATTTATGGGCTCAAGAAATTGACTGAATTATAAAGCCTTCAATAATTAGTTGGTAGTTCTAATATCCGACAGTTGGAACCGGAAATTGTTATACGAACAGGTAGAATGATCGTCTATTTAAACCGGTATAAGGTAAATTTATTCTTATTTCAATTTTCGGTGTCATATGAACAGATATTCCTCACACCTACATGGACAATGGTGAGTTTGTACAATTGTTTTAAGTAACACTTTAAAATTTTTTCAAATAATAGCTGTTTGTGAAAATTAATATTTCTATTTGAAATGTAAATTTATGTATAATTGTAATTAGTAAAGATGTATTCAATTAATACAGCTAGTCTGAACGATTAACGTGTTATTTTTGATGATACTCAAAACACGTGTTGAGTTTGAAATCAATTTTTTTTTGTAAGATGAGTATATTTCGGAACCAGATGGAATGTAATAATAATTGTGGGTTAAATAAGTTGAGGTACCATACCAGTTCAATACTGATATTTAATGTAGTTTTAGGAAAAATTGTTTCTGGTAGTATGTTAAAATGTTAAAGAAATTCTGTGAACAAAGAACTAGATCCAAGGGGCCTGATATTAATTTTGAAGTAGAAGATTGAAATGATCTAAGAGGTGTATCAAATGCATCTGATTATATATGGAATTCTGAAATAAATGTTGTTTGACCATAATATTGAAGTTACTTCTGAAAAATATGTAATGATTAGGATAATATATGGAAAACTAATATGAAATGATAGTCTGATAGTTAAATTAAATTGATTGTAAGTCTTATTTATTATTTCTTTACCTATTTGAAATGGACTCACACAAGCAACACATTCATGATTTCTAGGTATGTTGAATTTCTACCGAAGGTTCATACACAATGCAGCTGAGCTTCAAGTACCATTACATGATGCCCTAAAAGGAAATGTCAAAGGAAAAGCACGAATTGAATGGACACCACAACGGATCCAAGCCTTTGAGGACTGCAAAAATAGTTTAGCTAACGTTACTTTACTGAGCCACCCTGTAAACGATATTGATATCTCCATCACTTGTGATGCTTCTGATTTTTGTGCTGGAGCTGTATTACAACAAAAAACGAATATAGATATGAAACCTTTGGCTTTCTTTTCCAAAAAATTCTCACCTAGGGAAAAGAAATATAGTGCGTATGACTGAGAATTATTGGCTGTATATTTAGCTATACAACATTTTAGACATATGATCGAAGGCAAATATATAACCATATACACTTATCACAAACCAATCACCTTAGCCTTTACACAGAAGCTAGATAAATGCAGTCCTAGACAATTTCGATATTTAGATTTTATAGGACAGTTTTGCACCAACATTCAGCACATCTCTGGATTAACAAATATTCTAGTAGACACACTATCTCGAGTCGATAGCATCAAGAAAGATATCGACATCATGGACTTAGCTCTTGCACAAGAAACAGATCCGGAGCTAAAAACATACTTAAGAGAGAAAATATCGTTGCAATTAAAAAAAAATACGGTTTCTTAAACAAAACGTTAGTTTGTACTGTAACGTAGTAACATCTACACCCAGACCATTTGTACCGAAACCACTCCGAATGGCAATGTTTAGCACCATGCATAATCTAGCACATCCTGGAATCAACAGTTATGTGAAGATGATCACACAGCGATATGTTTGTCCTTCAATAAATTCAGATGTGAGAAAATGGACTCGAGCGTGTCTACAGTGCCAAAAATAAAAAATATCGCGCCACATTGTTTCGCCGACTGGAAGTTTCCTATCACCTTCCAGCCGATTCGAACATGTTCACATAGACATTATAGTGATGCCGATTTCTAAAGGAAACAGATACTGTTTAACATGTGTGGATCGCTTCACGCGTTGGCCGGAAGCTTTCCCAATGCCCAATCAATAAGTAGATAGAGTAGCCAGAACTTTTTTTTCTGGTTGGATAGCTCTTTTTGGCACTCTCAAGCGTATCACAACGGATCAAGGTCGACAATTCTAATCACATCTCTTTAAATCACTCTGCAAATTAACTGGAACTCTCCAGTTAAGAACAACCGCCTATCACCCTCAAGCAAATGGCATGGTGGAAAGATTTCATCGACAATTAAAAGCAGCAATTCGATACCATGAAAATATTCGATGTACCTATCGAATCGAAGCTTACCTTCAGTATTACTGAGCATACGAGCAGCGTGGAAAGAAGATTTAAGTACTTCAGCCGCCGAACTCGTTTATGGAGAACCATTGTGTTTGCCCGGTGAATTATTGTTTTCGTCGCAAAGAAACACCGACGACAGTGCTTACATTTACTTAAAGACACTTCGAAACCATTTCGAAAATGTTCTTCCTACGCAATCGTCGCAACATGGGTCCAAAAGCATTTTTATTTTTAAAGAGATAAAAATAACCACTCACGTGTTTGTCCGCCGTGACAAAAACGGTTTAGATAACCCATATCACGGACCTTTTCTAGTAGTTAAACGAGGAGATAAAACATTTGTTCCGTGTAAACGGAAAAAAAGTAACAATTTCCATCGATATATTGAAACCTGCGTATGAGGTAAACGTAAATCAAGAACCAGATAAAATCACAGTGTCCAGAGAAACAAAAACTTACAAGAGTTTTGAGAACAGAAGACCCAAGAGAGTAGGAGACAAATGAGATTTATGGGAAGTTATCAAGCAAGTGTCAGTTAAAATATTTTTTTTTCATTGTAACATTTTTTTTAGTGTAATTTTTTTTCTCGTGTAAATATTGTCTTTTCTGATATACCTATTTAATTTCCATTGTAACTATGTACGTATTATCCATATTTCTCGAAGGGGGGTGTTATAGCGACAAGCTAATTACGAATAATTTAAACCTAAAAATAAGTTGGGTGGATAAAATTACAAATGAAGAGGTAATACACAGAATAATAACGATCCAGAAGTTATCATGAATATAAAAAAGAGAAAACTTCAATACTTAGGCCTCCTGATGAGAGGATAAATATACACATTCCTACAAAATAAATATAATGCAAGGAAAAATCCAAGGACGCAGAAATCCAGGCCGTAGAAGAATGCCCTGGATTAGAAATTTAAGAGAGTGATTTGGCTGTACCACTAACGAATTATTCAAAACAGCAGTAAACAAAATTAGAATCGCCATAATGATATCCAATCTTTGATAGGAGAGGCACTCAAAGAAGAAGAAGAAAGGTAGTCATTTACATTGATAAGTCTCACAGGTATTTCCTTAGCCGAAGTTACCAATTCCTTTCCAATTATGATTCCTCGGCCAACCTTGTCATCATGGTTCCAAGGCTTTATCATAACAGGTGTCCATTCGTCCACACTTCCCTGTAACCGCGCTACTATGATCGTTTCTTCGTCACGACTGTATTTTCTTTAACGGCTGCTTGCACAGTGTTGTCATCATGTGGATGAAGAAATACCTCCTCGTTACCAACTTCGATTACCTTGTTCTTAAAATCCAATTGGAATCCATGCATATTCATTACGTCCATTCCTAATATAACATCCTCTTCGATGTCAGTAACTATAACAGTATGGACGAACTTTTCTACTCCAATTCCTAATTGTACCTGGATTTCTCCATGAATGTTGGTATTTTCACCTGTAGAGGTCCGAAGTCGCAACCTCGTTCGTAACAGTTTCTTATGGCTGTTTATAACAGTCGGGCGTATAATGGTTCTGGTCGCTCCGGTATCCACCAACAACGTATACCTTTTACTTCTACTTATATCTTCATGACATTTCAAAGAAGCTATTAGTATGAGAGGGTCTTTGGAAAAGTTCCGGGTCGAAACTACCCCCCTAAGGCCGACCCGTTCTAGTTTTCCTGATAATGAGTTTCTTGATTTGCATCGTACCAAGAGTGCTTTCATGAACTTCGTACGTGTCCTATTTTACCACAATTCCAGCATCTTATGGTCTTCGTTTTCTTGTATGTAATAATTTTCATCATATTAAGTCAAGTCAAGTTTATCTTCATCTCCTTCCTCTTTTACAGTCCTAACTTTACTGTGCCTGCCAGAGGCCTGCGTAGCTGACTCGTATTCGAGGGCGGCGGAAGACATCAACCAGCATCTGTGTGTTCTGCATTCCATGATCACAAAGACCATCAATAAATGTTTGAACGGCCAATTTTTCCATCATGTCTTCGGGAGCTGTTGGATAAGCATATCGTACTAATCTGGCAATATCTACCTCATATTCTTGAAGAGCCTCATCTCTCTTTTGTCTTCGATTTTTAAGCTGCGACTGATATATATATATATATATATATATATATATATATATATATATATATATATATATATATATATATATATATATATATATAGTAATTATAAGTTTTCGTGGCTATATCGCATATTTAACCTCTTCTAAAGTTGTTCGAAATCATCCGTCTCTTCTACGACTATGGTCTGAAGCACGAAAAGCGATAGTCAGGTTTGCAGCTTTTTCTTTTTCAGACCATCCGTTCGCTCTTGCAGCTGATTCGAACTGTTTCATGTAGTTGGTCTATAACGATTTTCCGTAGAAAGTTGGGACTTGGGAACATGAACAGAACCTCCACTTCCTGCAAATTTCGGCCGTGTTTCCAACTTACATTTTGTCACGTCTTTTTTTGTCTCCTAACTTGGTTTTTTAACGAAGACATTCTATCGTCTAGGGCAGACATCTCAGAAGTGACTTTAGAGATTTCCAAAGAGATGTTAGCAGAACCTTTGTTCTCTAATGATGCGATGTCACCAGAAACTTTGGCTACATCAGAAGAAACTTTCAAAATCGACGAGATGACAGAAGCATGTTTGTCTTCAAATATATAAATTTCGGGATCCAAACCCTCTTCTTTCAAAGTGTTTTTAGTCGTTGGACTAAATCAGCCTTTTTTCCGGTAGAAGCTAATTCTCTATCCTCCAGATTTCTTAAATTCGTAACTGTGAGCTCATAAATCGTAGTCATTTTCACAATTTATTTTATATTTTACTCTAACACCAATGTGCTATATTTATAAGTCTAATTTATGTTTTTTATTTATTATAAAAGTTTCTACACTCTAGTGTCTTTATTAATTTATTATAGTCTTACAATAATTCGTTTACACTATTATATACACTATTTACCGATTCTACTACATTTTCGTATTACAATAATTCAAACTCGATACATTATATTCAGACTAAAAACTAACGGTTCAACTGTTCAACTGTACAATAAAATTTCCTCTTTATATAAAAAACACTGTTAATGTGGAATCTCGGCGACCCCTCGCGAACAGACTGGAAGGTCACGCCAGACAGATTTTTAGTGGAGCGGAAAACTTCTAGAAAATACGTAGAATAGACTTAGAAATAATATGTTTACAGTTATGAGTCATAATTATCGTAACACTATTATCGCGCAAAATAAATTTTTTTGTGCCTTTTTAAAAAAACTATTATTAGTTTTTAAAAAATCGAATTTTGAAGCTCTTTTTGCAATAATTAAACAACAAATTAACAAATACACCTTTGCAAATCCACATTTTAAAGAATTTTCTATGCTTTTTCAGTAAAATTGTGTTACTTTCCCATATAATTTGCCAGTCTTCCTTAAGTATTTAAAGTTAAATGGCGATCTTACATTATTTATGTGTTTCTAAGTAAAAAATGACATATAATCTTTTGTACATTTTGTTTATTACATATTATTGTCATCAAATTTAGTACAAGCAGTTGTAAGATAACTGTATCAACGAATGTCAAAAAAAATGCTTTTTATTTGCTAATTTCTCTGGTCTATTATCATTTACTAGACATTTTGGATACATAATAATTTCAGATCAACTAATATTACATACTTTATGTGTATACATTATTGTTCAAATTTTTTTAGCCAAAACAAAGTTAAATAACCTCATCAATAACCTTAAAACCCAAAAGCAAAAGCAAAACGAGTACGAAGTTAAAATTGATCAATTTAAACAAAGTAATGAATTTTACCAGGCTCAAGTAAAGGTAAATAAAATAGTAGTTATAGATATTTTTTTAATGATATTACAGCAATGAGTTAATCATCACTTGCATTAGTTTAAGCATTCAATTATTCATGTTATGTATGGCGCAATTTTTCTTCATTTTCTATAATAATATATTTAACCCTTTATTTACCAGACCTGATCAGCGACGCAGTACCACCGTTTCCAGGGTTTTTGAAGTGCCAGCATTACCAGTGACGTATATATACGGTTGCTCATTAAATGAAAAGAAAAACTCAGAAAATACTCTTTAATGTTCAAAAAAGTATAAAACGAAGTTAGTTTTAATAACTAACTATAAACTAAATATGACATGAATACGAAAGTAGTTATTAAAATTGTTCCTGGGTATGGTAAATGCCAGAGCAAGGATATGCGCAGAGACCCACGTCACATTCCCGACATATGTACCTTGATTCGCGCCGTTTCTTTGCTTGAGTATTTGTTGTTGAGCAAACAGTGCATCTAAGAACTTTGTTGTTGGGGACAATATCGGGAAAATGTCTACCTACAAGACGAAAAATGGGCCAATGGTGTTTTCTTTGGATGTTGTGTAAGGTATATTGCATGTGCATTTAGAATAGAAAGTTCCAATGTGTGAAAGAAGAGCTTTTTATACCATTTGACGGCTTTCTGTGGAACTTAGTAACATATCAGTCCTATCCACTGCTCCCATATTCATAATGTAATCTATTACACAAGCTGGTTTTTTAACGAATTCGTTTGTCTTTCTGTCTTTTTTAGCCAATTCTACAATTTTGTCTTGGTGCATTGTAGTAGGGTTTCATAAGGGTGGCAACCACAGATCCTGACATGCCGATACCCTCATAATTATTTATTTAGGTGTTTTTACCTATATAAACGATAACGTCTAACACATAACCCGTATCACGTCACACACAAGAAAAAAATTTATTCCAAATCGATGGCGTTTGATTCTTTCTTATAAACGGTTTAAACTGCAACCGTCCTTTGAATAGGACCAAACTTTCGTCGATTACCAGATTTTGGAATGGCGCAAAATTATTAGCAAATGAGTTTTTTCATTACACTTACAGAAAATTCATTTTCTGTAAGTGGCGACCAAGCAATCTTTTTATTTTTGCAAACTTCCGCTGCAGCAAAATTATTTGTTTCATGTATAATTAAATTAACGGTACCTGGATTTAGAAAGGAAAGAAAACAATCTATTTTTCTGGCAGGATTCTCAATATTGTCTAAATGGGCACCTGAATTTGTGTCATCAAACTCGTACACGATAGGAACAAATTGCTGTTTATCCCACCGTATACTAAAATCATCCGCTAAAGCTCTTTTGCTTTCATTTCTCGATATATTTGCAACCACAACTTCGGCTTCGTCCTTAGCACCTTCATTTTCAGAAATAGGTTCATTGTAACCGTTTCAAAAGTTTTAGGAAATTCATTTTAAATTCGATTATTTTTTTTTTAATAAAACTGCTAACCCCATCTATCTGCCGGGTACTTGTAGCCGACTCAAGGTTTCTACTGTAATTCTAAACCTATCCGATAGATGAGAACGATTATTACCTTGTCAATCACGCCCCAATTCAAACCGGGAAATGATAGCGTCTGTCTCTTTTCTCTTACAAACATCCAACTGTTAGGACGTGTTTTTGTGAAGTGGTCTCTATATAGAGGTAAGCCAAAGAAAAAAAGCTTTTTTTGGCTATATTTTCAAATAAATAATTATTTTTAGACTTCTTTTACCGGGGACAATAAAAGATCATTAATTATGTTTATTTGACTCGAAGTTAACTGAGAAGTCTTATGCTGTCGTAAACGCAGTCCAATAATCCCTTATGACCTAAAAAATGGACCCCTAATAACTAATTTAACGAAATGCTTGGAGGTTGAGAGGAAGCAGAACATATCCTTTGTGTATGGTTGCCAGCTAATGGACGATTAAGGTTGTACCTTTTCTTTTTTTATTATACCCTATCGAGAAAGCGAGAATAATTATGGACTCAGAGAAAGAAAATATAGCAGTGTTTTAAATTTTGTTTAAATATTGAACTTTTCTATTATGCCTAGTTAATAAATAACTACTATAATATTTTAAATGTAAACGAATTTCGAAATTTGGGAATAATATATAAATTCTTTTGTTTTTATCAACCAATTTTTGACTTGAAAAGTTATAAATTTGTTTTGTTTATAGTAATGTAATTATAAAATGGTATTTTAGCATCCTTTGGAAATAACATAACTTTTAATGTTTATTTTTATTACTGAGAAATAATAAAGTGTAATTTCGCTGTAAATTTTCTATATATCTTATTTTTTTATTCTCTCTCGTCCCATACGAGGATAAACAAGGGGGGACTCTCTCGTCCAATAATAAATTATAATTTCGGATTGTCTGATTGTGTTGGGATTTTTGAGATATTATGTAATTTCTATACACTTGACCTTGCCCCGCCCTTCCTCTCCGAACTGAGCGATTCTGGCCTTGAACTTAATGTGTGTGCGGGATGTTTATTACATATCGACGCTACATCATCATTCCCATAAATAATATTAACAATCTCTTCTTCTGAATCATCGCTATCTGGTGTATAATCGCTTTCACTTTCTACAAAAGGCTCTTCATCGGAATCCAAGCATTCCAGTATATCATCATATTCTTTTTGCGTTAGTCCACACAAACCACCTGTATCGCATGAGCGCGATACAGGTTCTTTTTCTCGAATCAGACATTTTCTTGAAATTTCACAATACATTTGCACTGCAACAGTAACAGCAGAATACTGCGTAGTCCGTGCTTAACGTGATATTTGCGGTACAATAAGCATGCTAAAAATATACCAAAAACCCGACCATACCCGGCAGCTAACGAAACGCCATGTATCAGAAGCTGCCGTATCAATACGGCAGTGGGTTCATCACAATGCATGTTCGAACGACTAATACGGGATTGGGGCTGATGGCACTGTAACAATGCCGGATAGATGCGGCAATGGGTCTGGCGGAGGTGTAAAATTTGATACCGTATACAAACAGCGTGGTATTAAAAACGTTTTCACTCGAGAACGTATATATACGTCACTGGGAACAGTGGCAATTTTTCCCAAACCGTATATATACGTTGCTGGTAAAGAAAGGGTTAAGCTTGGTTTTGTTAAAATAATAGCCCAGTCCTCAGAGATTTGACATCTAAAATTCATACGAACAAGCTGAATTTTGCTGAGAATGTCAATTTTGGAACCCTAAAATAGATGCAAAAAAGTTTATCACTTTTATATATATATTAAACATCTACATCCGTCTTTTGTCATATCAAGAATTTTTTACCATAGAACAATTTAATATTAATAGTCTAAGGGTACGTTCAAAACAGATACCATCGCATCGTATCCTCGCCTAGATCATAACACTGACAGTGAACGCTCGCATTTATTTATAACAGTCTTATAAATTTTTGTAGAAACTGAGTGGAAGATTGAAGACAAAAAAGAAAGTTTACACACAGTTTGACCTTGCCAGAAACTGTTATAAGAGAATAATTGAACAATACGAAGAAATATTGAAACCACAGGATATGTTTGACATAAACAATGGTAAGATTGCAATACAACTGTTTTTGAAACCATCTTAATGTAACTTAATTTTTTTAGTGAAATCTGTAAATAAACAACAACAGAATCTTTCTAATGAGATTCGACAACGTCATATCAATATTAATAAGAGTCTGCAAGAAATCAACATATGTTTGAAAACAATGACTACTACATTAGAATAAGAAATTGTGATTTTTTAGATATTAATTAAATTATGATATTTTCTATTTGTGAATATACATAGAGAATCCAACTTGTCATTTTATGGAGAGAAAATATTTTAATCTAGAGATTCCGTGCAAACTTGTACAAAAAACTAATTGTAGATTGTCTCATAATACTAGATCTCTTATAGTCCAATGTACGACGGTTTTTAACTCTGAATTCCATCTTTGTAACTACATGCATTGTATGTGTTGAAATTTTAAGAGTAAGTAGAGAAAACCTTAACAAACAAAATCTATCCTATGCCTAGTGATGTAAGAAAAGAATATTCTCGAGTAAGAGAATATTTTTGGCCAAACGGTTAAAATTTTTACAAAAATCGAAACAAAATAAACACTAGGTATATATGTGTCAAATTATTATAATTTAATAAATATGTATGTTTTTGGATTTCAGACATTATTCTTAAAGCCCAAACACCTACTTGGCGCTCCGCTCATGAAATACTTTTTCCCTTTGATCGGCTCAGCGCGATTTTAGATAAAATTGCTAAAAAAATTACCCGGGGAATCCCACAAATCACTAGCTAGGGTGTACAGTGTCAGTATTTATTATTTTGGTGCTATATTAACGTGCAAATATTTAGAATTGATCGAAGTAAAGCAGAATGCAAGCAGCCCTAAATTTAGTTGACGACTGGTGTAAAGAAGAGAGACTGATAGTCAATGCTCAGAAAACACAAATCGTCAACTTTACCAAGAAAACAGCACTACAAGGCCTAAAACCACCGGTGCTGGGAAGAACAGAGATTTCATTTGCCAAAGAAACAAAATACCTTGGGGTATATTTTGATCATAGGCTTACATGGAATACTCACATTATAAAAACCACACAGAAAGCTACTATGTCCCTGGGCAGATGTAGAAGAATGTGCGGTAAGAATTGGGGCTAAACCCCAAAATGACTCTATGGTTATATACAAGGGTTATTAGACCCATGATATCCTATGGCTCGGTGACGTGGTGGACAAAGACGAAGCAAGTGGGAGCAATAAGGCTGCTAGGTAGTACACAAAGCCTAGCATGCCTGTGTATTACGGGGGCCATAAGAACAACTCCTACTGCATCGTTGGAAGTCCTGTTGAATTTACCACCACTTCATATCTTTATACAGGGCGAAGCCAGATCAGTGATACACAGATTAATCCATAGTCAGCGACATATAAGCCAAACGCATGGTACTGACAACAGAAAGCTAATCGAGGAGCTAAAAGCCGATATTGTGATGGGGAAACCTATCGATGCAACAGCTACTAGATATAGCTTTAACAATAAATTCACAATTAAGATACCGGGCAGGGAAGAGTGGAATAAAGGGGTACCCATAAAAGCTGCTGCTACCTGGTACACGGATGGCTCAAAAACATCGGAGGGTGTTGGAGCCGGCATAGTAGGGACAAATCAAGGGATACATTTCCCGGTAAGTCTATCTAAGGATGTGACAGTTTTCCAGGCGGAAATAACTGCAATCCATCACTATGTGGAAGAACTAGAAAGGCAGGAAAGAACGTTCTGTTCAGTTGCCATCTTCACAGATAGTCAGGCAGCGCTTAAGACACTCAATTCTGTAGAGGTCAATTCTAAGCTAGTATGGGATTGCGTGTGTGCCCTAAATAAACTAGGAGACCGTAGCAAGGTTACGGTAGCCTGGGTACCGGGGCACGAGGGTCATAAGGGCAATGTAAAAGCAGATGAAATGGCCAAACAAGGCTCATCAATGCCATTCATTGGACCGGAACCCTTCTGCGGCGTTGCAAAGTCAGTAACAAGAACGGCTACAAAGGAGTGGGTAGCTCACAAATCTCTGGAATGGTGGAGGAATTCACCAGGACAAAGACAGGCGAAACAGTTCATTAGAGAACATTCGCCAAAATTTATGGCAGACCTAGTTAGCAAAGATAGGAAAACAGTCAAAGCCATAGTAGGTCTTCTAACAGGACACTGTAAGCTGAATAGGCACTTGAAGCTAATGGGATTATCAGATGATGACCTGTGCAGATTCTGTCACCTCGAAGAAGAAACGGCAGAGCACATTTTATGTCAGTGTGACAGTCTGGCAAATGTGTTGTTTTTTGCATTAGGAGAAGAAAATCCACCGGCAAACAGCTACATGGAAGGTACAGTCTCGAAGCTACTAGACTTTATAAAGAGGGTCAGGCTAGAGAATGTTGTCTAGGACTAGAGGGTCACAATAGATCTGAAAAGGTCGCAGTGGAATAGGCCGAAAGGCCACCTCTCTTAATCTAATCTAATCTAAAGCAAAATTTACTACAAAATCTAAAAGTAGTATTTGGAATTACCTTAGAATTAATAGTGTACAAGGTAAAATAACGTATTTTTGCAAATTTTGTCATAGTCAATACGTAAAAAATGCAACAATATGCCACTTCAGCCCGAAATTCGGCAAGTTTCATACAGTTCTCTGCCCCGTTTTCTCTGCAACATCGACGGTAAAGAAGCCAAGAATTTACAAGCGTAATATCAAGAAGATGATAGAATAGTCTCATATACCACTTTTTTGATTTAATTTTGATTTTGATATTGAATTTTTGCTTTATTTTTCTGTCAAACCTGTCAAAATTTCCTTTCGGCAATTCTCCAGCATATGTTGACAACAAGCAAACAGTCTTTTTGTCTCTCCAAGCTTTCAAAGTCACACACATACTCAACTGAAGTCCCACGATCCATTTTTTTTGCTTCATCTTCAAATGACAACTTACAGTTTTTAATACGGTTTCGTCTAATAGTGTCTAGGGAATATATACCTTTGTTCGCAAGATAATGGAGTAAACGTATAATAGTTATCAAAGTAAACAACATAGGTCTGATTTTCGGGGATAATCCTAGATAATCTGACAACTACATTGGAACTTGCTCCTAGGTCTGATTCATTTACCCCACGATCCCTTTTATCGTTTTCTGTACCAGTGTGTATTTCGAAATTGTAGGAATATTTACTAACACCGCATAAAACGAAAAGTTTGTATAGGTTTGGCAGGCATGTATTTTTTTATATAGTGTCTTCCTTTTGAGACGCACATCTGCTCATCTATTGCAAGCTTTTGTTCCAATGGTATGCTTGAAAAACTCAATTCTCCAGGAGTATTGGGTTTTTGGAAGTGTAGAACTTCCAAATTTCAGAAGAACTGAAAGAGAAGTGATGAAAAAAAAACTAAAAATAGGGCTAAGCTCAGAGGAACAAATTTAAATGGCCAAAGAGACACTAAATCTCAAGTGAGTGTTCGGGCTAGCTTCAATGCACTGGATTGTGGCTTTAAAGATATAAACAACAATAACAAGAGATAATGAGCTAATGAGACAAGAAAGAAATGAGACCTGGTAATATCAAACGTGATACAACTGAAGAAGGTCACTGGGTATAAATTTATAGAAAGAGAACAATAAGAAGAGAAAAGAAGGGCGCCAACTCAACGATAGTTGAGATTTTGAAGTAACAAATGAATCTGGAGATAATACTCTGAAATACAAAAATACTAAATAATAATCTTGTTTTGCTATGTTATATACTGGTTAGTAGAACTGAAATAAAACTCAAAATAGTAACAATAAATATATTTATAAAAAATGTATATAGGTATATGTGTATAAACAATTTACATATAATGCAAAGCCAAATAACAGTGGTAGTGGATGGTGTACACATACAGTGGGACCTAATAGCCCCTCAACAAACGAATAATCACTACCACTGGCCAAATAAAATATGAAATATTAGTATAAACCAAGAATAGTCCGTATTGTAGCCCAAAGTCTTAACACAAAAAGGTAGTAATTTAAATTTAAATAGTTCTACTAAAATGAGAAATAATTACTGTATTGTACAGATATCAACAGTGATAACTCTGTTACAATTCTATTAAATATATTACATCCAAAAAAGTGAGTTGTTCCATACTCATTATATCATATTTAAAAAAAAACCACATGAAATTTATTTCCCTTCCCAAAATCAAAATTGTATTATATCCAAAAAATGTATTCTATTAAAAAATATATATATTAAATCAACAAGTGAGTTCGGTCAGACTCTTGAAATCCTAACTAAAACCTAATAACACATAAAGTGTCCCTTTTTTCTCCCCGAATATTTTATAATTAAATTATCAAAAAAAAAATGTTCACCTTGTCATATGCATATGAAGAGGGTATACTACTAAATAGGAAGTAACAAAAGTTAAACAATTAAATAGAAAGTAACACAAAAAGTCAAATAGTTAAACAACTTATCTTTACAGCACTATAAGTCCATAGGAAAAACTCCTCTTGGCACGGCTACATCAGTTTATGGCTGTAAAGACGAATCCTGGTCACAAAAGCCACAACCAGTCACTGGTCTCTGGGTGACAGCAAAATCCACGGGTTTGCTAACTATTCAAGAAATTTAGTTACTTGAGTCCTTGAGGGAATATTCTGAAGAGAATATCCTCAAGTGAAGTGACGGAATCTAAAATGATTATTTAATTTAATAAATATGTAATTTAATAGGTGTAGCAGCATGGATTGACTGCACCAAAACAAAACATCAAAACATTAGGTATTAGGTTAAGTCAACATCATGTCAAATTTATGAAGTTACTTTCGTAGGCATGGCAAGCTTGCGCCATGAAATAAACATGCGCAGAATACAGAAGGCTGTCCCACATTTGTAGAACCTTTTTATATTCCACCAAAAAAAGTTAGATAAAAGGGAACCAAAAAAACTTAATGATAAGATATGAAATAGATCGGAATTTAAGTTTGACTATATAAAAAAAATGACCTTCTGTTCTTTGCAAGTAAATCAAGGAAATTTTATATTTAAATTATTTCGGAACTCAAAAATAAATCTCTAAAGAAATACTAAACTGCAAGGATAAATTTGGTTGTATGATAAAGAGATAATACGTATGAAATTATTTACTTACATGGAGCTGCAGCACGCCAAAAAATCTTCCTTTTATGTGGAACTCTTTAGATTATTGTTTATTTTAAAAAAATTAATTATTATTATAAATATTTCTATTTTATTCTTCCCCAAATTATCTTCCTTGCTCCAATTCCGTCACTTTGAAGGTGAAAAATTTCACCGGTTGACGTGGCTGCGTATGAGTTCTGACCAAAACTGATCGTTCCGCTTCCGCATAAAATCGATCTTCCTTTCAAAGCGATAACAGCGCGTGTCGGGAAAAATGTCGATTTAAAATCGATCGTAGGCGGGTAATAAAAATTTCTAAAGGGGTTAATCAGTAGCGTAAACGCTACATGCTTTGGAATTTGTTATTCAAATGATCGACAAGGAGCCGTAATTTATGAAGACGATCTCGATCCACATCATTTTGATCAAAACTCATATTGTCGTTGAAATGTATACATTTCCTAATAAATTCGAATCTTTTCTCACTCATTACGTTTTTTATTTGCGTATAACCTAAGTAATTGGACCAATAACTACGACAATTAGGCATGTCACTAGGGACATATAAATGCAAATTCCTAGGTATTGATTTATATCTGCGTTGGTCAGTACAGCAGGTTCACTCGGATCCTTTTGAATAATATAAGTATTGGACTCTGATACAATTTTTTCGATCAACTCATTGTCAAAAAAGTACTTGAAAAAAGCATACGGTGTTGACAAATTCATTATAACATTAGGAGGGTTGGTATTTCCTCTAAAAGTCTTCGCCACTTCATCAATAAATAAGTTTTTTTTCTTCCAAACTATATCTTTGATACGAGTAGTGATTGGCTCAACCTCCACATCGACATCGACGATAGTTAACTTCTAAATAGGTTCTATTGGTTGGTCTGGAAACTCTGTGATAGTAACCTCATCTTCAAACTCTAGTGGTAAGCTTTGAATATCAATAATCTCATCAGGATCTAAGTTGGTCTCATCTCTAAAACACTCTTCAGAGTCGCTATTGTCCAAGTCGTCATCACTGTTCCAAAGACTTGCTTCCAACTCCTCTAATTCGGCCTTTGACAAAGGTTTTTTACCATACATAATGACCCTGTAACAAACGCAATGTATCAGATGTGATACAACCATAAAAAGGGGCAAATTTTGAAGAAATTACTCGCAAAAATATAAATTAGCTCGATCTATATTCATTACACTTACCTTCTAAACAAAGTTCATACAGCCAAAATAAAAGAATTATGAAAAAACGAATAAAAACCAACCAAAATCTGAAGAGCTACAACACGTGCTCAACGCGAATAGGCACTTGCCAGACAACTATCAAAATTCATGCGCGAACTAAAACGATTGCCGGGTATTCAGTCTTATTTCCTAGTATACATGGTCAAGAGTGCTTGCTAGTACTATACGTAAGAACGTATCAGACTTGATACGAAGCACAGCGACGGCTTCAAACACATAATTTAAGGAAATGATTATTTAAATAGATTGTAGCAGATGTGCTACATTGTGCAGTATAGGGTTAAATTTGTTGATTGGTAACATTTCTAAGACAAAAAAATGGCGTCTTTAGAAGAAGAAAATAAAGCCATAATTAAAGAAATCCACCACTCTCACATTTTTTCGGCTACTTTAAAAAATGTCAGCTTGAAAAAAGTGAAATAAAGGTAGCACTTATTTTAAAACTGTCAGTTAAAACTCGTTGGGGATCAATTATTTATAGTTTAAAAAGACTTTCTTGATATAAAGTATGCTTTAATAGTTTTGGCGATTTTTGAGAGTGTTGAAAATGTTCTCAGTAAACGAGTTGTGAAGTTGATTTTGGATTAGGACGTATTTTAAGTAAGAGTATCAAAATTATATCACCTCATAAATCCCATTGTTGACTATATTTCTAAATTAGAGTCAGATAACTCTAGACTTAGTCAGGTAACTGAGTGTTTTTTCAAATCATATAGACAAAGAACTATCTTCAAATCCATTATGAAATCAAGAAGAAAAAGCAATAAAAATGTCTGTCCCTAAAAGAAAACAAATGGCAATACAGTGTAATGTGGGTATTAGTTAAAAATAGTTATGTAATGACTGTGAATATTGATTTACACGATTTTATTAAAAGAAAACCATGTGTTACAATTTAATCTAGATCTTACAACAACAAACATATGTATCTGTCTCTTGTCACCGTTCACTCTCGGTGGACACTGTCATGGTTACTTCGGTGGTATTCAGCCATGGAGCGGTGTGGCTGTTACATCCTCCCCCTTTGCACCACCCTGGAAACGCACCACTCGCGGGTGGGGCAACAGAGTCTAAGCAGGAATAGAGCTCTACAGGATAGCAATGACAACGTTTTGGTCGGCATTGCCTACGTCTGGCAATAAGGTCAGGTTCAGGTTTAGCTTCAATTTGAGCAAGGTCATCTCCAACAGAGGGGCCCATTTCGCTATCGTCTAACCCAAGGGTCAAAGACTCTGGGCAGGAGACCAGTGGAGCAGGAGGATCGGCTTCTGAGGAATTCACTGGACGACCTCTTCTACGGATAGGTTGAACTGGAGCAGGGCACGGATCTTCTGGATCGGCATGGAAAGGCGTCAAGGCTGAGACATGATATTTTCCAGCAGGAACATCCGGATTGTCGATGTGTGAAACTTCATAGGTTGTAGGGGACAGCATTTTGGTCACCTTGTAGGGTCCGTCACGACGCGGCGCGAACTTCGAAGTTATGGACTTAGACGCGTCACTTAGTGTATGCGAATCGACTAGCACAATATCACCTACTTCGAACGAAACCGAGCGGCGGTGGCAGTCTTTATACTTCTTACGTCTATCTTGAGATTGTTCATGTGTCTCGCGGGCTTCACTAAGAGCTTTACTCAAAGTTATTAGATAAGGCGTGATTTGTGGCACGAAGTTGTCCTTGGCTATGATGCTTCGAAAATCACGATTTGTATCATCAGGAGTTCGTAACTCGCGACCGAACGTGAGGTACGCAGGAGTGAAACCGGTTGAGTCGCACTTCACAGTGTTCATCGCGAACCGTATAGCGGGTAACTTTTCGGATGTCGACGATTCCTCTTGCTTACCTTATTTATTTCATCCTCACTGATGTTATTAATTCTTCGCAATGTCCCCTCTGAGATAGCGCAAGCATCGCATGTGCGTTTCTGAACTGCCATAACAGATGTCAATGTACCCATATTTTTTTCCAAATTGAAATAACTTTCAAACTAAACACCGTTCTTCTGGAAATAACACTCTAAGTTTCGACTGTATTTTATTTTCTTCCAAATTACTCATTTTACTGCTTCACTACACTACTATAAAAAAAATAGTTACTTATATGCAACTACTACACCGTAAAAAGGACGAGGGTTGTACAACAGAGGAAACAATCAAACACAAATTATTTAACAGCCAATTCTATAGTTTATTTTTATGAACGAGAGAGTAATTAGCATAATTTTAACTGGTATCTCCGACCACTCCATGGGCGTGCTCAAGATTAATTGAAAAATTACTTTGAATAATTGTAAAAAATAAATGAATTATTTCAGTGTTATAAAGTGTTATGTGTATGTAAACAAAAGTGACCTCTTTTATCACACACTATATTAGAACTGACTGGCCTACATTAAAAAGGGTTTTAAAAAATTCACATTTTTTTTAATTTTTAAAAATTACAAAAGAGAAAAAGAGTTTTTAAAACCGTCTAAGGTATGTTAAATAGATGAATAAAAATATTAATATAAAACTTACAGCTACTTGCTACAAATCCAAATCAGATTCAGAAGATGAACTTTCAGAACCAAGATTTATAATAACTTCTTCTTCTTCTTTGGGTGCCGTGTCCGTATTCAGACGTTGGCCGTCATCATGCTTACAATTTCCTGAAACCTTTCTCTGTCGGCTGCTGCGCGAAATAATTCTTCTACTGTGAAACCACACCATTGTCTAATATTACGCAGCCATGAAAGTTTCTTTCGACCAATCCATCTCTTTCCTTCCACTTTTCCTTGTATTATAAGGCGAAGTAAATGGTATTTGGGTCCTCTAATTATATGGCCGAAGTATTCTGTTTTTCTCCTCTTTATGATATTTATGAGCAGACGTTCTGAGTTGATCATTTGAAGAACATCTTCATTGGAAGTGTGCGAAACCCACGATATCTTTAGGATTCGTCTATAGCACCACATTTCGAATGCTTCTAACTTGTTTAGCATTGTGGTTTTTAACGTCCATGTCTCACAACCATACAATAGGATCGACCACACATAACATTTCAGGACCTTCTTACGAATGTTCATTGACAGGTTTCTGTTGCATAAAACTGGTTTCCAGGTCATAAAAGCCTTACGTGATATTTCGATCCTGGATATTATCTCTTCATCAGAGTCACAATTTACATTTAACCAGCTGCCAAGGTATTTGAAATGATTTACCCTTTCTATCTCTTCTCCATTAAGAGAAAGCAGACCTTGATCTATATGGATCTTTCCAACTGCCATCCACTTTGTCTTTGAAATGTTGATTTTTAGGCCTCTCCGATAACTTGCTTCACTGACTAGATTTAGTAATGTTTGGAGATCTTGTAAACTTTCTGCAAGAATGGCTGTATCGTCAGCGTATCTAATATTGTTGATTACTTCTCCACCTAGTCTTACTCCCTCTTGTCTGTCATCCAAAGCCTCCCTAAAGATTTCTTCAGAGTACAGATTAAAAAGAGTGGGTGACAAAACACAACCCTGCCGTACTCCACGTTTGATGGCTATTTTTTCAGTGGGACTGTCTCCAATTTGGATAGAGGCTACTTGATTGTAATATAAGTATTTCAGCAGTCTTATATCATAGTGGTCAAGTCCTGCTGCCCGTAGGCAGTCGAAAAGTGTATTGTGTTGGACTCTGTCGAACGCCTTCTCGAAGTCAATGAAACAAACATAAACATTCTTTCGGAATTCACAACTTTTTTGTAATAGAACGCGCATACAGAATAGTGCCTCTCTAGTTCCTAGACCGTTTCTAAATCCAAATTGCTTATCACCCATCTTACTTTCGCATAGAAGGAATACTCGGTTTTGTATAATTCGTAAGAGTATCTTCAGTGTGTGACTCATCAAACTGATTAGTCTAAAATCGCTGCATTTGGTGGGCCTGCTTTTCTTTGGTAATGTTATAAACAGTGACTCTAACCAATCATCTGGTATTTTTCCTTCGTTGTAAATTTTGTTGAAGAAAGTGGTTAAGCAGGCAATGCTTTCCTCATCCAAAAGTTTAAGTAGTTCGGCAGGGATTTGATCTGGTCCAGGTGCTTTATTGTTTTTGGCTTGCTGTATTGCCTTTTCGACTTCCGAATTCAGTATATTGGGACCTCTGTCCAACTGGTTGTCATAGGCAGTATTTGGAGCATTTTCCCTAGAAGCATCGTCAAAAAGGTCAGTGATGTATCTCTCCCATTCTTTGCACTGTTGTTCGTGATCACAAATTTTTCCGTCCGCGCTTTTAAGTATGTGAGCATTTTTCTGTTTTCTAATTCCGGCAGTATATTTAAGTTTCTTATGCAGGTTGAAGCTGTCATGCTTTTTTTGGAGGTCTTCTATTTCTTTACATAAATTCTCAAGCCAGGATTCTTTGGCTTGCTTAATTTTTCTTTTTATGCGTTTATTAATTTCACGATATTCGATAATATTTCTATTTTTGTGTTGCCGTCGAACTTCCATCAGATCTAGAATTTCTTGTGTCATCCATTCATTTTTTGCCAACATGGTAGGTGTTTTCAAAGACTCTTGTACGTTCTCTAAAATCGAGTTTTGAATTTCATACCAGCATTCGTTAATGGTTCTGTTTTCGTTTGGTATATTTGATATTCTGTGTATTTTACTATTTATATGCTGTGTTATGTGTTCGCGCGTTTGAGGGTTTTTCAGGGGGTCGAGATATATCTTACAAGGCTTAGTTGGCTTTGTTAATTTCTTCAATTTAATTTGTATTTTGGAGCAGAGTAAATTGTGATTTGAGTTTATGTCAGCGCCGGGGTAAGTTTTTACATCTTTAATATTGTTTCGAAATCGGTGGTTTATTAGGATGTAGTCTATTTGATTCCGTACTATTCTGCCTTGATGTCCATCTTGAGGGGATTTCCACGTGTAAAGTAAACTGGCTCGATCATTTTATCAGTAATATTGTCCAGCTTCCACATTTTTTCTTCTTTAATAGTGTGATTTACTGCCTTTTCCCAGTTTTCACGTTTTACATTATTTACGGCCTCCAAAAACAACTGTTTAACATCATGAATTTTAAAAGTGGTATTTTTTCTTGAAACTTCACTCTTTATCTGTGCCCATACCAGTTCAATCGGGTTTAATTCACAATGATATGGTGGGGATCTAATTACTGTCATTCCACGATTTTTGGCAATTTCATCAATTTCGTATTTTTTAAATTTTTCTTTATGAAGGGCACACAACGAATTAAGTTCCTTTCTTATAGATCCGGGATGGTACGTAATACTTTTTGAACTCAGCAAATTCTGCAAGTCTTTTTTTAACCACTTGGTTGTGGGCAGTCCTTCTATAAGTCTGGAGTGATAACTTGCATTATCCATTACTATTACACAGTTCTTAGGAAGAAGATCTATCATTTGTTCGAACCATTCTTGAAAGACATCAGCGTTCATGTCTTCATGGTAGTCACCGGTACAAGTTGATTCAAAAGTTAATAAACCACCTTCAACAAAACCGTCTGAACTGCCAATGTGTACTATTATCAGCCTGCGTCCCTTTCCTGATGATGGGTTTAAACCAGTAGATAAGTTATTTACAAAAGCGTGCCTTTGACTTGTAACAGTTTCATCCTGCCAAAATTTATTTGGTGTATGACCCTCGTTGATCCATGTTTCATCAAGATAAAATATTTTTCTTTTTTGGTTTCTCATTTCCTTTATGGTTCTTAGAAAATGTCTTCTCCATATGACAATATCGCTTCTTTCTAATAAAATAGACTTTCTGGGATTCTTTTTCCAGCGGAAGCCTATTTCTTTTAAAAGTTTACATAACGTACTTCGACTCATTTCTGGGTAATCCTTATCATCTCGAACTGAGACAAGAACTTTATCCAATGTTGGAAATTCTTGTCTAAAGAAGAATTCATGCACTTTCCGTCGAAGTCCTTCTTTAAAATGATATTCTATTTGAAATTTTGGTTTCCCTGGAGCATTACGTGGCATTTGAAAACTACCACATTTCTCTTCTTTAATAACTCTGTAAATCGTAGATTTCCCAACACCAAGTATACTGCTAACTAACTCAACGGTCTCATCAACACTTTCACATAAACGTTTGTCTGTAAATGGTTTAAAACAATTAAATATTAATGTTTTTTCATTAACTGTTAAAGGACCAATTTTTCGGCGTTTACACGGCACTTCCAAATTTTCCATAACACTAGTATACACAATAAACTGCACCTTGCAACTGAAGTACCTACTTTTAGTGAACTGTTAAGAATTTTGAATACGCCACTTGGACCTTCCTACAAAATGGAAAAACCCACTATCACATTATCTGTGGAATAAGTTAGAAGGTAATTATCTAGTCAATTACTGTCGTAGATTCCTGGAATTAAAGAATTAAATGTTTGATTGTTGAAACCCTTACTTCGTGGAATGCACTCATTTCAGATAAAATAAAACGTTTTATTTTATCTAAAGAATTAAACTTTATTTTGCAAATAGGTAGGTACTTATTAAACTTTTATTGGTTATATATAACCAATAAAATAAACATCTTACATTTCTTGCAAATTCATTAGTACCTGTTAACCTCCATCACTCCGACACTGGCAACCTTATTTAGGGATTAGTAACCCTCACAACTATTGTATTCAATTCTGCTCCAACCTTTATACCTGGTGGTCATACTCAATTTAAAATTGTTTTCCTAGATACTTCTGTAAACTTGTTGACAAATATCTGTTTTTCATTGAGTCACCGTATCAACAGTTTAGGGATTTGCATACATAATTTATTGTTTTATTACTCTCTCATACATAAAAATACACTATAAACAAGCATAAACACTGCATTGATTGTGATTGCAAGAACCGTTCGCATATTTTAAATAAGATTTTTGCTGATTATGTATTTTGCTAAAACACCAATACAACCCACGACCATTAATTTATTTTTAACAATAAACACAAGTGTAATATGGCAGGTTTGAATTTGATCTACTTTGTCGATAAGTGTCGTTAACAGAAAGATATTTTTAAATAGCATGAATCATTTTTCAATGATTGTGTGGTTTTAAGAAATACAATACTAAACAATTTTTTAAAGGGTGTATAAAGGAGATTACAATTATTATAACACATGGCACTCCTTATTTGTCAAATAATACATTCTTGTAAAGGCATAACTTTGATTATTGGGTAAACCTACATTATACGATACGTCAGAAGAAACTAAAAAAAAATTAAAATGTAATAAATTGACTGCTTAAAACCAATAAACGATAGTTACGAAAGTCAAAACCGAAAACGGATTTTTAAAAAATTTTATTTTCGTAACAAAATTTATTTTTGAGAACGTACAGGTATGGTAACAACTACAAAACAAAAAGCTCTTAATCTAATTAAACACTGCTATATATAGTCTTTCTATATGTCGTCACACATTGAATAATCCAGGGACGTAACTCCTCCACCCTTAGAAAGAAGGATATCCTTGGGATGTGCTTCTTTACAAAATTAATTCCGGGGTTTCTTCTTTTCTTCTTTCTTCTTGTTTTCTTTGACGCACATTTTTACAATATTTAGTTAAATAATATAAAATTAAAATGAAAATAATTATATATATACAGATTGTCCAAAAACTTGTTTGTTTAAAATAAATTGAATTATTATCTTTCAAATTATATTTTTGTGTTTCTAACTTCTCTAAAATATCTTTAGTCTTTCTAAGGTTAATTGTATTAAGATTTATTGGTGAAAAATTTGAACTTTCATTTTGAAAAATATTAATAGAAGGAATAACTTTTGGAAGATTTATATGAGCAAAATGAGTTTTACTAAATTTTTCTGTTTGGAAGACTTCATTCTTGATTTTCACGGTACAATCGGGAACTGATTCTAAAACATAGCTTCCATGTATTGGTAAATTTTCTTTTGAATTTGGGCATTCGATAATTGCTAATTCTTCTTCTGGAACTGTAACTATCCATTTTCCGTCGCTAATTCTTGTGAATTCTATCTTCTTTATCTTTACTTCAAAATGTTCACATGATAATGCCTTCTTCTTAAAATTTATTAATTGGACTGCACAAGGGGCTTCTTCGGTTATCGTTAGTTTATTACTTCCTTTACATATATACTCTTCTGAGTCTATTTCTGTGCATATATCTTCCATATAGATATAGCTAAATTCATTAAGTGCAAGGAAAGGTTTGTAAGGTAAATGAATAAGATAATTTGAGTTGTTCGTAGGAATAGGAATAGGGAATAGTTGGTAATAATCATATATTTCCGATTCAACTAATGGAATCTCTAATACAAATGTTATTATAGAATTTACTGAATAGCTCTTAATATTTATTATTTTCTCGTACTGAATTATTTTTCCTAGTGTAGTATCAAAAGGCATTAATTTTGACTTTGTCTGAGATTTTGCTTTCTTAATTTCATTTAAAAGTTCAATTGGATTTACTATAGAATTGTGCAAGGTATTTATTTTAGCAAATGAGATTGCAGTTTCTACTTTCTCAAAAATATCATAAATTGTTTGATAAAGTAAAGTAATTTGATTTATTATTATAAATGACTGAATATGTGTATACATACTTTTTTCAAATAAAGCTAATTTATTCTCTATAGCTTCAATTTTTGATTTTAAAATCAATTGATTATGTGAAATATTATTGATAGCATTATTAAAAGTATTTATAGAATCTTGCAATAAAGATATTTGTCTTAGGGAATTTACTTTTAAGTTATTTTGATTATCTTTTAATTGTTTTATTTCGTTCTCTATTCTTTGTGCGTCTTCTTGGTCCATATTTCCTGTAATACATTTTATTATTGTTCCTAGAGGATTTAGAAGTCCTCTTTTTGTTCTCTTTTCTTCCTTATACAAAGGCGGATTAATTTGATATATCTGCTCTTCTATTTTATTTTGTAATGTAATTAGAGGGATAAATGAGTTTTCTAATTCTGAATAATAACTTGTCTGATTTTTAAAACTTGTGTGTAGTCTTTGAGCTTCATTTTTCAATAAATAAAATTCTTGTATGACAGAAGTTAAATTGTAAATTTGTATAAATGTCCAGTGTGTAGAAATTATTTTAGAGGTACCTAATCTGAAAGGTAGGAGACCTGGATATGAAGTTACATCTTCAAATTTGACTAAGTTGTCTCTTGCGTTGATATAGTTGACTGCTCCGAAGATTCCGATGATGAATCTGAAATATTAGGCAAAATTTTAGTTTCGTTTATGTGGACTATTATCTTCTTTTTATTCTTGGGATTTTCAATTTCTATTTTCCCATTTTCTAATATTTGTGTAAGTATATATGGTCCTGTATATTTTCTACTTAATTTTCCTCCGCGAGTTTCTGTTTTTCTATAAACTTGTGATCCTAAACGAGGATCCTTTGAGTTCCTATTTTTATTTCTTTTTCCAATTACGTTTTCTTTCAGTTTTTGATTTTCTTCTTGTATACTTGTATATAGAGCTTGAGTATTATTTTGATGTGCATTAACATATTGAGTATAAGCTTGTGCTGGAATAAGTCTCATGGGATCTTTACTGTCTGTATGTCCCGATACTAATTCGAAAGGTGTATGGCCAGTTGCTGAATGTATAGTACTATTATAGGCAATAAGAGCATAAGGCATAATAGAAATATTATCTGCATCTTTATCTTTTTCTTTTAGTATTCTTAAGTGCTCAGTTAAAGTAGAATGGAATCTTTCTACTGGGGAATTGGATTCGTGATGATATGGAGTAGTAAAATGTATTTTTATTTGATGGGTCTTTAGTAATTCATCTACAACGTCATTTTTGAATTCTCCACCACTGTCTGCAACAATTTGCTTCGGTATTCCGAAAAATGAAAAGAAATGTACTAATTGTTGACATGCTGATATAGCTGTGCCAAAATACGGTAATGCTTGGCCATATTTTGAAAATTTATCTATAATTGTTAAAAATCTTTGATTACCAACTTTATAAGTATCTATATGTATTATCTCAAAAGGCTTGGAGGGTGTGTGGGTTAATATTAAAGGTTCTTTATGTGGATTTCTATTATATTTGGATCTCTGGCATATTTCACATTCATTTATATATTTTTCTATGTCCTTTTTCATTGATTTCCAGTAGTAATTTAGTTTTAAAGCTCTAAGAGTCTCTGAAATTCCTCGATGATTTGTTTTTCCGTTGTGCTTATATTTTATTAGTTGATTTCTTTCTTCTGGTAATACATTGTTGACTAATTTTGTACATTCAATCAATTTTAATTTTGTAAAATATTTACGCCATACATTCTGAAATATTGGTCGTAATTCTGGAGATAAGAAATAAATGTATAAAGTATTTTTGCACGCATTTTCTTTTAGGAATTGGGTTACACTTTCTTCGTCGGCTGAAATAGTAGCTTTTATTATTTTATGTCCTTCAAAATTCTCGCATTCGCGTTTTAAATAATTTGCAAAAGGCGCTCTTTTAACGATAAGTTGATAGGCTTTATTGTTTATTATTTCATCTAACAATGAGAACCTATTTTCATTTGAAGATTCAGCACTATGAGCTGTGTCTGTGTCTGAGTTATCTATCTCAACGTTTTCATTGTTCTCATTTCCTGTTGATATAATTTTATTTACTAGTGGGTTTTCTGTAACCTCATTGTTATCAAGAATTTGCAAAGTTTCATTTATTACATTTTCATCAACTATGTCTGGGTTAAATTCAGCTAAAAATTGGTCGATATCAAAATCTATGTCACCGGGATTATTTATATTTGATTCTGTTTCAATTGCATTAATATTTATTCGACTTAAAGAATCGGCAATATTCGTTTTACCAGGTTTATATTTTATAGTATAGTTAAATTCTTCTAATTTTAATCTCCATCTTAATAATTTGGAGTTGGGTTCCTTTAAATTAAATAACCATATAAGAGGTCTATGGTCGCATAAAATTTCAAAAGATCTGCCGTATAAATAAGGTCTAAATGTTTTACAAGCCCATACAATTGCTAAAAGTTCTTTTTCTATCGTAGAATATTTTTGTTCTGTTTGATTAAGAGTTCTTGAGGCATACGCTACGGGTAAATCATTTGGTACTTTTCCTTGTGATAAAATTGCACCTAAGGCTATATTTGAAGCGTCTGTGGTTAATATAAATGGTTTTGAAAAATCTGGATATTTTAAAATAGGGGCATTAATTAAAAGTTCTTTAAGATGATTAAAAGATTTCTTAAATTCTGGAGTATGTATTACTTTTGCACGTTTCTTTAGACACATTGTTAATGGTTTAGCTATTTTAGCGAAATCTTGGATAAATCTTCTGTAATATCCCGCTAATCCTAAAAATGACTTTATTTCTTTTTGTGTAGTAGGAATAGGAAAGTTTTTGACTGCATTTATTTTATCTGGATTTGGTCGTACTCCTTCTTTTGTTATAACATGACCTAAATATGCCACTTCTGTTCGTAAAAATTCTGATTTATCTAGTTGTATTTTTAAATTAGATTTTCTTAGTCTTTCAAAAATTGATTTCAGTCTTGTAACATGTTCTTGTAATGATGAGGAAAAAACAATTATATCATCTAAGTATATATAGCAAATTTCGTTTTGGTATCCTCTTAATACATTATTCATAACTTTTTGAAAAGTAGCTGGGGCATTTTTCAATCCAAACGGCATACGTAAAAATTCATAATGTCCTGTCTCCGTGGAAAATGCTGTTTTTGGTACATCGGCTGGTTCCATTTCTATCTGATGGAAACCATTTGCTAAATCTAACGTAGTAAAATATTGAGCTCTTCCTAGACCATCTAGAATGTTATCTATTAATGGCAAGGGAAATTTATTTTCTATGGTATTTTCGTTTAATTTGCGATAATCTATTACTATTCTATATTTCTTTTGGTTACTTGCATCCATTTTCTTCTCTATTACCCAGATGGGTGAATTAAAAGGCGAATTTGAGTCTTGTATTATTCCATTTTTTAACATATCATTTATTTGTCTACTAACTTCTTTTTTATAAACTTCTGGATATCTATAATTCCTTGTGTAAACCGGAGTATCATTAACTAAATCTATTTTATGCTTTATTTCATTCGTAAAACTAAGGGGCGTTCCGTCTATATAAAAAATATCTCTATATTCATAACATAATTTACTTATGGCTTCGTATTCTTCTTCGTTACAATGATTAAGTCTAAGTTTCTTGAGATTTTCTTTTTGTAGATAATCTATTTCTTCTTCTTCTATGTCCATCTCCTCAATATGATATGACTGAATAATATTTAAATTTTCTTCTTGAATATATTCTACATTAAAAGGTTCCGTAAATTTAATTTCCGCTGGAGTTTCTCCTAGGTTACTTATCATAGTAAAAGCGTTGTGATCATTGATATCAATTAAACATGAAGGAATTTCTGCATTTCCGATTTTTGTATAATTTAGTATCGCTGTACCAGATCTTCTGTTAACTGGGACTTTAACTTTTTGAGCAGTTCTTGGTGGTATTATTATTTTACTTGGTTTAAAATATTTTTGTTTCGTTGGGTCTTGTGATGCAAAAAATATGGGAAGAGAAATGGTTGGGGTCTTTAGTTTTGAATCTTTAAAATCAATAATAGCATTGATTTGTGATAAAAAGTTGCATCCTAGCAAACCATCAAAATTAGGAGAGAAATCGAAAAGATAAAATTTATGACAATTTGGATTTCTGAAACTAGGGAATATTGGAATGGTCATAGTTTCATTATGAATTGAAGTAGCGTGTGCAGTATGCACAGCAAATTGCTCAGGAATTATATATTTCGAAAAAAGTTCTCTTGCGAATTCAGGTCTAAAAAAGCTTTGTTCTGATCCCGTATCTATTAAAAATGTAGCATTAATTTCTGGAATTATTATTTTAGGTAATTTATCATATTGTTTAATCGCATTAAAATTTATGTGGCTGTACTTGTTGAGGCTTGGACTGGAAAATTTTCATCATTATATATTCTTTCATTTTCATTATATCTTCTTAAATTATTATTATATATTCTTTCATTATCATTATATCTTTCTTCTCTTACATTATTACTCGTTATTTTATGATTAAATAAATTATTTGGAGAACGTCTATCATTTCTAAAGTTACTTCGTAAACTAAAGTTATTGGAACTTGTATCCATTGGCTCAGGTCGCATTGAATTTCTGCTTTGACTTTGGGTAGGAATAGATGGCTGATATCTAGGTATATTTGGAAATTGTCTTGGAAATTGGTTACTATTATTATTATTAAAACCATTGTTCGAAAAATTTGGACGATTTTGAAAATTATTATTTGGATTTCGGAAAAAATTATTATTTCTGTATTGACTAGAACTTTGGGAAGAATGTCGATTTTGAAAATTATTATAATTAGAAAAATTCTGATTTCGAGAAAAATTTCTATTTGGAAATGAAGAGTGTTGGGAATTAATATTTGAATTTCTATTAGAATTATTATAGGATCGAGAATTATTAAAATTTGAGGGTCTCGTATTATTACTTCGATTTTTGAAAGAAATAAAATTTTCTTCTTCTTTAGCGAAAGCCATTGCTTGCTCTATGGAATCAGGATTCTTTAATCTGACTACTAACTGCATGTGATAATTAAGGCCATTTATAAAAGTTTTAAGACAAAGATCTTCATATTGTTGAATTTTTAAAATTTTTACATTTAATTGGTCATTAGACATATTAATTTTTGAACAAAGAATGCTTCTAGCATCTTGGATTCTTAAACCAAAATTTTGTGCATTTTCATTTCTTTCTGGTTTCATTGAAATAATATTTTGTACTAAACAATCAATTGATCTCTGATCAGAAAATGTTACTATAAGTGAATCTTTAACTTTTGCCCAAGAATCAAGTTCTGTTCTTGATGCAATAAGGTCTGCTGCTCTGTCAGTTAATTTGCTTAAAACAGTATCAAATAGACAAACATTTATAGGATTATTTGCATCTCTATTACTATGATTATTTAAGAAATTTTCACATGATTTAATAAATCTATTTAATTGTTTCGGATTGCCATCAAAATTAGGAATATTATCAGCTTGATATTTAATTAATTGAAAATTAGGTTGAGTCATTTCGTTAAATGTTAAGTTTACTAAATGATCTAAAATATCTTCCACCGTGAATCAAAAAATATATAATATATAGGTAAAAATATGGATATTGGTAAAATAGGAAACACTTACATGAATATTTTCATTTTCTATAGACTTCAGACTATGTTTGTTCCTCCGTCTGCACCAATAGGATTCTGGACGATGCTTGTTCCTTCTCCCTGGTCTTGGCTTCTCCAATAGGTTGTGGACGATGCTTGTTCCTCACCCTGGACGTTTGGCTGTTACCGTACCCGAAAGCTGGATCTTTTCCGTTAATCTTTAAAAAGAAAAATTGTACGCGAAATTCGGCAAGGCTAACACGAACACTTGTACAACTTCGAAAAATCCGAATGACTGCGCCAGTTACGAAAGTCAAAACCGAAAACGGATTTTTAAAAAATTTTATTTTCGTAACAAAATTTATTTTTGAGAACGTACAGGTATGGTAACAACTACAAAACAAAAAGCTCTTAATCTAATTAAACACTGCTATATATAGTCTTTCTATATGTCGTCACACATTGGATAATCCAGGGACGTAACTCGATAACTTGTTGAGCAGTGCTGATTGAAACAACAGATCAGTATAATGTTAGTAATAAAGTTAACAGTATTTAATTGCAAAGCGGTCTTTTTAGGGGAAAATACTTTGAAGTATTAAAGGCCTTTGTGGAATCCACAAAGCACATAACATAAGCTAAGGAGTATTGAATTCACGAGTTTTTTCGATTAGCTGTCCGACATTAAGAATGTGTTCTCTTATGCCTTTTCCTGGGACAAATCCCGCTTGTCCTTCTGATATCTGAGGCAATAAAAAAGTTTTAGTCTTTCATGTATTACGTGAAGTAGCCCCTTGCTTGCAGAGGGTATTAGGGTCACCGTTCTGTAGTTGCTGCAATCTAGCAGAGTTCCATTTTTGAATATAGGGATGAAAGTGGATATTGTCCAGTCGCTGGGCCACTCTCCGGTTTCCCAATTTTTTTTGCAGATCATATACATAACATTTACCCAACATCTCCTTTCTCTTGTTAAAACTTATGTGGCGATCTGGTCTGCGCCAGGAGGACCAAATGGTCCAGTGGTATTAAAATATTTGGTACTCTAACCACTGAGGAAAGGAATTAAAATAACTTCTCCCAACAATTAGTGGAGATCAGACAAAGTTTATAAGTTATCGAAACTCCGTAGTTGCCGGTAAATGAAAGGGATAAATTGTATTGATCTTATGAGAATCATAAAAAAATGTGAAGTTGCCCCAGGTTTTGACATTTTTATAAAAACTGTTCACCATCATTTATGGATATAATACGGTATCATACATTCTAAGGAGATGGCGTGTATTGGCGTAATTGTTTTACAGTTACTATAAGTGATTTTTATAAAGGTACTGCATGTGCAACGATCTACATATTTCAACCGACATTTAAACGTACCCAATGGATTTTTTAATCCGGTTGACAAATCATCCAGAAAGGAATGCCTTGAAGAAACGATAGACTTATCGAACCAAATTTTTGATTTCACACGTCTCATTCAGGTCATAAATCTTACGACCATCATTTCCCAAGATTTAATTTTCTATAAATATTCCTCTTCCACAAAATAGAAATAGAAGCCGGTCGTGGGAGGAATGATTCCTACTGTGGCGCACCAAGCGGAAATATATCAAACTCATTATTGACAAGTTCGGTTTTATTTTGAATTTTGAAAATAACCTAGAACTTTTATACCTAATGTACTCTTTTATTGTTTTATAATTATTCGTACTGTTAATTTTATATCCTGCATTTTATTTTCGGCTACTTCGAGGTTTTGTGTTTGTATTATAATACATATATTATATTTATAATGGAAACAAAAGCAGTGACAAGAAACCTTTGTAAATATTGTGATAAAACGTTTAGCACAATTTCTAATTTGAATAAACATTTTAAACTCTTACATGGAGCAGAACCGGCTACAACAAGTCGAAAAAAATCTTTAGTGTGTACCTCTTGCTTTCGGATTTTCTCCACATACTCCGAGTACAGAAATCACTTAATTACAGATCACAAACTTGAACTGTTTAAGGAAGAAAAGGAATTCGAAAACTATGCAGGTTAGTGTTATTTATTAATTGCTAATTATATGAACTAACGAAATATTTTTTAGATTTTAGAACATGGAAAGAGACTATTGAGAAAAACATGAAATGCTCTTATGTAAAAACCACTGGTAAAAAAATAACTAGCAAAATAGAAAAGACATACTATGTTTGTCATAGGTCATTTAAATCAAGCAGATATATGTCTATGTCTCAAAACAATAGACAGAAATTTTTAAAATCTCAGGGTTTTTCTAAGTTAGATGTTACTTGTCCTTCAACTTTATATTTAATATGTAATGGAAATCAGTTAAAGGCCACCTTGTATACGCCTTATTTTGGCCATAATTGTAATTTAACCCATATAAATTTGACTAAAACTGAAAGAAAACAAATAGCAGGTATGTCTCATTTTTTTTCTAATGTAATGTTGTATTAACTTTGCATTTTTTTATTTTAAGGAAAAATCTCTGAAGGTGTCATTCCAAAAAATCCTAGATGATATTCGTAATGGGATTTACTCTGAAGAATCCCTTGGACGACTGGAACTGGATGTTCAGCTACATCAGAAATTCGTTTTATGGGTTGAACGATTAAGATCCCTAAAAGATGAATTTTCAATTATATTTTACAAAGAGCAAGGCTCAGATGATCTTCCTAATGCATTCAACATAAATGATTTTGCATTAACATTCATGACGAAATTTCAAGAAAAACAATTGAAACTGTTTGGCTCAGACAAAATATGTGTGGACTCAATGCATGGAACTACAAGTTATGATTTCTTATTAACAACACTTATGGTTGTGGATGAATTTGGAGAAGGGGTGCCTACTGCTTTCTTGCTTTCAAACAGGGTAGATACCAATGTCTTAACACATTTTTTAAATTCTATTAAAGAACAAACTAGTGACATCAAATGTAAAGTGTTTATGTCTGATGATGCTCCAGAATTTTTTAATGCGTGGACTAATATTATGAGTAAACCAGATAATCACCTCCTTTGTGCTTGGCACATCGATAGAAATTGGCGTAAGAACTTGAATAAAATTAAAGGTGATCAAGTGATGAAAGCAAAAGTGTATAAGTACTTACGTTTGTTATTAAAGTCAACTGATTCTGCCGATTTTCAAGAATTGCTAAATTTTGTATTATCTGAATTATTTGCTTGTGAGGATACTGGAGGCTTTTGGTCAATACTTCCAAACTTACTATGCTGGTCGTTGTCATTTATGGGCATATTGTTACAGAAAAGGACTGGGCATAAACACAAACATGTACTTAGAAGCATTGCATCGAACACTGAAACATGTATATTGTCAAGGAAAAAAGAATAAAAGGGTAGACACTTGTTTGTATGCTCTTTTAAACTTGGTATGTGATGTAGTAATAAAAAAATTGAAAAAAAAGTCAAAGGTAATAACTCATATAGAATGAATTTAATAAAGAAAACACATGTAAGAAGTAAGGATATTGAATTGAAAGACATCTGCAAAATAGATGAAAATAACTGGAAAGTAAAATCAGTTCAAAATAATACAGAGTATCATGTTCAAAAGGTAAATGAGTGTTTAAAAATAAATAAAAGTTGTCATATTTTTTGCAACGAATGTAAGACTTGTATCCATGAATTTACGTGTATTTGCCTGGATTTTTTTATTAAAAGTAATTTCTGCAAACACATACAAAGAGTTATTAGAAATAATTTCCAGCCATCAATACCCATTCAAAAAACTGAGACAGAAACTGATGATATTATCCATACTGTGGTAAACGAAAGTATGATTAAAAAAGGAGATTATGAAAACCAAGATCTTAAAGTTAAGCTGGATATAATATATGAATTAATTTCTTCAAAAAAACTAACTTCTGATGTTAAATTGAAAGTTGGAAAAATGATGGACCCTATACTAAGTTTGATTGGAAAAGAAGGTAAGACATTAAAAGATGTTTACAATGAGCCTGGCAATAAGAAATATGAAAAACAAGTGAGTTTTGTTAGTACTAAGAAAAAACAAACTCCAAAATCTGAAAATTTACTTCAAAAACCAAGTACCTCTGACATCAGGTTACTACTACAAGATTGTGAAAATAAAATCAGTGAAAACGATCACTCGTATACAAAAGAAATAGGGATTTTTTACGAATAAAAAAATTTCACATTTTTTTATACCTATGTTAGATCTAAGCTTTAATTAAATATTTTATATCTATCCATCATGGTGTTCTGCTTTATTGTGTTCTTCCATTATTTGTAGGTAGTGATTAATAAAATTTAGTTTTTTTATTATTTATTACATTAACAATGCACCTAATCCTAAGACTAACCAGCATTTTATGTTTAACTTAAGGCTCATCCTCGAAAATCCTAACGGTAAATTTCAGTTTGCTATCTCTATTTCAAAAATTTCTTTCTTTACAAAAACAAAATCTGTTCATGAAGTAATATTCTAAACTTCGTTTAGATATCTTTCTCAAGCCCTTACAATAAAACCATAAATCTCTTGTGGTGTTTTGAGTAAATATAATAACAGATCAAAGTAATATAATCTATTCATAAATTTACAATATAACAAATGTACATACATAATTTATTTGTTATTTTTTTAAAGGAAAAATTGGCTGTCTGAATTTTAATTACGGAAAATAAAAATTATAAAAAAAAGATTATTATTATATATCATAAAAATTTGATTAGTAACACGATCATTAAAATTGATAAAATGAAACGATATAAATATAGAATTATGTCTAATGTTTCTTCAGAAGGTGTTTCAAATAAAAATTATAATAAAAATCTTATCTAATTAGTATCACAATCATTAAAATTGATAAAATGAAACTATATAAATATAGAATTATGTCTAATGTTTCTTCAGAAGGTGTTTCAAATAAAAATTATAATAAAAATCTTGAAATTTTTGTAGCATATTTTCCCACAGTTCCATATAGTTATCAATCTTTTCGAATAAAATATTTTTTGGGGTCCATACCGCAAACTAACAGTATTCTCTATTCGATATAAATAACAAAATAACTGTCCTTGCACTGGATAGTAATAGAAATCAGTTCTTTTTAAAATTTCTTGAAGGAAGGAATAATTTAGTCACGCTATCATATCCAATTTTGATTTTTGATATTGAATTCGATAGGTTGTGGTTTATTACACCAAAATCTAATAAAATATAACATGACACAAGAAATAGTTTCAGAATAAGTTTGATGTGTTGTTTATTATCATTCAGTAAGAGACTAATTTACTTCTTACAATGCTAATCTAACAGACAATTATTATTGTCAAATGAAAGAAATAAGATAATTTACTTGTGTGCTTGTGGTTAGTAAACGTCGGCCCTATGCAACTAATTGTCAACAAAGAACGGAGTACAAAAGTTTAGATTTATGAGATTTATGAGGAGCATTTATGAAACTTAGATGTATACTGAGTACTTATTTCAAAAATTTACAACTAAGGATTTAATTTGTTATATGTAAATATACTCCTAGATCTAGAGAAAATGGGAGTGCGACAATGGGAATTACTGGCACAGGACTGACAAACATGGAAGGCAATAGTAACCGCGGCAAAGACTTACGAAGAGTTGTAGCGCCATTGATGATGATGATGAAATATACTGTATAACTATTTATATGGATCATGAAGGATAATATGATGGACATTTTAGGATGTACGTTGAAAAATTAAGGCAAATATCGAGCACAAATTTAATAATCAAATCTTGCCCCAGTACTTTCGCTTTCTACAGCATCATCAGGGGCATCTGAAATAAGCCAAGAAAAGTTTTTTTAAATGAAGAAAATGAATAAACTTCGATAAAAAACTCGAAGTTAATGGATGATAAAAGTTTTTTGTGATTAACATTTTAGACTTACTTCGTCAAATTTGGGCTATCCAGCAAGTGCAGATGCTGTAGAGAGCGATCTGTCAACATTCTGTCTCCGGCTTCTATATAAAATGTAGCTTCTCCATTTCTTAAATTTTAAAGAGTTTGTTTGTCTTTGTTTAGTGTATTTGTTATGTCCCAATTTACATTTATAACATTCTATTACTGCTGGATAGGCCACAACTGACGAAATGCCCCTGAGGATGATCTTGTGATCGAAAGTACTTGGGCAAGATTTGATTAACTACTGTGTTCGATATTTGCCTTGTGTACCATCAAAATACATGGAATTGACAGATATTACAGCAGGGCTGTCACAAAGAAGTGTCTTTACCTTTTGTATCATCATCACAGTCATTAACATCTTAGTAGATGTGTTGTGGTTCATAATTGGGCTTCAGCAGCTCGGACAGTTTGATTGATAATATTTCTCCACTGGTCGCGGTCATCAGTTATATGTATTGCCTCAGTATACTATTTATTGAGAAGCTTTTTAGTAATGTCCGCCCATCGCTGTGGAGATCTTCCGCGTTGGCGTTGAGTCTGAGGCCTTCCTTGGACCACCAACCGCTCCATTTTGTGATCACTTCGATGGATATGGCCAAAGAACTTTAAAATTCTAGAGTAAACGGTACTGGAGAGACGTTGATCCGGTTTAATTTCATCCAGAACCGAGATATTTGTACGGCGAGCCGTCCATGGAATTCGAAGCAGGCGTCTCCATGTCCACATTTCAAAGGCGTCTATACGTCGTCGATCTGATTCTTTGACTGTCCATGTCTCGCATGCATAGTAAAATATGGAAAAGACCAGAGTTGAAACGAGTCTCTTTTTGTTTGTCATAGTAATGTAACGATCACGCCAGACCCCGTTTAGTTCACTCATTGCTGCTCTTGCTAGTTGAATGCGTCTTCTAATTTCGGATTCACAACTGCCTGTGTTGTTAACTAGAGCTCCAAGATATATCATAGATGAGACTACCTCGCATCCCGCAATAGTTTGAGTTTCAGGAAACTGTTGTTGGCGATCAATAACCATGATTTTGGTTTTGTTGTAGTTAACCATGAGTCCAAATTTAGCACTTTCTACCTCGAGTTTTTTTAATAATCTAGTAATTTCTTCAGGAGTAGAGGCTAGAAGTGTAGTGCCGTCTGCGAAACGCAAGTTAGATATTTTAACACCACCTAGGTTTACTCCTCCCTCCCAACCATCCAAAACTCTGCGCATTATGAACTCCGAATAGATGTTAAATAATAAGGGAGATAAAACGCATCCTTGGCGTACTCCCTTCTCCAAAGGGCATTTGTCAGACAGATATCCGTCCATTCGAATATATGCCAGGTTATCTTGAAACAGTTTGCTAATAAGGTGAGTCAAGTGTTTAGGTACACCCATTGTCGTCAATATGTTCCATAGTTTGTCCCATCTAACATTATCAAAGGCCTTTGTATAATCGACGAAACATATAAATATCGGGATCTGGTATTCTCTGATATATCTCTGATTATCTGACCTTTTGTATACGTGTTATATTATTGCCCTAGAAAATATACAAATGCAACATTTACCGAAGATATTGCTATCATAGCAATATGCAAAACCAGCGAGGAAGCGACAAAGAAATTACACAGATGTTAATCAAATATAATATACTCCAGGGAAATAAGCAAAAAAAAGACCATGTTCGTGAAACTCAATAATCCAGGTCGCTGACAACTTTTTTAGTTATTATAGACCTCTAGGAAGAAAACCTACTTGTTTCTTGCCTTGAATTTGGAGCGGTTTTTTAATTATTGACAATTTAATGCAAAAAACGCGACTGTTTCTATGATTATTGATACTAGTATTAAAAAAATAGGTTTTTGGAAGAAAATTGTTTTGCACGAATTGTTTAAACAAACTAGACTATTAATTAATTATTTAATATATAAACAAATTACTAATTCCTAATGTAAGTAGAAATTACATACAAATTAAAAAAATAATGATCAAAATCCATTGAGTAGATCCGGAGATATAGAAAATTTTATTAGTTTGAAATTGCTTGTTCGCTATGGATTTGTAGGTTCTTCCTAGTCACCATTTGAACTACATTTTTGAAAATTCTTAGAGGGTCCTGTAAAGGTACAATGTTTGTGCAAATTTTTTAACAAAAAATACAAATCCCATTCCTTAACATGGCAAAAAATGAGGTTCCTTAATTATTATAATCAAATTAGCTGTGAATTATCATCTTTTCTTTGACTTGATCTACTACTTGTTGTAATTGGTCGTAAAACACTTCCCTTGTTGTTTGAGGCTTATTATTTTCTGGGCCGTAAACTCCGATAATGTTCAGGTTTTCCTTCTCCATTCTTATCTTTGATATTACTATTCTTTCTGATATGTATTGACACTCTTTGATGTAATTTTGATACCTTTGGTGTATTAGTAAGGCTACACCTTCTTTTTCCCTGTTTTCTTTTGCTACTCCACTGTAGATTAGTATGTATTCACCTAATTTTGATTGACCTTTTCCTTTATTTTTTGTTTGCTGTAGAGCACAAATGTCTATTTCTTTCTCTTTCAACACTTGGGTTATTTCTTGGTCCCTCAAGTTGAGTGATCTGATATTCCAAGTAATTCTCATATGGGTTTTGGATGTTTTTCGCTTGTCCTTATTTCTTGCCGTAGTCGTCTTCATAGTATCAATCGGGTTCCGAGACCGGTTTCCATTGTTTCTTTGAGCAGTATTTGATTTTACGATTGGTAGGTTGCTAACCAATAAATATAAATAATTAAAATTCATATTCAAATACTGCAAAATATTTGGTTATTACTCTGAGCTCATATAAAGAAGAAAAGAAAATAATAATTCTGATTGAAATACAAAAAAAATGTACTGGATGATTGACCAAAACTCTACGCTGTTTCTATATAATAAATTATTATTATATAAGCAAATACTGAAACAATAGTATTATTATAAAAACAGTATAAATATTTAGAAGGAAAATCAACAGAAAATATTTCTACTCATATAAAAATTTAATAAAATTATAGGTACTTACTGCTTATTTATATAAAATTTCCTATTTTAAATACAATAAACACACTGGTTTATCAAAAGTCGGAATAAGCCCTAATAATGTTATTCAACTTTATTTATCCTCCTCCGAGGGTTTTACCTACCTGGCGAGAATCCAGAAGCTACCGACAAGGACACCCTGCGCTGACGGAGAGAAAATTGCATTTAGCAGAAATTTGAAATTTTTTAAAAGTTTATATCAAATAGCTGCTTTGTGTTACACTTTATGTTAAAAATAAAAACAGATTCGGAAAGTGGGTCAAATTCTGTAGCGCTCTATTTAAAAAAAAATTTTACGTTTATTTTAACCAAAAATATTTAAAAAAAAATATTGTTTAAACAATTTATTAATTTACAACCAAATAGTGCACTAGAACTTTTTTAGACCTTCCATATAAAAAAGAATCATCTCAATATCTGCCATAGTTTTTGCGTTATTTGATATACACTTTTACATTGGAATTTACCTATGCCCAGAATCGCGAGGATCGGCCGTAATCTACTACTGTAGTTTCCTAGGTATTTCCCAAGGGTTCACCTTAGAATCTAATAATTATTGTTGCACACTTGACTGTTGTCACTGCCCGAATTTAGTACTGACAGTGACATTTATAGATTGATCACTATCACACAAGTTCAAAAGGTTTGGTGGGTTTGAGCCTGTAGACTAGGTCTTGATTATCTAAAAGTTCTAACACTTCCCTGTGTTTATGGTTGTGGAGTCAGTTTTCGTGACCTTTGACAATCTTCTTTAATTGTTGTTATACGAAGTTTCCGATGTAGGTCTTTGTTGCGGATATACCATGGGGCGTTTACTATGTTTCTTGTTATTCGGTTTTGGACTCTTTGAAGGAAAGCATAGTTACTCTCACTAGTACAGCTCCATAACTGTAAAGCATAGGACCATACTGGTTGGAGAATTTGTTTGTAAACTATTACCTTGTTTTTGATTGTAAGTTGTGAGCTTCTATTTAATAACCAATATAACTTCTTGTATTTCAGTTTAAGCTCTTGATTTTTCTTTCTGATATGTTCCTGCTACTTTAATTTGCTTTCATATTTGAGCATAATCATTTAAATTTCGTAACTGATATTTTAAAATTAAACTGATAGGTACATTACTTTACATAAATCGAAAATTCAACATTAATAACTAACTACACTACTACACAATAAAACTGAAAATGAATATTTTTATTTCATTTTTTATCCAACTTATTTTATATCCATCAGTTTTTTCCAGAATTTTTCAACCTTCCCGTCAAAGTAAAGGATGACATGCGACAAGAACAAATTAAGAACGCTAATTCGGACATGTTCGTTAGGGGCGTTGCAGTAGGATTCAGTCCTCCCGTGACCGGCTAGTCACAAAATAAGCTTATGTTTCTTTAACAACAGCTTTTCTCGTCGATATTTTCACTCTTGTTTGGTTCTTAACTAATAAAATTTTTCATTGGCAATTCTCTTCTTCGAGTCAAAAGAAAAGGTAAAAAAGTATTTCTGAAGTGTGTATATTTTATATGAAGTGTGTATAAAATATACACACTTCAAAAATACTTTTTTACCTTTTCTTTTGACTTGTCATAAGTGTGTACAAAAAACATATGTCTTTTGATTGTTAATTCTCTTCTTCTTCAAGTGCCATCTTCATTCCGAAGGTTGGCGATCATCAGGGCTATACGTATTTTCGAAACTGCTGACCGAAACAATTCGTTGTTGCTACAGCTATACCACTCCTGTAGATTCTTTAGCCATGAGTTTCGTCTTCTTCCTACGTACCTTTTTCCTGCAATTTTCCCTTGCATAATTATTCGAAGCAGTTCATATCTTTCGCCTCTTGTAATGTGTCCCAAGTATTGCAGTTTTCGTTTTTTGATCGTAAATATGACTTCCTTTTTTTTATTCATTCTTCTCAAGACCTCCACATTTGTGACTCTCTCGGTCCATGATATTCTCAGGATTCTGCGATACATCCACAGTTCAAATGTCTCCAATTTTTTTATATCAATATTTTTCAATGTCCATGACTCCATTCCGTAGAACATCATAGAAAGTACGTAACATCTCATCAGGCGAAGTTTCATTTCAAGGCTCAAATCTCTTCCGCAGAACACTCTCTTCAGTTTAGTGAATATGGATCTGGCTTTTTCTATTCTTATTTTGATTTCTGTTGAGCTATCGTTGTCTTCATTTATAAAAGTGTCTAAATATTTGTATTTTCTAACTCGATCGATAATTTCATTGTGTAAATATAAATTCTGGACATTTTGTGTTGATTTCGATATTACCATAAATTTAGTTTTTTTTATGTTCAAAGATAGTCCATATTCTTCGCTGCAGTCTGCTATTCACCCATGTCTGTAGTTCTTCAAGTGTTTCTGCAATCAGAACGGTGTCATCGGCAAATCTCAGATTGTTTAATCTAACACCATTTATTTAATACCTACGGATTGCTCAGAAAGTGTTCTATTCATTACGTCTTCGGAATAGAGATTAAACAGGGTTGGTGACAGTATAAACCCTTGTCTCACACCTCGCTTTATTTCAATTTCTTCGGTGGTATTATTTTCTACTCTCACTACTGCTTTCTGATTGTAGTACATATTTGCTATTAGTCAAATGTCTCGTTTATCTAAATTCTTTTCTGTCAACATTCTGTCTGTCATTGGCAATAAAAAACAACATTTATTGAAATATTTATTATCTCATTACATATTTAAACAATTTAGGTCAATAGAGGGATGTGAGTAAACACTACTATAAATCCTACAACTTAGCGATATTTGGTTGATGTTTAAAGTGCGGCATTTCGGAACACAGAACAAAATATGAAATATTTGTACTGAACCGTTCTGTGCTATACTACAGCAAAGAACTAGCAGTTTTTTCTTGTAGTATTCAAAAATGCATTCTTACTTTTAAATTTAGTACTATACATACATGTTACTATTCTAAAAAAATTATTTCTCACAGTACAAAAACTTATGAATGAAATACTTATATAACATAATTGGTATTTCCACAAAACAGTAAGACAGCAACTGATGGGGTAAAGATAACTGTCAAATAATTATATATATAAAAAAATATAACTCTAAATTTTTGATTTTTATAATTACTATATGAAAACGCAACTTTATGTGCTAATATTTTTGCTGGACGATGGTTTGAAGCTTCTTATATAGAAATTGGATTTAGTAATATGAATAGTAGCTGTGGAAACGTAGCAACATCCCATGCGCATGTAGTTGTGTTGCACAAATAACGTTCTAAGTTGTTGCAAACAAAAAGATATACGCCATGAAGAAGCAAAATAATGGTGAGTAATACACAACTGTTTAGTTAAGGAGTTTCGACAAAGTCAAATCACTCTACTGTGAAGTAAAAAAACTATTAACAAGTCAGAATGATTAAAATTTGCTGCAGTGGGGAAAAGAAAAATTCCAATACTCTATACGTACATGTGACTTTGTACTAACCATACCTCTTGTTCAACGTTGGAAAAAGCTTATGTTCTGGTTAAGCAAAATAATGGAGTTAAATACAAAACTACTCTGTTAAGGAGAAATTTAGACAAATCAGAAGATCTATACCGGAAAAATAATAAAAAACAATAGTTACTCACCCCTATACATAAGAACTAACCTACAGATACATATTTCTTATATAAATCGGAAGACTAAGTGTCAAATGAATAATAAATTAAAAAAACTATCTGCAGAAGTTACAATGTACTCGTATTTAAACCGCTTTCAGTTTTGATTTGAAATACACAATTACTTCTATTTAAATATTGATAAATGCTTTTAAAACTACCGAAACTGTGAGAAATTCTATCTTAATACACAAAACACTTACATTTAAGAGACGATAAACACGTCCCACTCCAAAATAAGTAAAACCATTCTTCAAAAACAAAGAAAAGAATATATGATATAATATAAAGGTGTATTAGAGCTCAGCGATCCAGGCACCCAATTTGAGTTTTAATAAAGACCATTATGATAAAAAAAAACAACTATCAAAAGGTGAATTTTAAGGTAAAAAAATTACACTTCAATTTGAAGTTACATCGATGCCGTTCTAATATATCAGAGTTTGATTTGTTGTAGATTATGTTTTAATGACAATGAGATGCTAATATTTCTGAATAATCTTGAATAATTAAATTTTGGATGCAAGAAATTTTGCAGTATGTAGTGCTTGGATCCTGGGAGCTTATTACTTATAAAGTAACAAATCATACAAAAATAATCAGTAATAAATCAAATGTATGCAAAGACTTACATTTAATTAGTAGTCCAATAAAACAGACAACACTCCTGTAAATAGAGACTCTTTGTATGTATGTGACAGTTCCCTTACTTAAGAAAACTTCAATAAGGAAAACGACAATCTATATAAAGAAAATTTAAAAAATGTAAGTCTTTGCTGCAATAGACAAAAATATAATGTATATGGATTCATTTTAAGGTTATGTAATGAGTTAATGAAGCATAATGCCCATAAATCGAAATGGAATGTGTTACACAAATGATATTCATCATTGGAAATGGCATTCCGTTTGATATATTAGGCTCCCCCTCAATAGTTGCGTTCAGAGTTGTTATGGACACTGCAAAAGAAAAAAACAGTAGTTAGTATTTAATTTTAAATAAAAAATACAAATTGTTTATTAACATTTCATAAATTTTCTCACTAACAGTAAATAGAAAACGCATTCCCGTGATTCAATCTTGTCCGTCCCTTACTTAATGTACAACTGAAAAGGGGCGCAAGTTCAAGCATTCCAATTTCGTTTCTCGGGAGACTTAAGACTGACCGAATGAGAAACTGGACAGAGAATGCGAGAATGTTTTAGTAATAGATTAGGTATTATAAATGAAGAGATGATAGAAATGAGGAAGTAGAGGTAGCATAAACCTCCCACTACTCTATCTTCAGCAGATGGAAGTTTTTATCAAGTAGAAATCTAGAAAGTATCATCTGGTGTGGGTTGGATGGTATTTTCTTAAGATTCACACCCAATTGACACAAAGATAAACACAACAATCGAGGGAAGCGAGTTATCATCTGAAAAAGTGTTCGAAATTTAGGCAAATAAAACAATATCCCTGGTCTCCTTGG